>CM021103.1:686517490-686874182 GCA_007115665.2 Sequoiadendron giganteum | reverse complement strand
GGTTCAAAAGTGAACACCTAATCATTAGGAGTCTCAAGTCTATGTCAGTAAGCAAGTAAGTTGATCAACTCAGAGTATCAATAGCTTATCATCCAATTAATCTCATTGAAAACCTGATCACAACATGTCCTAGGATGCATCCTTCCCATGATGAACATCAACATCAGGTATCACTATAGTTTAGTCTTGGCTAGTGGTATGAAGAACATTATCTTGTTTGTTTACTTTATCCTTTCTTTGGATTTATCTTATTGTGCTCATTCCAAGGACCTCTTCATGATGCCTAATCAAAATAGGTTTAGAGAGAAAGGAATGGGGCAACGATCATTATCTTTTTTATTTGTTGTTCTTGTTGGATATTCTTGTAAAATAACTTGGAGAATACTTGCTTTGTTAGGTGCATCCTAGCAAGGTTTCTGTATGTCAAGTGTGAACATGAATACTCCTATTTGATTGTCGATTCAAAGTCCATCACACTAGGTACAATGTCATCCTGGTTCTTTATACCTTGATGCATCATACCTACATGTGTTATCAAACATAAAGTAATTGGCCCTTTTAAAATCCCAACTCCTCGTAAGCAAATCATCATCATCATCATCATCATCTCTAATAACATAAGCTCAGTGGATCATCCTTTCATCATCTTATTCTTCTTATTCTTCTATCTTAACTAACATTTTTATCTAAAGTTGGTGTGTTGTATCAAAATATACACGAGGCTACCCATGGCCGATGACTGTCTATACATCATAAAAAATTTCTACGTCAAATATCTGATCTTTCTAAAGAATTGTCTTTCATCCTCTGATCAATAGAACCAATCATCTCACATTTTATCATGAGCTTGATCAAAAAATCAAACATTTTCACTTGATCTCTCGAGGGGGCAATATACTAGCATAATCCTTCTACTGGGACAATAGTGGGGCATCTAAAAAATCAGAAAATGTTTGAACTTTGATCACGGTAGTTTATTCTTTGAACCAATGCAACAAGTGCATTGCTTCAAAGAGGAGCAAAATGTAGACATGGAAAATTGACAAGCACACTTGATCCTAACTACTAACATCGTTTCATCCCGAATCATACTCTCAACTTATCATTACCTTTCATCCCTTAATTAAATAAATCATTATTTATTTGATTAGGTCTTTCTCCTTCGTTGATTAAATTAATCAATTTAATTTAATTAACCTTATAACACTGTTCATTTAAATAATTCATTTTATTTAAATAAAATCTCTAAAGTCTTCTTATTAAATTGAATAAATTAAACCTTATTTAATTTAATCTATCATTATCCCATTTAGTTAAGTAAATCAAAACATTTATTTAACTAAATATTTCCTCTCAATTCTTGATTTAAATTAACTCATAAATTTAAGTCAAAATTGTCAGATCCCTTAATCTCTCATTAAATTAATTAATCTTTGATTGATTTAATCCTAATCTATGTCATATCCTCTAGAAAATACAACTTGCACAATAAATCAATTAATTTGATTTATTAAATCTTATAATTTCCCTCAACATGCCATACTGGAGAATATTCCCTCAAATTTGAATTCAAATTCAAGTGGACTTAGTTCTTCCAACAAAACATTTATTTCACCTTACAAGTCCTTTTTACTTGAGCCAAGTGGCCATAACTCCATTTTCTTCCCTCTTCAACAAGTTATTTCACTAATTTCAAATTCCACCTAATATCATTTATTGGCACTTTCATCAAAATGTGCACAACCTTCACCCATTCACATCTTGACAAGTGGCACTTGGCCATTGGATGTTGAATGATCCCATATTTCTCAAATCTTGCTCATTCTTCCAATTCGAAATCTATAAATGAGAAACTCTTCTTCTCATTCATCATCCACAATTTGAATGCAAAGTTATTATCTTCACATTAGATCAATTTTATATCATTTATTGAGCATTTTCCATCACCATAGGTAGGTTATTGCAGGTTTTCTCAAGAATTCATCTTGTTCTTCATCAACAAAGTGGATCAATCTCCACCAAATCATAAAAGCTTACAAAGGAGTTGGGAAAGGGCCAATTTCTACACATAATTGGTACCAACTCCATAATGGGATCAAGTGTTTTAATTATTTGAATTAGTATTTAACTTAGTTGCTTGTTTTGTTCTTCATTCATTTCCCATTTTGAATATTGTAGATGGATTTCATGGGGAATCCTTGTTCTTACTTGCATATGGATCTAATAATGTATTTGTTTTCTATGTTTGTGTAGGTATAGAATTGGGGTTCACAGTTAGCATGTTGTGGATCCATAAGGATTAATATTTTATTGTTTGACGTGTTTGGAGGTGTTTATTTGGATCCTCACTATGTTGTGACTGACATTTTTTGTGCGCATTGAAATTTATTCATGTATCAAGGCCGACAGTTGTAATTTATTCTTTATTTTGTGGCCGACTAAATAGTGGTTGTAAATCTGTGTGGCGGATATATATATATATATATATATATATGAGATTGTTTTCCCCATTTAGAGGCAAGTGCTCAAGTGTACAAGTGATGTACATGTGCGAATAAAGGTCAGATCATTCAGAGAAAAGTGTGGAAGAGATTGAGTAGAGGGTGGAAGAGTTTGAAGAAGCTTTTGTGCACCTAACTGGAATTGTAATCAAGCTTTTGTAGAAGCTAATTTCTCAGTTCAACTTCATCAAATGGATTTAATCTAATTACTATATGTAAGGCAGTGAGCCCTCCCTTTGAGAAATGTGCTCTAGGAAGTGTGCCTGAATGCAAGTGCATTCCCTTTTTATTCTTCATTATACTTCTAATAGGGTATAATCTTGTGGACTAACATCCACTATGGTTTTTCCCCTAACAGGGTTTCCACGTATAAAATCTTGGTGCTCATGTGTCTTTGATGTGTTGTTGATTTAATGCTTGCACTATTAATTATCAAATTTGTGATCTAAGGTTGATTAATGTTGTATAAGTTTGATTTTGATAACTAATTCAGCCCCCTTCATTTCTTTATCCTTGTTTTTCCAACAATTATTGTATAGGGGCCCAACATGATCTCGTAGGTTCAGACAAATATTTCGTAAGTGCCATGAATTCTGAGTAATACCCTGTGAAAGATTGCTTCCCTTTTGCAATTTGGACCCTTAATGGATTGAGTTGGTTGAACGTAGCTCAGAGCGATTATGGTCTCTTTTCGATTGAATTAGGTGGGAAGTAGACTTAACTTCATGTTAGTTTTGTTTCAGTTGGATTTCAAGTGATTTTGTGCATTTTAGAAGCCAATTATTGAGTTTTGAGGGAAGGATGGAGGTTGGAATCCTTTTCTATTTTGGAAGTGAGTTGATTGCCTCCCTATATTGCTATAAGAATCACTTCAAGTTTACATTTTTTTGCACTTTTCACATTGACAACTTTTTAATTTTTTCAATTTTACATCATTTTGACAAATATACAACACGAGCTCCAAAATGACCCCAAAACCAACTAACATGACTTATTACATTATAAATTGGTCTAATATGATCTTATTCAATTAACAAAACTCAAAACATAAAACTAACTTAAGACTTCCATGAATCAAATATGCTCAATAGCCTTGGTGCCCTTGCACCAAATTTCATTATTTTAGTAAATCTCATTACAAGTAAATCTCATCACAATGGCTTAAGTAGTGTGTTATCATAGATATTTTACAATGTCACTCATACATTTGAGATTCTATTATAATTTCTACATCATAGGTGCTCATTATGAGGTTAAGTTCAAATGAGTAACTTGAGATTCCCTCGCAAAGCTTCACATGCTCTTTTATAATGGATTCAAATCAGAATTGATATTTCTCAAGATCATCAAAATAAGGATGTTGCATTTCTTTTTTGGATGATATTCTCTTTGATGGCTCATAAATCAACATTTTATACAAGGAGAGACCAATCAATTTTTAGTATTTTACTTATAGATACACAAAGTAAAAGAAGAAAAAGAAAGAGCATCCAAAATGAAAATGAAATAAAAATAGATGGAAGACACTTATAGATAGGCATGACAATATCTCAACTTAGTCACTCCTAGTCATACATATTCACTGGGAGTTCCAAGGTACCTATTGCACACAACACCTCTAATGAATATAATATATTGAAATTTGAGATGCTCTTATAATGTCTACATAATAGGTGCTCATGATAAGGTTAACTTCAAATGAATAACATGAAATTCCCTCACCAAGATTTGAACACAATTTTGTAATGGCTTCAAATCATAATTGAGATTTTTTAAGATCATCAAAATAAGGATGTTGCATTGCTTTTTTGGCCGAGATTCTCTTGGATGACTCATAAATCTTCATTTTTTGCAAGGGGACACCAATCAATGTTTAATAGGCTTACAAATAGGCAAAGTAAAAGAAGATGATAGCATTGACATCAAAAAAACTTAATGTCCATACAAGTATAAAATAAGAACCAATGTGCATATACTTACAAATTAATCCAACGAACCATTTGGGTCTGCTATACTCTTTATTGTGTAAAGTATTGCCTCATGGTCAGACTCACAGACCTTCCACAAGGTATTGTTCAAAGGTTTACCCCCATATTTGGTCAAACAAAAATTGGATGCCATGACAAGGTTTGAGTAATGACGAATCTTACGATGCATGTGAAAGTCTTGAAATAACCATTGTTTAACCCCCTTATGTGGATACCTTCTAAGCCACATTCTAGTAACCAAAAGTGAGCCTGTAGGGTATTCGATGTTTTCTCCATCTATAACTAGGGCCTCCAATTTATTTTTGGCCTCAACACAATGACACAAGTAATAATTTTTTCCCTCTTCATTCTCTTTATCTTCAATAACTACATAAACATGCCCTACATTGATATGTCCAGAAAATCTCTTGAAATTAGTCAACATTACGAATATACTATAAATTAAGATAACAATATGGAATTTCAACAACTAATCAAGTACATATATCACCTGGTTGAACTAGATCTGATATGTGGTCAAAGTCAACTGATGATTCCATCTGTGTCAGTTCCAATGCCATTAGAGGGCGATACATGTGAAGGCGGCTAAGATAAATTGTCAACCATTTGTCAACCCACTCCCCTAACTCACAATCATTCTAGTCTTGTATTATACATGAAGAACAAAAGCATGCCATCTTCCATGTATCGATACTCCATGAACGTACATTTGAGCTAAGGAAAGAGTGTAGCTCACTTGATCTTGTTAGTGTACAAAAGTCCTCATATGGTGCAATGTTAGTATCATCCATCAACCAAAAAAATATATGAATTGAAGATGCACCTTCATTACCTGAACCCATCGAATAATTACACCACTCGATGATTGATCTTGCATGTGTCAACTTTGCATTGTCTTTATACTTTAACTCTTCTCATGCTAATGCTATTTTCACGCATGCTATTGCACCATCATGCTTCCCCTTTCCATGCCCAGGCTCACAAAAGTTCCACACATGCTAAACACGTGTAATGACATGCATCCTACACAACCAATAGAACATACACGAGCTCTTGAACTATGTTGCATAGTTATCCAACCATATTATATGCCGACCGTATGCTATACCCCTCTGAGCCAAACCACTGTAGAACATCTGGAAGAAACCTTGCATGAACTCTAGAGAATGTGTGCAATCATCACTAATGTAAAAGTGGTACTTGTACACATCTAAAAATGGTCACGGTTAATCAAACCTGTTAATTAATTAAATATGAATTATTTAATTAATATTCTTAAGTCGTCTACATATAAATAAATTTAATTATTTATTTATATTGTTCATTTTTCCAATTCTTCTAATTTGATTAAATAAATAAGTTTATTTAATTATTGCTATCTTCCTCTTAATTAATTTAATAAATTCACAATTTATTTATATTAATTATCACAAATTTAAATTCTAAATTTAAATGTTATTCTTCTTTTCTCCATAATTAAATATTTCCAATATTTAAGTAAACGCTTTCTTTCTAAATTCTTTATTCTTTTCCACATAATTAAATATTCTAAAAATATTTAATTAAAAGCTTTCTTTCCTCCATAATTACATATTCTATAATATTTGATTAGAAACTTTCTTCCTCTCATATTTAATTAAGTATTTTTATATTTAATTAAAGCGCTTTTTATCATGTCTCACACATAATTAAATATTATTTATTTAATTTATGGAAACATCTTTCATCTTCCATCTTTCTTTCTATCTTTTTTTCAACTTCTCGATCTCTCGCTGTTCATCTTAACAGGTTTGAACTCAACCATTGATCCTTACCAACTGGATTCTTGCACTCAAAAATCTATAAATACAACCCTCTTGTGAGTTGAAAACACACCTCGAATCTTAGATTTCATACGTAGTTATTATAGTTGCATTTCAATATTATTAGCATCATAACATCATAGCTTTTTAGTTTTCATAGCTTAAATCATTTAGTCATGCACAAGAATTTCAAATAATCTCATTCTCCTAAGCTGCCATTTCAACAAGTTGTTGCTTACACAACTGAGAGCCAACACCTAATCAAATCCTTGGAGATAGAGGACGATGGGATGACTTTCAAGAAGCTATTAGAGTTTGCATTTATGTTCTTTAATTAGTTTTCCTTCAATATAATGTCTTGTCGGTGTGTTAGTTTACCTATTTGATTAATCCACTCACTTATTCCAACACACATTTTTGGTGCCCACCATGGGGCATCCCCCTATTTTTAATCTTTTTATTGCAGAAATGTTTTGACAGGTGATAGGTGACAGACTAAAGTTGTGCTTTGGCGCATATGAGCTTTCTTTCGGTGCATCCCGAGACTGTTTGGTGCATCCACAGACTATTTCGGCGCATCCAGAAACTATTTTGGTGCATCCTGGGTCTGTTTCGGTGCATATAGGGACTATTTCGGTGCATCCCATACTAATCTTTCAGCACATCCAATAACTGTTTCGGCACATTGGGGACCTGTTTTGGCGCATACAAGAGGTTTGTAAACATAAATTTTGATTTGATGCCTCCACAGACAAGATTTTTCTTAGCACATGTAGGGGTTTTGTAACAAAAATTTTGATTCTGACACCATCTGTGGACAATTTTTTTTTAAATTTCTATTTTTGAGGCAAAATGAACCAATCCTAGGATAGAAATTTAAAATCTAGAATCTATAAATCCTAGGGTAGTCACCACATGCTATTTTTGTAGTTAAAATGAACCCCATGCCTATTGTGAAGAAAAATATTCACTTAGATTAGTTCATTGTCATTTGGTGCTATAAAAATAACATTGTTTGCTTTATCTATGGCAATAGGTCTATGCTCTCCCCTTAACTGGGTGACCAAAATACCAGACTGCCTTTTTATTCTTATGCACTGTTTATGCTTTATTACATCCTTTAGAGGGCCTGTCATAGTGGGAAAAAGTACTCACCCTATGGGAATGACCTAAGTGGGAAAAACCAAAGCTAGGTTTTCCAACCCACTATAATCAAAAGCGAATTCAGGAAAAGTCCACAATTCGATGGCAGTGTGTAGAGATAACCATCCCCAAAGTCTTTGTTCTAAAGATTGGGAGGTCTCTTGAGGGATTTTATCTTTTGTTGCACCGAATAGAAACCTTGACTACGAACCATAGTGTAGAAAGCCAGCTGAGTCAATATCCAAACATCATTTTAATCACAGTGCAAGGGGAGGGAAGAATCTGCCCCCAAGACACTCACCATATAGTCGTCATGAATTATTTGCTCAGGGGATTTGGTATCCACTTTCATCACCTTGAGTACGCACCTAGAAAAGACAAAAACATGAGTGCCCTCTAGGGGGTGACATGGCTGTGTGAGTCGACGCAATTTTAAGTTATGGGCTGTGATTACTTTGATGGCCTATTTGACAAATTAAGAGTGAGTCTGACTGAAGTGCTTATCTTGTTCAAAAACCTGTGGAAATCTCAAGAACATACACTCTTTGTTTACATTTTAGGATTAAAAAAACAATTGTTTGCTTCTCTATGCTGTGTTTTTCACATTTAAATCAGATTAAAATCATCCAAAAATATCAAACTGTCCAAACATGTCTATCTCAGAAATCTAAACTGATAATTTAGCTCATCCCGGGTCTGTTTCAGCGCATTGTTGCTCTGTTTCGGCACATTGCTACTCTGTTTCAACACATCTATGCTATGTTTCAGTGCATCTATGCTCTATTTTGGTGCATCCATGCTCTGTTTTGGCATATCCATGCTCTTTTTCGGCGCATCTGTGATCTGTTTTGTCACATAGAAAGTCTATTTTGGCTCATTCAGTCTCTGTTTTATGGCATATGTTTTCCGAGCCTAGGTAACTTTCTGACATTCATAAATCACATCATATCAGTCTAGTCTTTCCCATGCTCAAAGTTTGGAAGTCTACAACCTTTGCTAAGAAGTCTCTAGAAAAAAAAATTAGAAAGCCAAAGAAATCCCTCGGTTATAAGAAGTTATTGAAGAAGAGAAAATTTCTATACCAAATTTGAAAGGTCTTGCTTGAATATATGACCTTTATTCACCGTTTTCATGACTATATTAGAGGTTTCACTGACAATTACGCTATAGAACCCTTATACTCATGAGCCTTCTTTCAAAGAAGAGCTCAAAGGAACAACCATAGTTAGTGTATTTATCCTTCTTATATTCCCCAATCTGCAATTACGTACGCTACTCATCCCAATCAAATTTTGCAATAGAAAACTCAACCACATTAGGCATCCATCAAATCCATCTTTTTACAAAGTGCAAAATCATCTTTATTTCGGTCATTGGTTTAATTTAGGAAAACAAGATTTTCATCCTTCCAATCAGGGAATCACGAGCTAAAGATTAAAAATCTTTCAAGTCATAGAATCTTCATTCTATCCTGACTTTCATATCCATCAACTTTGCACTATTTCATTCTTTTGATCAAGATTAGTAGAAATTGAGTGAAGCTTATTCCTATTGTCACAAGATCTCAAAAGCACATAGAAAAAGATGAAAGAGAAAGTACAGTAAGCAAAATGGGAATTAATAGTGAGAGGGAAGAGATCCCCTATAATAATTCAAATACTGAAGAAATAATGGAAGAAAAGCTCCAAGAAGCCGAGCAAGATCCCTTATTCCATACTCTTATGGAAAGAGTTTTGAAACGAAGCAAGGAAAGATATTTCCTTTCATTAGCTAATCAAGGAGCTAAGTTACCTGTTGATTTTGACATAGAAGGGATTAAAGAAAATCTTGAAACTCCTCCTAATGATTTTAGTGCCCTTACTCAACAAATCAAGGAATTACAAGGGAAAATAAAAGAAATGCAAGGGGGTACCACAAAGAAGTATGTTTTGGATGACATATGTCCTTATCCTTTTGATAGGAGTCTTCGAATGATTCTTTTTCCAAAACATTGTGAAATCCCTAAATTTGATAGGTATAATGGGAAAATTGACCCCATTGAACATGTGAGGGATTTCCAAAACATGAGCTTATAATTCACTCATGACAATACCTACTTAATGGGATTGTTTCCACAAAGTTTGGGTGGACAATTTATGGAGTGGATTTCAAAGATCACTCCCCCCATCAAAACCTTTGAGGAATTAATAAACAAGTTTATATCACAATACTCTTACAACATCCAACACCAGATAACCATGCTTGATCTTTGTAAGATGAAAAAAAAAGTAGGGGAATCTTTCACTACATTTTTGCAAAGGTGGAGAAGAGTGTTTGCTAGATACTCCCGCCCTGTTCCTGAAATAGAAAAGATGGAGATCTTTATCGATAGTATGAATCAAGAAATGAGTTATAGACTAAACCTTCACTATCCTCAATCATTTGAAAAATTGATTGAAAACGCGATTACTATTGAAGGTGCTTTGATCAAGTGTGGAGTTCTAAAAATCGATAAAGAAGGTTCAAATTCATACAACAACAACAACAAAAACCATAATAACAACAATGACAAGTCACGATTTTGGACTCGAAATAAAAATGTTGTGAATGATGGGGTAGTAGATGCTAACAATGTGAATACGAAGCCTACCATCCTTAATGTGTTAGGTGTTCAACGTAGCAATAATGCTGGAAATTCTAATACTCAAGGCAATGTTTCTAATCAAGGAAACACAACTAATAATCATGGCAATAATTCTGGCAATAATCAAAATTCAAATATGCCTAGATCTTCATATTTTTTGAATCGACAGAGTTTCTCTCCCTTGGGCCAATCTTTGGAATCCATTCTCAAAGAGTTATTGAATCAAAACTCTATTACATTACCACCATAAATAGACTATGAGCCTTGAGTTAAACCAACTTTTGTGATTATCATAGGTGCAAAGGTCATAAGACAAACAATTGCCAAGGGTTAAAGAATATTGTTTAGGATTTGATTGATAACCATACCATCACGGTTGAAGGACATAATGCCAATAATGACCATCAAGCATTCAAAGATCCTCTCCCTAATTACCAAAAAGGAGAATCTTTAGGTGATAAGGGCAAGAATGTTAATTACATCCATGATGTCATTATCAATCATATTTATATTGATTATTAGCACATCAATGCTATCCAAATCAAAGGTAAACAAGAATATCAAGAGGTCAATGCTATGACAAGGGGACAAACCAAAATAATTGTCAAAGGAAGCTCATCTAAAGCGACATTTCCCCCTCCAAGTCAATACAATTTGGTTGATCAACTACGAAAAACATCAGCCCAAATTTCTATCTTGGAACTTTTAAAGTTATCACCTACACATAAGGACATTCTGGAAAAAGCCCTTGTCAATACAATTGTATCCCCTAATCTGGATATCAATAAATTTCAAGCCATGGTGGGACACTTGTCCTCATCCACATGTTTATCCTTTACTGAAAAAGATGACTCATCCATAAACCATCCACATAATTCATCACTCTACTTAGAGGCCATGGTTCAAAAAGCCCACATTAGACGTGTCTTTATAGATGGGGGAGCCGGATTAAACATTTGTACTTTGAAATTGGTCCTAGCTTTGGGATATTCAACAAAATCTATAGATCCACGAAGGAAAAATACAATCAAGGCATATGATGATGAGGAAAGGACTTCCAAAGGCCTCATCATGTTACCAATTAGAGTGGGACCTATTGTGAAGAATACCTTTTGTCAGGTTCTAGATCGGGATCTAACTTATAACATACTCTTGGGTCATCCATGGATCCATGACATGCAAGTTGTACCATCTACTTATCATCAATGCTTGAAGTTTCCATATGATGGACAAGAAGTAACAATACCTGTTGATCACATTAGCAGTCAAACTTGCTCTAACCTAAGAGCAACTTAGGACACACTTGTCCCACACAATAGAGAGGCCTTGGCCATCTCTACCTCCAAGAACAATGAACAAGCAAGTGAAATGATAAGTAATTTTGGCACCCAGCTAAAATTGAAAGATAATGGAGTGGGAGAATATTCTTTCTCTCTCTAATCTACCTCTATCTCCAAGATCCCATGGTCAACCATCAACATCCATACAATAGGCTACAATAGCTTTAGCCTCAGCTTTAGTTCCCATCACCAAGTTTAATGGGATATTTATCAAAGAAACTGAAACAAAAGATAGAGCTATCCTTGATCGGCTCTATAAAGATGAAGAAGAATCTGTACATGTCAAGTTACCCACATAATAGTATGGAAAATGTTATGCTATCATGCAACAAATGGGTTATGAAGGAAATGTCCCTATAGGAAAAAGGAAAGAAGGTATTGTTGAACCCGTCCAACTGAAAAAAATGCACCCAACTGATAAAACTGGGTTAGGATATGGTGAAGATACAAAGGAAGAAGTAGTACAAAGAATGACTAAGGAGGAGTTAACCGAATCAATTCTGAGGATTCAAGCAAGCAATTCTGACATTGACTCCAATGAATATGAATGGGATGACTTCTCTGATGATACTTTCATCTCAAAGAAAAGGGTGGATGTCATACACAAATTCACACCCGCATTCTTACAAGGGGAAAGCTCAAGGCCTCCGCTCGATTATGTCTTACAAAGTGATCATGACTCAAGTGAGACTGATTCGATTTAAAGTGAGACAATGGAGCATACCATCCTAGACCTCCCCTATGATGATGTTAACAATAGCATCATGACCCTAACGGCCATTGACCTTAGTCATCCCAATGATCCATTTCCTTTGGTCCATCCTGAACTCATTGATTGGGAACAAATCGCACCTATTGATGTCCCAACTTTTCCCAATGATGAAACCATCATAAAATTCCTTTTTTCATCCCAACCAGAAAAAAGTTCCACCAGGGAATCACAAGATCAGAGTCTTCGACAGGAAAGTGCCAAGTTTCTGAGCTATGAAATAAATAATATAAAAGAAAGATCTAATGGTGAAAACCTAACAAGGGCAGTGTTAGATCAAGAAAAGAGAAAAATAAAAAGTGTATCCAATGGTGAAAACCTTTCAGAGGCACCAGAGGATGGGAAACTTGACACTCTTCCAGAGTATTATCAGGAGAGGTCTTCCATTCTAATCGAACCAACAAAAGCACTCAACATAGGTTCTATAGAGTAGCCCAAAATCTTGCAATTGGCTACATCTCTAATAGGGGAGGAAGTACCTAGATTCACATAATTTCTCAAGAATAATCAAATCAGTTTTGCATGGTCCTATGTGGATATGCCTAGACTAGATCCAAATCTCATCATGCATCATCTATCTATTACACCGGGGGCAAAACCTGTGAAGCAAAAACTCAGAAAAATGCATCCACATGTTGCATTACTGGTTAAAGAGGAATTAAAGAAGCTTTTGGATGTTGGATTCATCTGATCCATGGACTATGCAGAATGGATCTCCAATATCATACATGTTTCAAAGCCAAACGGAAGGATTAGAATTTGTACATATTTTAGGGATTTGAACAAAGCATGTCCTAAAGATGACTTCCCCTTGCCAAACATAGATATGATTGTTGATTTGACTACTGGACATGTAATGTACTCATTAATGGATGGATTTTTAGGATACAACCAGATAAAGATTGCACCAAAAGATAAGGATAAAACAACGTTCACATGTCCTTGGGTTACCTATTGTAGACACTGAAAAATGTCCTAAGTCTATGAGCATCATTTTTCCTAGTCATCATCTTTCAATAATTGAATAATTTTAATTATTCAATTATGTTCGATCATATTCCTTTATTAATTAAATAGTTTTTAATTATTTAATTGATTCACCTTCTCATTTCTATCTTGATCAATTAAAATTATTTAATTGCATCACTAATACCCCTTTCTTCAATAATTAAACAAATCATTATTTATTTAATTATTTATTTTTTATCACATGTCTATAGTCAGATAATAATAATTATTTGACCTTTTATTTTTCTATAATTAAATAATTAACGAAATTATTTAATTATGTGTCATTCTTCTCCTTTAAATAATTGATCCAAATCAATTATCCATATTTAATTTATATCTCCTCCTTTAATTAAATTTATGAATTTAATTAAACCTCCTTTTTCATTTCCTCCAAATAAATGATTTAAAATAAATTATTTATTTGCCACTTGTCCTTCCCCTCCATTTTCGAATAAATAATTTAAAATAAATTATTTATTTGCCACTTGTCATCCTCTTCCATTTTCGAATAAATAATTATTTATCCCTCTATTTTGGTCAAAGATCCCCTGTCATTATTTCATGTCATAGTCTGGATGTCCTGCATGTCTGTCATAGCCGTCTGGCGTCATAGCCGTCGGCGTCATATCTTTTCCATGCATGGCATATTCTAGTTGCATCAATTCTCAACCGTAGATCTTGGCATCTTTCTAGAAACTCAATCTTAGTCATCCATTTCGTAACTTCCCTCTCATGAATCCTCATCCGTTGATCTTAGAATATTTCTAGAAGATCAATCTCGTCCGTCCATTCAAATGGTTGTCTATAAAAGCAACCCTTCCCCTCCATTTTCAATTTAACAGTCATTATCTCCAACTTTCTTGCTTACTATTTGTAGGTATTTGCACAGCTTCATCAACAAATCTAAGGGCAATATTGGCATAAGAAAAAATAGGAGAGACAAGAGAAAGAATCAACTTCAAAGGGGAGTGCTTTATTTCATTTTCTTTCATTTTGATTGCTCTCTTTGTTTGTATTCTCTTGTTTAGATTGGGATAATAGTTTAGAAGTGTTGACTGTCACTTTATCTAATACTATTTGATTTTTCTCATTCTTACATTGGTGAACCCGACGTGAATCGAATAATATTGCAAAAAATCGTTTGTTTTCTTGTTTGTTTGGTTGTTTTGCAGGTTACAGCCAAGAATTCATACGAAATCCCGTCATCTTCTTTTGGGCATAGAAAAATGGGCACATAAATCCTTTAAAAATGATCATCTGGGTTTTGTAGCCCTCGTTTTCAGCTTTCCGAAACTTCAAACGGTTTAAAATTTCGTTAAGATTTGAGAAAGTTATTACTATTTTAGTATTTGCTGTTTTTTTAGTTTAGCTGTTAAAACCCGCGTTTTTTTTTGCCTATAACATTTTTTTCATGCAGAATCTTGGAAAAATAATTTCTGGGTTTTGAAGGTTTGAGTTTTAGCTTTCCATGGATATAAACCAATTGAAATTTTGTTAAGTTTTGAGAAAGTTATGGTTATTTTAATTCGCCAGTGTCATTTTCTTTTGAGTTACTAATTTCTTGTTTTTAGCATGTGGCACAGCTTGGAGGGAGTCTAAAAAAAATTGTTTCTTTAGAAACAAAAATCGAGCTTTTCATTTCTTTAGGCATAATTAATTTTATTTGTTTTCAACAACTACAACAAATTGCATGCACACTCATTGGTTAAAATGAACATGCATTTCATTTCATGGGATTAAAATGAATACAAATTGCATGCACACTTATGGGTTAAAATGAACATGCATTTCATGTCATTGGCTTAAAATGAACTTTGTTTGTTTCACATCAAGTTAAATTTTTAAAATGAACAAAGTGTCTTGTGTGTCCTCCTCACATTATCATTTGGTAATTAAAATTTATAAGTGTCTTCAATTTTGTGTTACCCTTTGATGCAATAATCGAAGTATCCTCTCCCCTTGCGCATTTATGCGATTTTGGGTGTAAGAGAAACGGTTATTGTCTCTAGAACTTGGGCCTTCCTTGGTGGGAAAAAGTACTCACCCCAAGGCGACTTAGACCGGCAACGGAGCTTTTTGGCCAAGCTACCCCCGACCGGTATATAAATGTGAATCCTAAGGGAAAGCCTAGGATTACGAGTGCGGATGTGTCATACAGACCAAGTAGTACTCCCCAAAACCCTGTTGAGCGTAACCTCTTCAGGCTGGAGTGCCTCCTAAACGGAGCTTAATCTTGTGCCCCATGTATGGCCACTCGAACAGGGGTCCCGAACTAAAAACCTTTGTGTAGTTGCCAAAATCCTTCTATTTGCTAGCGTAGCAATGATCGTTGTGAAGGCATCCACATTCTCGCAGTTCTTAGTGGAGGTGATCAACTTGCTATGGGAGTTTTATGGGGGTTGGAAGCTTGGTTGGCCTGAGAAGTGAGTGTAATGTAAGGGGGAGCCCGTGCAGCCAAGCATCTGGATTCACACGCTAAGAATAAGTGCGGTTGGGGAAACCCACGTGGAATCTAGCGAATATTGTCCTTGCTTAACCTAGGGTTGTGCTTGTCTTCATTGTGCATGTTTTCAAATTTTCAAAGACAAGATGTTGTGTTTGCCAAGTGTTTTTTTAAGACATTGAGACAGATAAACATCTTTCACAAATCTGGAAACACACACATTCAACTTGAAACAATTCCAAATTTTGCAGTCTAAAACCCAAGACCAAACTTGTCCAATTTGATATCAAACAACCTTTATCGAAAACCAAAAAAAAATAAAATTGCTCAAATCTTCCATTAGTGACATCTTTAGTTGCATTCACCCATAGGTTCATCCTTTCATATCATATCCTTGGTAATAGGGTACTTATCATTCCACCATTCCTTAATCTTGGTCTTAGGTACATTGGCACTTGGCATCCTTATATCCTTGAAAATCACAAAAAATTTAGCATAGTTTCATATCCATTTTGCATTGACACCTTGCATTTTTCATCCAAAGGTCACAAGTTTTGTATGGTCCTCATCCATCATAATCCAAATTCATGACCATGTCTTCACTTTACCTTGATCTTCTTCGTAGTCAAGTTGAATATCAATCAATCCTCAATCGCCAATACCAACCACTCACATACCCTTCTTACCAAAAATCCATAAGCCTTAGTCCTTCATCCATCTACCTTCACTATCAAGAGTCCCTTAGCACAATCCATGCCATTGACCCACAACAAATTTCCATTAGTCATTCCTATCCTAACTTTGACAAAGGAAACCAACCTTCCACTAGTCCATTCCAATCCTCCACATCCTATCATAATCCATCATCCACTAATCCATTCCAATCCTCCACATCTTATTCTAATCCATCATCCACTAACCCATTTTCATCCACTCCATCCCAAACTACGATACCATCTAATAAAGGCACATTAATTAATGCTCTCCAAGGACAACTAGCAAGGGAACTTGTTCAACTCCTAAATGAAAACGAACTTAGGAAATCCAATCACATTGTTGATCCTACACCATCCAACCATTTCTCACCATCATGTCCTCCATTGCCTACCAATACTGAAAAATATCTTGCTATTGAAGCTCCATTATTGCCATGTCAAAATCTCAGGTCTATCAAAGAAAATCATATCCTTTTCCAAAATCAAATTCCATTGCCTAAACTTGAGGATACATGTCAAAAAGAAAGTCCAAAGCATGACATCACAACTTCACTTTCATATCAAGATCGAAGCAGTCCATCTCATGATCCCATCCTTAAGTCCATCCAAGAAGTCCTTCTAGATAATCATGGCATCCAAAATACACCTATCCTTGTTCAAGAGTCTATTCACAACCATGTTCTCCAAGATACACCTATTTTTGACCAAGATCCTACCATTGAACAAGAAATCCAAAATGATCCTCTTATTGACCTTTATGCCATTCATGACCAAACATTTGAAGATGACCCCATCCAAACACAAAACACCTCCATTCCCCAAATAGAGACACTTGCCTCCTTTGGACACATAGATAATCAAATCAATGATATGGATAACATCAAAGGAGAGCATAAAGCAACTACTATTGATCAAGTCAAAGGAGAACACAAAGAAGCTACTATGGATCAAGTCAAAGAAGAAGATACAAAATCTATGAAAAATCAAATTGATGTCCCAAATGATCGAGAAGAAACAAGCATGACGAATGATAAATCCAAAACATCCTATCAATTAGGAGCATCCACCTTTGTCAAAGCAGGATTTCTTGTAGATGAGGAGATTCCAAGTAATAATTTCCACATACAAAATGATGGATTAGCATCTTGTTTTCAAAATAAAAAATACCTCATCGGAAACAAAATATGTCAGAGCATGCAGTATCAAGGAAGAGGACTAGGTCTACATGAGCAAGGCATTATAGAAACAAATACAATTTTATGCAAATCCTAGACATCAAGGTCTTGGTTATTCTTCAATCGGAGAATCAAATGATGTTAGTGGTACCTCCTTGATATTGGGGGCAACTTTATCTGATATAAACATCAAAATAGGGGCCATGAGTAGTCCTTGTCATAAGGTTGTTGCCAACACTCCTTCCATCCACACCATAAACCATCATTCCAACATAAATAAATCTTCCATTCGGAACCAACAAAAAGAAAATTATTATAAATCCAAAATCCAAAATCAAATGTCAAAGGTCATTGAGTCAAACAAAAATTCAAGAGGACAAATGAAGTTAAAAGGATCCTAAAGAAAAATGGATCAAACAAAGAAAATATTTCAAATCCAAAAGTCAATCAAAATATGGAGCCACAAGAAAAGAGGACTCCCACATATAGTAAATGTCCACCTCCTTTAAAATGGTCATCAAGAAATGCATATAAAAATGTCGGTTCCAAACACTATCCTAATCAAAATTCCAAACTCCATCATCCACCATCCCAAGTTTGGAAAATAAAAATTGCTACATCCAAAACACCAAATATTCCATCCACACCTACCATCATCCATCATAATCTTACATCTCGCCTAAAGTCTAAAAATCCTACTTCACAAATCCATCGCATCTTGGCAGCAACCCTTTATCATAAGGACTCCCATGGTACTCTATCACGATGTGCATATTTTGATAAGGCCAACACTAGTATCAGAGAGGATCACAATGACATCGATCAGTTGTATGCAAGTGCTATGATCTTGACAAGACAATTACTCCATAAAGGTCACTATTGGCATATCATGACACTAGTATCTACATCAACACCATCAAAAGATTCAGAACAATCAACAGTCATCCAAACTATCAAATCGATATAAAAAGTCAAAAAAATATGTCACCTTGATGAAAACCTGGCAAGTAGGCGTCTTGTGTGACATCATAAAAAAGAAAGAAAAAAAAAATAGTAAAGAGAAAAATTTCGTCCAATAGTGAAAACCATTTTTATGGCGCTTTGGATAAGTACCATGATGAAAACCTGGCAAACAGGCGTCATGTGTAAGAGAAATTATCTATGTGGATTATTACACTTGGGGGCAAGTTGTCTCATCTCCCATGCCTTTCTCATAACATTTCCATCTAGTCCATATTGTTTCCATCCCTTTTCCCGCCTACCTTGATCTTGATAAGAAATGGCGCACAAACATAAATCATGCTTTGGAAAAATTTTGGACATGTCTATCCTTTGATCATACACTACCCATGAAATATCATGTCATTTCCTTCATAGAATTTATCCAAACCCATATCTTGGAGAAAACAAATTGTTCCTATGCAAAATAGTCCTTGGAGATCATATCCTAATTCTTCCATCCAATAATCCTCATGTCTCTTATCATTTGCCAAAAGCAATCCATTATCTTTTCATACCTATTGTTGGACTTGGTTTCCCTTGTTATTGGTTTAAGGATTCTAATCCACTTATCCAAGTTCCCTCCATAATCCCATCTAGTTCTAAGGTTAGTCATTCCAAATGCAATGAGTCTAATCCATACAATCTTGCTATGTAACCTAGTACATCATCCAAAACATTTCTTGGCTTTGTTCCTAGCCCTATTGCGAACCTTGATCCTTTAGTCACATAATCATCATCCTCATGTTGTTTCGGGATGTGTCCTTCCCCTATCAAACAACATTGTCATCGTCATCATCACCTATCAATTGGTTCTCAGCTTGACTAGGGGCAAGATCATGTTTTTCCTTGGATTCGTGTGCATGCCTTCCTGGTTGATTGTGGATATCTTTCACATGCATTTTTCATGATCCCTATAGTTATCATCCATAATAAAGTCTCATTCATCCATAATAAAGTGCCATCCTTTCCATGAACCAAAAACCACCAACATTTAGCATCCTTCGCTTTCATATCCACCTATCGCATTCGTCGCTTCCCCTCACACATAATAAATGTGTCCTATACTCAACTGGGGGCAATTCCTTGACTTCCATCTTCATGGGAAATAATACATGGTATCACCCCTTTAAAACCTTCAAAATAAAAAAAAATCATCAAATGTCCTGAAAAAATCATATAATGTCCTGAAAAAAAAAAAACATCAAAACATTTCAAAACCCAAAAAAAAACCAAAATATTTCAAAATCCAAAAAAAAGTCAAAACATTTCAAAATCCAAAAAAATCAAAAAGCTTCAAAAATCCCAAAAATAGAGTCCGAGTCTGAATCAGTTTTGTTAGAGTGGTCGAACTACGTTGCCTCTGCGCATTTGCTACGTAGGCAAGACTCATCTTAAATGAGCCCCCGAGGCATTAGGTCAGTCACTTTAGGTTGTCCAAATAAAATCATGACCTAGTATTTTGTCAAATAAGACAAATTCAAGTCATGTCGAACTACGAGGTCTCTGTGCACTACTACATAGGCAAGGCCATCTATCGATGAGCCCCCTAGGTCAAGTCCTTTAGGGTTCATCGAGTTGGGTCATGTGCTTGATCTGAGAGCAATCATCATTCAAACTACATCAAGAAACAACAAACAAATTAAATCTTTCATCAATCAATTATCCTATCATCAACTCAATCAAGTCACTAGTCTTATATCGGAATGGGGCGTCATGTCATTTGTCTCATTTGGTGTTATCTCTTGTCTTTTATCAGGATACATCCTTCCTGGGATTGGAATTTCTCAACCTTGTCATTTACCTTACATAGGATGTGTCCTTGTAGTTAGGTATCATGTCAAGACTTGTCACTTGGTCAACTTTATCAAATGTGTCCTCTACCTAAACAGGATGTGTCCTTCCTGTGGTTGGGTATCATCACATCGCTTGGTCATATTCATCAAATCTTTGTCAAACAATCAAACAATCTTGTCAACTTTTTCAATCGATCTTTCCTTAATCAGAATGTGTCCTTCCTGAAACCGAGGATTATCATTATCAATCAACTTTGTCACACCACTCAATCTTATCAGCTTGGTCAATCAATCTTGCCTTCATCAAGATGTGTCCTTCCTGAGGCTAGGCATGGTCAATTAAATCACTTTATCGATCCTTATCAACCTATCAATCAACTCGGTCATCTTGGTCAACCTAATCAACCAACCAAACAATCATCATTATCACTAGAAAACACTCTATTGGAAAACACTTTGTTGGTATGGATTTTCTTATCTTTTTGATTGGTTTTGGGTCATGTTACTAGTCTCCTCGAGGATGTCCTATCAATGGATTTAGAGGGACGATGATGGATCATGGCCTCTTTTCTCTGTTTGCTGCCTGTGGTTTATCTTGGCAAAAAGACTGGGACAATCGGGTCCCTAGTATGAGCTGGGGCATTCCTTGTCTTTTTTGATTGTTTGTCTCTTCCAAATGGTCACCTTGCACACCTTGGTTTATGTCATACCATGGTGTTTGTGGTCCATTTGTGACATTTTTGATGCCCAATGATGATAAATATAACAATGTAAGCGTGAAAGTTGGTTCCCTTATCATTTCATGTCTATCTTTTTTCCCCTTTTCACTCTAACATCCCATCTCCCTTTTTTTTCCATGCTAACATTTCTTCCATCTTTCATCCTCTAGTCTTCTCTTCCATTTCGAGAGCACATTCCTGTTCTTTGAACCTGCATGTCCTCTCGAGGGGGCATACCACAACCCTCTTGGTCATCCTTCCCCTTTCTCTTTACACTGGGGCATATTTCATAATTAAATTTCTTTGACACAATGCGATGAACTACATTATGTCAAAGAGGGGCAAAATGTAGACACTGAAAAATGTCCTAAGTCTATGAGCATCATTTTTCCTAGTCATCATCTTTCAATAATTGAATAATTTTAATTATTCAATTATGTTCGATCATATTCCTTTATTAATTAAATAGTTTTTAATTATTTAATTGATTCACCTTCTCATTTCTATCTTGATCAATTAAAATTATTTAATTGCATCACTAATACCCCTTTCTTCAATAATTAAATAAATCATTATTTATTTAATTATTTATCTTTTATCACATGTCTATAGTCAAATAATAATAATTATTTGACCTTTTATTTTTCTATAATTAAATAATTAACGAATTATTTAATTATGTGTCATTCTTCTCCTTTAAATAATTGATCCTAATCAATTATCCATATTTAATTTATATCTCCTCCTTTAATTAAATTTATGAATTTAATTAAATCTCCTTTTTCATTTCCTCCAAATAAATGATTTAAAATAAATTATTTATTTGCCACTTGTCCTTCTCCTCCATTTTCGAATAAATAATTTAAAATAAATTATTTATTTTCCACTTGTCATCCTCTTCCATTTTCGAATAAATAATTTAAAATAAATTATTTATCCCTCTATTTTGGTCAAAGATCCCCTGTCATTATTTCTTGTCATAGTCTGCATGTCCTGCATGTCTGTCATAGCTGTCTGGCGTCATAGCCGTCGGCGTCATATCTTTTCCATGCATGGCATATTCTGGTTGCATCAATTCTCAACCATAGATCTTGGCATCTTTCTAGAAACTCAATCTTAGTCATCCATTTCGTAACTTCCCTCTCATGAATCCTCATCCGTTGATCTTAGAATATTTCTGGAAGATCAATCTCGTCCATCCATTCAAATGGTTGTCTATAAAAGCAACCCTTCCCCTCCATTTTCAATTTAACAGTCATTATCTCCAACTTTCTTGCTTACTATTTGCAGGTATTTGCACAACTTCATCAACAAATCTGAGGGCAATATTAGCATAAGAAGAAATAGGAGAGACAAGAGAAAGAATCAACTTCAAAGGGGAGTGCTTTATTTCATTTTCTTTCATTTTGATTGCTCTCTTTGTTTGTATTCTCTTGTTTAGATTGGGATAATAGTTTAGAAATGTTGACTGCCACTTTATCTAATACTATTTGATTTTTCTCATTCTTACACCTATTGCTGGAATGTAATGCCATTTGGACTGAAGAATGAAGGAGCTACATACCAATGATCAATGACAATAATTTTTCATGATATGATGCATACATTCATGGGGGATTACATTGATGATCTTCTTGCCAAGTCTAACACTAGAGAAGGACACATCGATATCTTATCTAAAATTTTCAAAAGAATGGAACAATTCAAAGTAAGACTTAATCCAAAGAAATGTGTCTTTGGCATGAAATCTGGGAAGCTATTAGGTTACATTGTATCAGAGAAGGGAATTGAAGTGGATCCAGCTAAGGTACAAGCAATTCTTGATATGCCACCACCAAGGAACATTAGTCAACTCCGCTCTTTACAAGGATGGTTACAATCCATTCACAGATTCATTGCTCGACTGGTAGATAAAAATTTACCATTTACACATCTCTTACACAAGAATGTTCCATTCAAGTGGGAGCACAAATATGAATCAACATTTGATGAAATAAAGCAATATCTCATGAATCCACCAGTATTGATTCCACTAGTGCAAGGTGTGCCTCTCATATTATATATTGCTGCCACATAAGTGTCTTTAGGAGCATTATTGGCATAGGAAGACAACTCAAGAAAAGAGCGAGCAATTTATTACATTAGTCGAACCCTGACAAGTCACAAACTCAATCATACCTTCATTGAAAAATCTTGTTTAGCAGTGGTGTTCACTTCTCAAAAGTTATGACACTACATGCTCACTCATACAGTAAAGCTTGTGACTAAGATAGACCCACTCAAATATCTTCTAAGTAAGGCAACCTTAACTGGCAGGTTGGCTAAATGGGTTATGATCCTAAGAGAATTTGATATTCATTATGTAGATTGGAAAGCTATCAAGGGACAGGTAATTGCAGATCATTTAGTAGAAGCACCAATACTAGCAAAACACCTCATACACATTGATTTCCCTGATGCCGATGTATTCACAATAGTCATCCAGTAGCCATGGACACTTTACTTTGATGGTTCTTACACTCAACATGGTTCAGGAGCCAAGATTCTTTTTATTACACCTCAAGGACATACAATTCCAAAATCTTATCGGCTTATGTTTCCTTGCACAAACAATATAGCTGAGTATGAGGCATTAGTAATCGGCATAAGAATTGCAGTAGACTGGAAAATCACAGAACTTCAAGTTTTTGGTGATTCACAACTTGTTATAAATCAAATCAATGACAAATATCACACTAAAGATGACAAGTTGATACCTTACAAAAGAATGGTGGATGATCTCAAGAAATACTTTGTTAATATCAAGTTCATACAGATTCCGCGTATTGATAATAAAGCAACAGACGCTATGGCTACAATCGCCTCTCTACTTCAGTTGACAAAGAATCAAATGCGGTATGATTTCCTGGTGGAACAATTGCTTTATCCCGCCCATGACAATCTCGAATCTCAAATCATTTGTCACCTAACCATTTTTGACTCTCCCTTATATGGCCAAATTTACACTTACCTAAGAGATACTATTTACCCTTAGACTTTTCTAGGAATCAAAAATGAAATTTCATTAGTCAATCATCCCGTTACACCTTAATTGTTGACGTCTTATATTGGTGTGGTCTGGATGGTACCCTCCTTACATGTCTCGAACGCGATGAATCTAAAAAGGCCTTACAAGAGGTACATGGTGGAATTTTTGGGACACACTCAAGTGGACTAACCTTGGCAAAGAAACTTGTTCGATTGGGTTATTACTGGCCGACCATGGAAAAGGAATAATTCATCTTTGTGAAGAAATGTGCAAAATGTCAGATTTATGGGAATCTCATTCACGCTCCTGCTCAAGAATTATAACCTTTCACCACAACATGGCCTTTTTCTCAGTGGGGATTAGACTTGGTTGGTAAGATACACCCATCCTCTTCAAATGGACATAAATTCATCATTACAGCCACTGAGTATTTCACTAAATGGATTGAAGTTGTTCCCATCGCAACTGTTACTGGAAAAAAAATCTCTTCATTCATTTTGAACTATATCATCTACCGATATGGTATTCCTAACTCCATTATCACAGACAATGGAAGACCTTTTAAAAATCAAGATTTTGATGAGCTATGTGAAAGATTCTGCATCCAACAGAGATTCTCTATGCCTTACTATCCACAAGGGAATGGTCAAGTTGAAGCTTCAAACAAAAAAATTCTAAATATTTTGAAGAAGACGGTAAATGATGTAGGTCATGATTGGCATGTCCAATTAAATGCAACATTATGGGCATATAGAACAAGTATTCACACACCAACAGGAGCTACCCCTTATGCTTTGGTCTATGGAGAAAAAGTTGTTCTACCACTAGAAGTCAAGATTCGCTCACTTCGAGTATCACTAAAAGGGTTAATCAATGATGAAGACTATAGAGTATCAAGGTTACAAGAGTTGGAACTGCTTGACGAACGATGTCAAACTGCAGTTAATCATTTGAAGGGATATCAACAAATTATGTCCTGCAACTATAATCACAAAGTCAAACCACAAACTTTTCAAGTAGGTGATTTAGTTCTCAAAGAAAAACCTGTAATCAATAGGATCAGGAAAAGAAAGGAAAGTTCAAACCTAATTGGTTGGGCCCTTTCATTATCATTGCAGCATACGAATCGGGGGCATATCAATTTACAACTACAAAAGGGGACCTGTTCGAAGATCCAACCAACAACATTCACCTGAAGAAGTTTTATGCCTGAGAAAATATCAAAAACAATACAAAAAGTCCTGAGAAAATATCAAAAACAATATAAAAAGTCCTGAGAAAGTATCAAAAACAATATAAAAAGTCCTGAAAAAATTACAAAAAAATCAAAAAGAGCAAAAAAATCAAAAAAAGCAAAAATACAAAAAAATCAAAAAGAAAAAAATCGTTGCCTTGATGAAAACCTGGCAAACAAGCATCTTGGTAATAGCAAAAAAATCATAAAATCTGGAAAAAGTGCAATAAAAACAAATGGTGAAAACCTGGCAAACAGGCATTGTTTGTGATTTTGTTTGGCTCTCTCATCTACTGGGATTCATTTTGCATATCCCTCTTTTCATCGGCATCACACACATGCCTCGCCATCATGGTTTACATCACATCATCTTCTTGAAATGACAAGGACCTCATCATGGCTTGATGAATTAGGATTATCCTTAGCAGTAGTTGTGTTTAGCAAGAGTCGAAGTACAAGGTCACTAGGGGGCAGTTCGCTTCTTGGAGCTTTTCTAAAAATAGGCAAATGGCAACATGCGTCTAGAATCAAAGTATCAGGAAACAACAAACTTGTCCAATTATGATGAGGCTGCATAACTGTTTTGACAAAGGAACAAATTGGATGATCTTAATCTGAATAAAATGAATGATACACTTAAAGGAAAAATTTGCAATTGTTGTTTGTATATTTGATGACATCATGTCTTTGGAGTGATTCAATGATGTACTGAACTAGAATCACAAGGAAGAAGTATGATTTTTTCTTTGTTTGTTGTCTGTAAGCTAATCATTAGTATTGTGCAAATTTGTCATGGGACATGCTCTACAATGTATCATTGATGAAATTTCAGAATTTGCATAGGAAAATGGTTAACTTTTATTTGTTTATGCAAACAATACTCAGGTCATCTTGGTTCAATTATACCTTGATGCGTGTATTAATTTGCTATATCAAACATCATCAAAGCATTACTTAGGTCATCATTGGTGCTAACATACCCTCTGATGCTTGTACTAACTTTCAACATAACAAAAGGCTCAATGATGAAAACAAAGCACAACACGAAATGGAAACAACGAGAATAGTTCATTTCTACATTTTAGGATTGCATAATTCTTTTGCACTTCGAGGGCTATTTAAATAGATTTTTGAGGGTTGGCCAAATTCTTAGATATCTTTTCAAACAATGATTGAGTACGACTAGACATTTTTTATATCTTGTTTTATCATTACTCATATCATTTCACCAAATATCATTTAGGGTATCATTATATTGCATTTACATTTTGCATCATCATTTCATTACTAGTTCATCATCTCATATTAGGTGCATAAATCATTCCTTATCATGTCATAACATTAAAATTTACATTTGCATTCTGATTCACATCATTTATAATAAAATTACATCCATTTCACATTATCATTTATGTTATCATGTTCATTTACACTTTACATCATCATCATTATCATGTTGCATCATTATTCATATCACGTGCATTTCATTCATTTAATATTACATCTTCATAATCATATCATTTATACATTCATCTCATTTCATCATAGGTTCCATTTTTCATTCATCATTACATCATATCATTTTCACATAATTAAAAACATTCACCATTACAACTTACATCTTTCATTCATTCCATACATCATAAAAGAACATCATTTTCAATTGCATCATACATACATCATATTAGAAACATTTCATCACAACATATCCTACATTATCATACATAACATAAAAGAAGAACATTTCATCACAACATATCCTGCATTTTCAATTGCATCATCATACATCATAAAAATCATACACAACATAGCAAATAGAAATAAACATGCATCCATAACACATGCATAATCGAATCACCATTGCATCTCATAAATCTCATCAAAACAAATGTCCAGGAATACAAGGATATCAAATGTTTCAAAAAGATATATCAAATACAATGGAATAAACGTGTCAAAAATGCTCATCACTGAGGGGCATCTAGCCATGGAACATGGCTACTGCTACCTCCTGAGGTAGTGGGTCTTGATGGATCTCTGCTCCCAGAGGCTCTAACCTCTCATCTAACTGGCTGACCCACACTCCTGGTAGCACTCCTAGAATGGCTGCGTGAATGGGTCCGATACCGAGTACCCGACTGTGTGAAGGCAATCCTCCTCTCAGGTGGTACTACCTCAAAATACCTCATCCTATAATACTCGGTCTCCCGAGCAGTCTCTAGCCCCTCTGCAACAACCTCCCCAATCAAGGTGCTCTCCACTGACCTGAGAAGTCTCTCGACTACTCCTTCAGCCTGTACATATCTCTCTCTGAAGTTGTCCCTCTCGGCTGTAAACTGCGCTACCTGTGGGTTAGGAGGTGGTGGCTGTGCACCCTATGCCTGCAATTGACTGATCATCCCCTGAGCCTATGCCAATTGACTCCACAAATTTTGAACCTCTACCTGCAATGCATCAATCTTCCCCTGTGAGGGAGCCCTGATAATGATCTATGGCACCAAAGTACTAGGTTGGTCCACCACTCTCGAGGTCTGTGGCCTCATCTTGAAGGGCACATCAAAGAAATATCTCTATCCTCCGCCCCCACCACATCCATCATCCCCACTGTCATCACTGTTGTCATCTTGGCTGCCAAAATCATCCTCCTCATCTCCCTCCTCATCAATATCTATGGTCGCGGCATCCTCTACCCCTGCTTGAGCCTCTCCCTATGGCTACCCTACTGCTGCATGTCCCTGCCCTCGTCCTCACTGTATAATCGACCCTCCCAATAATGGGGTAGCCTCCTCTAGACTAGTAAACCTCGAAAAGGGATGTGTGTAAAAATATGCTGCATACTCATCGGTCATCCCTGCATCTATAACCTTTGGATGAATGGCCCATTGCACTGGCTGCAACTCTAAATACTCTGCTCGGGCTGCCTCAATGGTCACAATAGGACCCCACTCTGGTATATCCTCCTGACGCCTAGTATAATGTGCCACACCCTGTGACATCATCTGTACTAACCCCAGCTGCCTCAAGACTCTCATCACCAGAAACCACTCAATAATGTATGGGGTGTGCCTAATCAAATATCTGGATCTCATAACATAGGGAAACTCTAAATCATCTGTCTCCCACAGATCACAATCTACATATGGTCTCTAGATGACTGTATCCAGATCATCTAACACACATCGCTAATACTCCAACTTGCCCAGCCTTGGTTAGACAAGCGGCCCTATGTATGCATAGACATATGGGAACCCAAGAGGATGATCCCTCCGAACAATGGGTCGCATAATGGAAAAGTGATCCCATGCGAATATCTGAAGAAGAGTAACTCTGCAAGAGAGACTCTTCCCATATGTGTACATGACCTAGTGAGGATTATGGTACAACGGGCTAGCATATATGATCCCCATGCATATTTGGTCCCATGGAGGAGCATATCCTCTAGAATCCTACCCCACCCAACTGATATTCCCTTTGCCCTACGATCAAGACAAAGGAAATCACCGATCATACATGCTAACACTGATGGTAGTGGGGCATAACTCAACACCGTATCCTTCCAGGAAATCTCATACCTGCCGGCATGAGGATTCTGGAAGACTCGTCTCAATGCATCAGTCCCTCCAATCTCCTTGTGATCATAGATCACAAGCTCCCCAACTACCAGAATACCCAGAATCTTGTACATGTCCTCTGACGTCACCATGATCTCTCCTGTCAGCAGATGAAAAGTGTTATGCTCACTATCCCATCTCTCAGCCAACACAGTCAATAGACCCCTATTGACCCGATATTGTGGGATCCTCAACAATGAACTCAAACCGCACTGATCTATCACCCCCAAATCATCCTGTGACAGTCACAGAATCATCTCCCACGTATGAGGAAATCTCTCTCTAATATGGAGGAGGTTAAATCCTCCTTTACAACATCATCAAGCAATCATAACAAATCGATCAGTAATAAATCTCTAATCCAATCAGTACATCAAAAGCAAAATCAATCAGTACCTCAAGCAAGTTGAATCAGATCAACACTTTTTTTTTTTCATATCACATGGAAGCAAATCTATCTATCATTTCTACTATTTATTCTTCATATCACATGAAAGCAAATTTATCAATCATTTCATCTACTATTTATTTTTCATATCGCATGGAAACAAATTTAACAGTCAACATGACTCAATATCTATCTATTTGACTTTCAATCGGGAAATCAAATCTATCATTACTATTTGTCTTTCAAATAGGAAAGCAAATTTATCAAGCTTATTTATTCTTCAAGCACGAAGACAAGTTTCTCAAATCAATTTAATCTACTCTTGATGTTATCCAAAAGCATAAAATTATTTGTCTAATCTAGCAACAATCATCAAACACTCCTCATAGTTTCTTCAAACTTTCAAAATCGAGAAAAATCCATGGATGCACCAAAACAGGCCATCAATGCACTAAATCCTGTATGCACCACTTTACACCATGGATGCGCTAAAATAGAGCTGCCATGCGCAAACTCCGTCAATGCATGACTCTATCTACTCTATGCGCTAAAACATACCTTCTATGCACCAGATGTGCCAAAACAATCATCCTATGCGCTATTTACCCTCTGCGCTAATCTAGCCTCCTACACAGGCAACATTCCTATATGCGCTACTACAGGTACCCTATGTGCCATTCTACTCTACGCGTGACTATTTCATCCCTATGCGCTACCCCGGATGCGTGACTTTATCTACCCTATGCGCCATACTATGGCTCGTATGCGTTAAACTGAGCCGAGAAAAAATTAAAAATTACAAAAAAAGTGAAAAATCATCAAAAAAAATTACGAAGAGGATCAGGTCAACTTACCGGAGGTTCGTACATAGCTGGTCTCTGATACCGGTGGGCTCGCTTGAATTTGTGGTGCTCATAATGGATAGACATCCTAATTTCACCTCTTAGAGCTCTAAAAATCACCAAATGTTACTGTTCAAATGACAATGACTTTTCACCTTTTTCACCTTTTAAGGGGGTAAAAGTGTGAAAATATTCATTTTTTTGCAAAACATAGCACTATTTCGATAGCTAAATCACTAATTTTCCTCCGAAAATCATTCTAATTCTTTCATCAAGCGATTTATCTCTCGAGGGGGCATATAGCATCGACAATTCCTAAAAATTTTGGGGCAAAATTCTTTGAAGCAATGCATAAAACACATCACTTCAAAGAGGGGCAAAATGTACACATCTAAAAATGGTCATAGTTAATCAAACCTGTTAATTAATTAAATATGGATTATTTAATTAATATTCTTAAGTCATCTACATATAAATAAATTTAATTATTTATTTATATTGTTATTTTTTCCAATTCTTCTAATTTGATTAAATAAATAAGTTTATTTAATTATTGCTATCTTCCTCTTAATTAATTTAATAAATTTCACAATTTATTTTTATTAATTATCACAAATTTAAATGATATTCTTCTTTTCTCCATAATTAAATATTTCCAATATTTAACTAAACGTTTTCTTTCTAAATTCTTTATTCTTTTCCACATAATTAAATATTCTAAAAATATTTAATTAAAAGCTTTCTTTCCTCCATAATTAAATATTCTATAATATTTAATTAGAAACTTTCTTCCTCTCATATTTAATTAAGTATTTTGTATATTTTATTAAAGCGCTTTTTATCATTTCTCACACATAATTAAATATTATTTATTTAATTTATGGAAACATCTTTCATCTTCCATCTTTCTTTCTATCTTTGTTTCAACTTCTCGATCTCTCGCCATTCACCTTAATAGGTTTGAACTCAACCATTGATCCTTGCCAACTAGATTCTTGCCCTCAAAAATCTATAAATACAGCCCTCTTGTGAGTTGAAAACACACCTCGAATCTTAGATTTCATACACACTTATTATAGTTGCATTTTAATATTATCAACATCATAGCATCATAGCTTTTCATTTTTCATAGCTTAAATCATTTAGTCATGCACAAGCATTTCAAATAATCTCATTCTCCTAAGCTGCCATTTCAACAAGCTGTTGGTTACACAACTGAGAGCCAACACCTTTAATCAAATCCTTGGAGATAGAGGACGATGGGATGACTTTGAAGAAGCTGTTAGAGTTTGCATTTATGTTCTTTAATTAGTTTTCCTTCAATTTAATATCTTATCGGTGTGTTAGTTTACCTATTTGATTAATCCACTTATTCCAATACATAGTACTCACTCAATACCTTCCTTTGGTCCTCTATACTATCAGATGCACGAATGAATGCTATGTTCAAAATTATCGACACCTATGTGGATTTTCAATACTATGATTGTATCTCATGTTGTGGCTATAGAGTGTATTTATCTACAAAGTCAACCAATGATACTATACTAACAACTAGAAAGGTGTCCTTGCATAGCTTAAATTGTGTGTCCAACCATTGGACTCTATGGGTATAAATTTAATACTCAGTATATTATCATGAAACATGGACATAAACTGATACACTATAATCTTCTAAAAAACCAAATCACACCTTTTTGCTTGAGACCGATCTTTTGTAGCATATGCCATTGTTTTATACTTCCTGAACTCTACTAGTTTCTATCCCACCTCATCTGTGCTTTCCATATGTTGACATACTGGCATACACCGGAAGCCACTGCAATGCTCGTATGAACCATCCAAGAATGCAATCCTATAGAATATCTAGCCATCCTCTATTTCACATAAATTTTTTTATAAGAACTCTCTTGAAGATTTTGGTGGGGCTTCTATACCACAATCCTGCAAGTGTATATAACTATGTAATTTAAAATGTGCATTGACAACCTAAGGTTATAATGACAAACAAACAATGATCAATATGGAATATGAAAAATTTTAAAAATGAAATCAAGCCTTAATAGACTGAAAGAAAATGTATAAAGACTTCACATACCTAAAAAACCAGAGCTTCAAATGGAGGAGTTCGACTCAATTATGTAGCCTTTGATTCTTCTTTCTTCAAACTCTTCAACAACTTGACTTTTTAAAAAGCTTGTTCCCCTCCAAACTTTAAATTTATATCACTTTTGAATGGAATTCATACTTCAATTGATATTATATGCCTTTTAATGTGAAAAATCTGCTATTTCATTCAAAGGTAGTGGAATGTGAAAAACATGCATGCACACTTCACAACATCATCACAAAGCATCTTTTTGTTGTTGCACATGAAAAAATAGGAGAATATTCATAATGTGGGCCTTGAGATCATAGGTATATTGAGTTTTTTTTACCATTTTTAGTGAAAGAAAAAATGTTTCATGTTATAATGCGAGCATGTTATTTCTTCCTAAAACAACCATATATCTACTTCTTCAAAACACGTTCGTGTTATGTCAAAGATTCTTTTTTTAATAGATTTATTTTTACTCTCTTTGTATATACCCTCTACCCTAATTCTATATATCTCCTTGTACCCTTATAGTAGAGGAGATAGAGGTGAGTGTGTTTGTGAGAGAGAGAGAGAGAGGTAGAGGGAGGGAGAGGAGAGATATATAGTAGAGAGGGAGGGGGGTTGAGGGTTTAAGGATTTTAGGGTTTAAGGGCTTAGGTTAAGGGTAGAGGGTTAAGGGTTTACGTTTAAGGGTAGAGGGTGTAGGGTTGAGAGAGAGAGAGAGAGTGGGAGAGGGAGATAGAGAGGGAGGGAGAGAGGGGGAGAGTGGGAGAAAGAGAGAGTGGGAGAGAGAGTGGGAGAGAGGGAGAGTGGGAGAAAGAGAGAGTGGGATTGATTGAACAAAGAGAGAGACCTAAGAGAGGGAAAGTGGGTAGGAGGGAGAGATTTGAGAGACATGGAGGGAGTGGGAGAGAGATAGAGGGTAGAGGGTTAAGGATAGAGGGTAGAGGGTTTACGGTTTAAGGGTAGAGGGTGTAGGGTTGAGAGAGAGAGTGGGAGAAAGAGAGTGGGAGAGAGAGAGAGAGAGAGAGATGGAGATAGAGAGAGAGGGAGAGAGGGGAAGAGTGGGAGAAAGAGAGAGTGGGATAGAGGGAGAGAGACAAAGTGGTAGAGAGGGAGATAGAGAGGGAGGGAGAGAGGGGGAGAGTTTGAGAAAGAGAGAGTGGGAGAGAGGGAGAGTGGGAGGGAGAGGGAGAGGGGGAGAAGGAGGGAGAGGGGGTCGGAGGGAGAGATTTGAGAGAGAGGGGTAATGGGAGAGAGATAGAGGGTACAAGGTTAATAGTTAAGGGTTTAAGCGTTAAGGGTTTGAAGGGTTAAGGGTTAAGGATAGAGGGGAGAGAGATATGACTGATTGAGAGAGAGAGACCTGAGAGAGAGGGGGTAGGAGGGAGAGTCTCAACCCTTAAATTCTCTACCCTCTACCCTATAAATACTTAAACACTCAACCCTATACGCTCTTAATCCCTCAACCCTCAACCCTCAACCCTTAAACCCTTATCCATCAACCCCTATACACTCTTAATCCCTCAACCCTTAACCCCTATACCCTCTTAATCCCTCAACCCTCAACCCTCAACCCTTAAACCCTAATCACTCAACCCCTATACCATCCTAATCCATCAACCCTCAACCCTCAACACTTAAACCTTAATCCCTTAACCCCTATACCCTCTTCATCCCTCAACCCTTAAACCCTAATCCTTCAACCCCTATACGCTCGTAATCCCTCAACTGTTAACCCTCAACCCTTAAAACCCAATCCCTCAACCTCTATACCCTCTTAATCCTTTGACCCTCGACCCTTAAACCCTAATACCTCAACCCCTATACCCTCTTAATCCCTCAACCCTCAACCCCCAACCCTGAAACCTTAATCCATCAACCCCTATACCCTCTTAATAGCTCAACCCTCAACCCTTAAACCCTGATCTCTTAAACCCTATACTCTCTTAATCTCTCAACTCTCAACCCTAAACCCTCAAACCCTAATCCCTGAAACCCTATACCCTCTTAATCCCTCAACTCTCAACCCTTAAACCCTTAAACCCTAATCCCTCAACCCTCAACCCTCATCCCTTAAAACCCTAATCCCTACATCCCTATATTCTCTTAATCCCTAAACCCTTAATCCTCAACCCTTAAACCCTAATCCCTCAACCCCTATGCCCTCTTAATCCCTCAAATCTCAAAGTTCAACCCTTAAACCCTAATCCCTAAACTCCTATACCCTCTTAGTCCCTCAACCGTCAATCCTCAACCCTTAACCCCTATACACTCTTAATCCCTCAACTCTCAACCCTCAACCCTTAAACCCTAATCAATCAACCCCTATACAATCTTAGTCCCTCATCCAATAACCCTCAACCCTTAAACAATAATCCGTCAACCCCTATACCCTCTTAAACCCTAAACCCTCAACCCTCAACCCTCAACCCTTAGACCCTAATCCCTCAACTGTTATTCCCCTTAATCCCTCAACCCTCAACAATTAAACCCTAATCCCTCAACTCCTATACCCTCTTAATCCCTGAACCCTGAACCCTGAACCCTTAAACCCTAATCCCTCAATCATTAACCCTTAACCCTTAAACCCTAATCCCTCAACCCCTATACACTCTTAATCCCTCAACCCTCAACCCTTAATGCTAATCCCTCAACCACTATTATCTCTTAATCCCTCAACCCTCAACCCTTAAGCCTTAAACCCTTAAACCATAATCCCTCATCCCAGAACCCTCAACCCTTAAACCCTAATCTCTCAACCCCTATACCCTCTTAATCCCTCAACCCTCAACCCTTAAACTCTAATCCCTCAACCCCTATACCCTCTTAATCCCTCAACCCTCAACCCTTAAAAAATAATCCCTCAAACCCTATACGCTCTTAATCCCTCAAGCCTTAACCCTCAACCCTTAAAACCTAATCCCTCAACCCCTATACCCACTTAATTCCTTAACCCTCAACCCTTAAAACCCTAATCCGTCAACCCCTATACCCTCTTAATCTCTCAACCCTTAAACCCTAATCCCTCAACCCCTATATGCTCTTAATCCCTCAATATTTAACACTCAACCCTTAAACCCTAGTCCCTCAACCCCTATACGGTTTTAATCCTTCAACCCTCAACCCTTAAACTTTAATCCCTCAACCCCTATACCCTCTTAATCCCTCAACCCTCAACCATTAAACCCTTAAACCCTAATCCCTCAACCCTCAACTATCAATCCTTCAACCCTAATCCCTCAACCCTTATATGCTCTTAATCCCTTAACTGTCAACCCTTAAACTTTAATCCATCAACCCCTATACGTTCTTAATCCCTCAACCCTTAAACCCTAATCCCTCAAACCCTATACCCTCTTAATCCCTCAACCCCTATACCCTCTTAATCCCTTAAACCCTCAACCCTTAAACCCTTAATCCCTAATCGCTCAACCCTTAACCCTCAACCCTTAAACCTTAATCCATCAACCCCTATACCCTCTTAGTACCTCAACCTTCAACCCTTAAACCCTAATACCTCAACCCCTATACCCTCTTAATCCATCAACCCTCAACCCTCAACCCTTAAACCCTAATCCCTCAACCCTTATATGCTCTTAATCCCTCAACCCTTAAAACCCTAATCCCTCAACCCCTATACCCTCTTAATCCCTCAACCCTTAAAATCTAATCCCTCAACCTTCAACCCTCAACCCTCAACCCTTAAACCCTAATCCTGCAACCCCTATACCCTCTTAATCCCTCAATCCTCAACCCTTAAACCCTAATCCATCAACCCCTATACCCTATTAATCCCTTAACCATCAACCCTCAATCCTTAAACCCTAATCCCTCAACCCCTATACCCTATTAATCCCTCAACCCTCAACCCTCAATCCTTAAACCCTAATCCCTCAACCCCTGTACCCTCATAATCCCTCAACACTCAACCCTTAAACCCTAAGCCCTCAACCCCTATACCCTCTTAATCCATCAACCCTCAACCCTTAAAATCTAAGCCCTCAACCCCTATACCTTTTTAATCCCTCATCCCTCAACCATTAAACCCTAATCCCTCATTCCCTATACACTCTTAATCCCTCAACCCTCAACCCTCAACCCTTAAACCCTAATTTGTCAACCCATATACCCTCTTAATCCCTCAACCCTCAACCCTTATTACCTTAAACCGTAATCCCTCAACCCCCATACCTTCTTAATCCCTCAACCCTCAACCCTCAACCCTCAACCCTTAAACCCTAATCCCTCAACCCACATATTCTCTTAATTCCTCAACCCTTAAACCCTTTTCCCTCAACTCCTATACCCTCTACCCTATACATTGAACCCTTAACCCTAATCCCCTAGCCCTATACCCTCAATCCTCTACCCTCAACCTTAAACCCTGAACCCTCAAACCCTCTATCCTCAACCCTCTATCATATAAACCATTAAACACTCAACCCTAAACCCTAAACCCTCAACCCTTAAACCATATACCCTTAAACCCTCTACCTTCTACTATTAATCCTCTACCCTCTACCCTCAAACCTAATCCCAACCCTTAACCCTTAAACTCACTCAGTAAACTCTCTACCCTAATCCCTCAACCCTCTTGACCCTTAATCCCTTAACCCTTAAACCCTATTCCCTCAACCCCTTTACCCTCTACCCTATACATTGGACCCTCCACCCTAATCCCCTAACCCTATACCCTCAATCCTCTACCCTTAACCTTAAACCCTCTACCCTCTACCCTATAAACCCTTAAACACTCAACCCTAAACCTTCAACCCTTAAACCCTCTACCCTCTACCCTCAATCCTCTACCCTCTACCCTCAACCCTAATCCCCCAACCCTTAAACCCTTAAATCCACTTAGTAAAATCTCTACCCTAATCCCTCAACCCTCTTGACCCTTAATCCCTAAACCCTTAAACACTAATCCCTCAACCCCTCTACCCTCTACCCTATACATTGGACCCTCAACCCTAATCCCCCAAATCCTATACCCTCAATTGTCCACCCTCAACCTTAAAAGCTCTACCCTCTACCCTCTACCCTATACATTAAACACACAACCCTCAATTCTCAACCCTCAACCATTAATCCTTCAATACTCAACCCTAAAACCCTAAACCTTCAACCCCGATACCCTCTACCCTATACATTAGACTCTTAACCCCAATCCTTCAACCATATGTACCCTCAACCCTATATCCACAACCCATTACCCTAATCCTTCAACCCTATAGGTCGTCAACCGCTATACCCTCAATTTTCAACCCTCTACTCTATACATTGGATCCTCAAACCTCATATATATGTCCCTCCCTCCTCTTCTCTCCTTCTCTCTATCCATCCATCCCTCCCTCTCTACCCTAATCCATCAAACCTAAACCATAAACCCTTAAACCCTTAAACACTCAACCCTCAACCCTTAAACCCTAAATGCTTAAACCCTCTACCCTAAACCCTAATCCCTTAAACCTTTCACCCTTAAATCCAAGAAAAATCTCTACCCTAATCCTTAAACCCTCAACCATTAATCCCTCAACCATATACCCTCAACACTAATCCCTCAACCCTATACCCTATACCCTCTGTAGACATGCAAAATAGACATCATGCGTCTAATCCAGATTCACTAATTCCATGTCATCCTCCTTAAGTCAAATAAATAAATTTTATTTAATTATCTTCAAATGTTCCTCATTTAATTAAATAAATCAAATTTATTTAATTAAATTACTAATGCATCAATTTCCTCCCATTTTATTTAAATAGATCCAAGTATCTAAGTCAAAGGTCAAAATAAACTAATATTCTCTTAAATTAATCAAACCATGATTAATGATAATCCTAATCCTCTTTTCTCTATATTTTGCAATTTGTGTGCATAAATCAATTTAATCAAACCATGATTAATGATAATCCTAATCCTCCTTTCTCTAGATTTTGCAACTTGTGCACATAAATCAATTTAATTGATTTATTAATTCCTCATTTTCCTTCAAACTTGGCCTCTTTGAGGGAATATTCTCCCAATTTGAATTTTCCCTCCCACATGACTTGTCCATCCAAAAAACCATTTAAGAGCTCTTAAATGTCTCTTACACAAGTGAAACTTGGCATTTAACTCATCTTTCATCCCCCCTAAACATGCCACTTCATCAAATTCAAAATTCAAACTTGCACATTGATCAAAATGTGCTCAACCTCCCTCCATTGGAATGCTGAAAAGTGGCACAATGCCATTGGATTATATTTTATTCCACATTCGTCCTATCTTGCATTCTTCTATCATTCTATTCTATAAATAGAGACCCTCTCTATTGATTTAATCATCCACAATTTGAGCACTCTTACTATAGGCATTTTGGAGTTGATCATCATTTTGCATCTCATTTCCATTATCATCATCTAAGCTTATCTAGGATTGGGAAAGGGCTCTGTTACATATCAAGGGTGCACCAATCCACTATGGAATAGGTATGCATTATGCTTCTTTAAGCTTTCGAATAATCTATGTTGCTATTTTATGAGGCATGATGGATTATTTCATAGGAGCACTATTATGTTTGCATAGTTTGAACTAACCCATGCTAATGAACATTGAAGTTGAAGCTGTTTGCAAATTTGTGGTGCTTACATATGGTATTAGAAGGAGGGCTTCAATAGATTACAAGACACATTTTTCTTGCTTGGTTGAAATTTTTTACCCAAAGGATTTAATGCTTTATTTCATTGCTTTATTTCGTTGCTCTATTTAATCCATTTTTTCTTGTGCTGGACTTCTATTGAAATTAACATTTATCATTTACATTTGTGCTCTACATACCAATTTTGTGCCACTTGTTGAAGATTTCCTACAACAATTTAACAAATAGAATCTCATCTTTATAAATGGAGTAGAAAAAAGTTGATGTATTATTTAAAAGCATAAAATTCGCTCAAGCTTGTCCCAATGCCCTACAATCATATCTTATAGGGAATCCCAATGTGGATCTACTTCTTGATATAAGAATTACTATTGTAATATGTTGATCTCTGTAAATGCATTTAGTAGTCTTGATATAAGCGTTACATTATAGTGCATTTACAATGCTCCTTCTGGATCTGCGTCAAATGATGAAGTCGTTACTTTAAAGCCACTACTGTATTTGAAGAAGAATTCCAATGGGAAAAGGCTTGTTCTTAATGTAAAATGTTGTTCTAAGACTTTCACTACATTACTTGGAATGCAAATCTAGTTCTACACCATCCTTTTGGGTATTCTTGGATTTTTAATTTTCGATTCAATTTGCCTTCTTACCATCATGAAAAAAAACAAAATCTAGAAGTTCGGCTGAATGCTAATATTATATCTACTTAGGCTTGTTGAAAAAGAGAATTTAACTATTTGATGCATTTCGTATAGCCTTTTGTGAATGCTAATATTATATATACTTAGGCTTTTCATGGAGGTAGAAGGTTTTGGCATGCATCTGCTATAGAGAACTTGAGCATAGAAGTGCAACTATAGATTTTGGGATGATCTGGGATATCAATGCACACTTCTTGGTGGTGCCTTTAGGTCATAGGAAAAGAGGTTTGAGGATTTTGGTAGAGGTTTGAGAATTCATCTTTACAATTGGTAATTGCATTAGCTTGAAAGTTTCTAAAATTCCATTTATTCATTGATTTACCAAAGGAGCTAGAAACTACCTATTGTTGACTTATAATTAATACTAGGTGATTATGTTCTGACATGTAATCTGGTGAAATCTGACATTTCATTGAGCTGATGCATTTTATTATATGGAAATAATCAAACTTGATATGCATTTAAAGCTCTAGATTTTGCATATTGTATTCACATTTCACTTTGGGTAGTATTATAACTACCGATGAAACCAAAATTTAATGCTAGGTATGTGCCAATGGCTAGGACCACGGCCTCACTAATACAATAGATAAAAATAAAAAAAGTGTTTGATTATGTTCATTGAATTCAAGTTGCACAATCATGTGATATCTACAATCTCTATTATCACATGGTGTTGAGTCTTAAATTTGTAGGTATATGAGAAATTGGCTTACCTGTGGCAGACTTATTACACTAAACTTTCAAGAAATCCACACTATCATTGAATATGGTCACATTGAGTTTACTAAATATGCTATGTTTACATAGACTGTAGGGTGCTACATACACTTAAATTCACTACATTTTTTCTACACTTGGCTTTGTTTTAGAGTTGTATGTACTACCTACCTACCTATAGGAAAATCCATTGAATATTTGATTCAAAGAAAATGTATATTGTCAAAGTAGGAGGTCATACATTCCTCTCTTAAAACAAATCTTATTACGTAATTACAATACCCACCACACAATCTTTAGGCATCTTTATTGATTGAGGTTGCTGGTTTATGACATTCTGTAGGATGAATGATAAATGAATGCAGGCCATAGAATTATTTAATAGATCAAAGTTATAGATATCGCATTAAATACCAAGGCATTTATATCTTGAAGTCACTCATTTCTGGTTTTACAGGTATCTTGTTGATTGACGTTGCTGATTTATGACATTCTACAGGCTTAAGTGAATGAGAATCAAAACCTTTACTTGACTACGTTAAATTATTTTATTTTCGATCGCTAATAAGGATTGTGTTGATCTTTGTTATATGACCAAAAAAATTTGTTGAAGGATTTGATATTGTGAAAAGACTGTGGATAGCAAGATTCTTATTAATCTTTCACTCATTAGTTCAAAAGATCATAGTCTTTTCATTTAAATTTTTTCTATTGTTTGAAGTTAATGATTAAAACGGATTCAATTAATAACTTGATCTTCACATGATTTATCTTTTTTATCTTTTAGGGATTTCGTTCACGCAAAGGACTTGCAACATTGAAGCATAAGAAATGATCTTTGAAGAAAAAATTGAGCACTAAATTTGAAGTTGACAAACTGTTTTTAAATGCTTAGAGCTTCCATTTTATGCTTTGGTTTTCTTTTTTAGGCCAAATAATGTCTTTTGGATTCTAAAAAGAACACTACAAAAGCTTTCAATTTTTTTGCTACAAATGGTTAAAATTGAACCTTAGAAACATATTAAATTTCAATTTGGGTTCTAAAAATTTGACAAACAAACTCTTACATTTCGATTTTGGGGCTTTAAAAGAACTCAATTTTTACTTTGGAAATTAAAATGAACATGTGTATTTCGTGTTTTGTAATATTTAAAAAAAAATAATATCATCTAAAAGACGTATGCGCTTCTCTCACGCCTCACAATGATCTTGAGAATCAAAAGTCTTTTTCTGATATTTAATTTGTCAAAAAGATTGCCTCCACATTTTGATTTGGGATTAAAAATTGAACAAAACTTGTGAGTTTGAGTGGAACATATTGCGTGTATTCTCTCTTTGTTTATCAACAAAGATTGATCGAACTACATATATGTTTTCTCTATTTTGTTTATCTTAGAGGGCCTGCTTGGTAGGAAAAATTAATCATCCTAGGGAACGACCCAACCAGTAAGACGCTAAAGCCATGTGACTTCAAACCGGTATATAAGTCTGGGTTCTCAAATAAATTTTGAGAATCACAAGGATCATTCTGACAAGAAGGGAAAAAATGATCTCTTGCCACATGGATGGTCCCCCATAAATGGAATGCCCGCATTAAAACCCTTTTTAGAAAGTTCAAAATCCTAAAATATTTTTTGGTGCAAGAACAGTTGTTCAGAAGCCACCCAACATTCTTACAACTTTTAGTAGAGGTGAGAAGTATACCATGGGAGATTCATGGTTATTGATGCTTGGATGACCAAAGAAGTGTGTGTCATGGAGGGGATCTAGTGTGGTCAAGCATCTAATCATTCACTAAGAGTAAGCATAAATAGAGATTTATCCAAGTGGGAACCCAAAAAATATTGTCTTTTCATCTTAGGATTGTGCATGTTATTGGAATCGAAAACACTTTGCTTGGATCTCAAAACATTTGAAACAAACATTCAAAAAATCTTCAAATTTTCAAACCCTTTAGGGAAGAAAATAACTTTGACAATTTCAAGTGCTCTTGCTTGCCCTAGGGATTTCATCCTTAGAGGCATCTAAGTACTCAGGTTTTATCATCATTTCTTTTCACTAAAGTCAATAATAGGAAACTTTTGCCTTAATATGCTCGATTCTCCACATAATGAACTTTCTAGGATGAGAAGAAGTTAGGTCATGAGATATCTAGTTTGAAACTTTAAATCAAAGAATTTTTTGTGGTAAAAAGAACTCATTAAGAAAATTTAAGAGACAATTGGACCCCACACATATGTTATTTCAAATGATTTCCTACAAAATCAAAATTTGAAAACCGAAGTTCAAAAGTCTTAGTCCAGAGGCTCATGAGGAGAATCTTGAAAGACTTCTTGAAGTTAGAGAAAGTTTGGTTTATAATTTTTACAAGAAAACTTCAAGGAACAATCTTGGCTTGTATGAGTTTTATTACCAATAGAATCTAAGTCTCTTCCAAAGGTTTTCATTTCTCACATAGGAAGTATTACATATTCTTCAAAACTGAGGTTTTTTAAACATAAATTCTATCTAGGTTCAAATCTAGGATCAAAATCAATCATTTTCATCCACCCCTCAAAACGTTAATCAAAATAATCTCACCAACAACTCTTGAAAATCTTGAAAACATCATCCATACTAGAATTTTGGAAAATCAAAATCATCTTGTTTGGTTAGATATGCGTGGATGAATCCTTCTTCACATATTTAATCAAATTATAAATCCTTGTGAATGAATTTACCCCTTGATAATATCCAACATCTTGGGGTCTAGGAGTTCATTATACAAAATCATCTTGTTTGACTAGGGGCATATTGATGAATCCTTCTTTACACCTTTAGTAAAATTATCATCTTGTGTGTGAATCTACTCTAGGACAATATCCAAGCTCTTAGAGCTTACAAGTGCACTATCTCAAATCAGTAAATCCAAAATCAAACCCTAAAGTCTAGTATCACCTCCAAGATTTCTCAAGAGTTCAATCATCCGCACCATCCATCCTTTGTGTATCTCATCCCCATCCTTTGATCCTTAAAAAAAACCTGGTTTCTCTTCTTTGAGCCTAAATTTTAGACCAATCTAAGGTTTTAGAGGTTCAACTCTTACATTCCTAAAAATTAATGCTTATTTTATGGTTCAAACTCAATCTCAATACAAAAAAAATATGGAGCAAAAAAAGGACACATCCACTTCAAGTGATCTAAGTCAAACTGAAATATAATTCAACCCTACAATATCCATTGACCTCCCAATCAGTCTTCCTCAATTTTTTTTGGACTTAAATTTAGCTATAGATTATTTTTCTTTCATGTTAATGAAGTTTTACGACTCAATAAATGATGATAGTGTTAGTTTTAAGTAGCTCAAACAATTGTCATCTCTATTCCCAAGAATTATTATTTAATTATTTTTCTGGAGAAGTTTGTTAGAGTCCAAAAAATTATTTAATTAATTAATAATTTCCTAAGTTAGAGACATCTAGCAACCAATTTGTTATGGTTTGTTAGATTCTAATTAATCTTAGCCATCGATTGGGATTAAATCATGGCCATTGGTTTTCAATTAGACTAGTATAAAAGGAGATCAATGGGCATTTGGAGGACACATTTGAGAAAGATTTGTAGTGATAGCAAATAGTTTTGCAATAATAGAAAGGGTGTAGTGATAGCGTTGGAGACAACAACAATGGAATTTCAGCAGAAGAAATTAAGGGAATAATTTTTAGAGAAGAATATTACCAAAGCTCTGCGAGTAAGAGGTAAGAAGTTTATGTATCTCTTGATTTGCTAAAGTTTAATAAAATTCCTCATCTACAGTACTGGTTTTCCCTTTGGGATTTTTCTAGGGACAATTTGTCCAAAAATATTGTGTTTATTGTGTTGCATCTTTTTCTTATGTATTCTCGTGGTTCTATTTATGAAGTTGTAGTTGTGTTATTTTTCAATATTTTTTGTGAATTAAATTTTGGTAGTCAAATAATCTATATAGATAGGAGATTAATAATCAGTAACTGCAATAGAATTTTCACATGATATCAAAGTTGATCTAAGGGTAGAAAAGGTTTAGCATAGGCATAGGAAGGAAAATTCAGGGTTTATAAAACCCAGTTCGACCTCTTCAAAATTATTATTATTATTATTATTATTTTGAGATGGCCTCAATAGGTTTAAGAGATCAAGATGGATTGGATGGAGCCTCAAATTTTGGTGTCTAGAAAGCCAAAATTTCTTTATTTCTAGAAGAGAATGGTATCAAGGAATATGTGACTAGTGTTGTAGTTGTACCTACAAATCCAACACATTTCTTATCATATAATAAGGAAGAATTCAAGGTAAGGAGGTTGATTCTTGATGGTGTTAAGGATCATATTGTTTCGCATATTGCAAAGTTAGATATAGTGAAGAAGATGTGGGACACCATTCTAAATTTGTACTAGAATGCCTACAACTAATCAGAAGTTGATTCTCAGAGAAAAGTTAAGGAATACCTGGATGAATAAGGGAGAAGATGTTACAAGTTACCTCCCTAGGTTTAGACTTGTCAAGGATGATTTGGCAGCTACATTGGAGATAAAACAAATGATGACAAGCTAGTACAAATAGCTCCAAATGGGTTTACTAAGTAGTGGGATGTCTTCATTCAAGTTATTAATGGATGAGATACCTTACCAAGTTGAGATCAACTATGGAGTGACTTCACCTAGGAGGAGTTTAGACTAAGTCTTGTCAGTGGAACCAAAAGGGTAAAATTCAAAAAAGTGAGGTAGAACAAGAAAATGTTGCACTAGCAGGGAAAAGGGAAGCAAAGAAGGGGTCTAGCAAAGGATCAAATCCACAAAGTGAGAAGAAGGACTTTTCTGAGATCAAGTGCTATGGCTATCACGATTTTGGCCACTATATCAGCAATTTCCCACAAAGGAAGAAGAACAAAAATAAAGGCAAGAAGAAGAGGACAACTTCAACAAGTGCATATGACCTCTCTAGTAGAATGGAGGATGATTTTTCACTCATAGCTTGTATGGTTAGCTCAGCCTCATAGAGTGTTTGGTATATAGATAATGGGGTGTCATTTCATATGATAAGAGTTAGAGAGTAATTCTCTAGTTATAAGGAGGACATCAAAATCTAGATTTCTATGGGGAACATGTCCAAACTCAATCCAGTTGGGAAAGACACTATTCAATTTCAAAGGGAGAATGGAAAGATAATTCCAATTCATGATGTGTTGCATGTGTCAGGCTTGGGTATGAAGCTGATTTTTGTATTCATCCTTCGCAATAAAGGCTACAATGTACCCTTTAGAAGGGAACATATGTTGATCAAGCATAAGGATTGGAAATCACCCATAGCTATTAGAGTTAAGAGCGAGAAAATTTACAAGTTGTAGTTTTATAATCATAAGGAATTGATGAGTAGCAGTAATTCTAGAGATCAAGGAGTGCTATGGAATAGGAGGATAGGCCATATACATCATGGAGCACTTAAATTGCTTCATGAGACAGTGACAGGCATTAGGGGAAATTTACATAAAAAATAGGCCTCCTAAGGATGACATCATTAGCTTTTTAAGTTATCAAAAATCAACTAAAAGATGACATCAACCTGTACGGTGACATCATCCAAAATAAAAATAAAATTATTTATTTTATAAAATAAAACTTTCTAAAATCTTATGATTTAACTAATGATGGTTAATTTAACTCTACATATCTTATTCTATCTCATTCATCTTTCTAAATATAAAATATTTTTTTTGTTTTTTAGATTTATATTCTTAAGTTCTATTAAGTTCTATTATAGAAATTTTTATATTTTCAAAAAATATATTATTCTTTAAGAAAAAAGCTAATGATATTCTTAAAAAAAATCTAATTTTTATATTTAAAAAAACTATTTTTATTCTATCTCATTCATTTTATTAAATTTTTAATATTTTTTTTGTTTTTTAAATTTATATTCTTAAGTTCTATTATATTTTTTTATATATTTTCAAATAAATATTTTTATTCTTTAAGAAAAAAGCTAATGATATTGTTTAAAAAAAAGGCTAATTTTTATATTTAAAATATAATAAAATTATTCTTTAAGAGAAAAGCTAATTTTTTATATTTTAAAAAAATATATTTTTATTCTATCTCATTCATCTTTCTAAATATAAAATATTCTTTTTGTTTTTTAGATTTATATTCTTAAGAAATTTTTATATTTTCAAAAAAAAAAAAATTATTCTTTAATAAATCTAAATCTATAAAATTATATATTTATATATATACTAAGTAAAAAATAAAATATCTAAAGTTATTTTTACTTTGTCACTTTTTAAATAAAAACAAATAATCAAGGAAACAAAGTGAACTTGATTTTTTTAATAAATTATAATAAAAATATAAGTTACCAAACTTTTTGAATAAAAAATAAATAATGAAGAAAGTGAACTTGAGTTTTTTAATAAATTATAATAGATATGTTACCACTTTTAAAAAATCATTGACTTTAGTTTTTTAAGGAATTATAATAGAAACGTGTGTCCCCACTTAACTCATGTAGTTAAGTAATTTATATTTTTTTTATTTAAATAATTTGTATTATATGAGATAATTTTTGCTTTTTAAGAGTTCCTTAGGAGGCCCATTTTTTATGTAAATTTCCCCTAATGTGTTCTAGACGTGAGCATAAATCATGATGATGTATGTAAAGGATGTGTATTGGGGAAGTTTGCGAAAACAACTTTTCCAAGGAGTGACACTAGATCCAAGGGTGTTCTTGATCTAGTACATTTATATATATATGTGGACCAATTTCGATGAAGTCTCTTACAGGATATGAGTAATTTGTTACTTTTATTGATGATTTTTCTAGGAGGACCTAGATATACTTCTTGAAGACAAAGGATAAGGTTTTTAGTCACTTCCAAGAGTTCAAAGCTCTTGTGGAGAATTCAACAGGTAGGAAGATAAAGATTATTCAGTCAGACAATGGAGGCGAGTACAAAGAGAAAGAGTCCCAAGAGTTCTATACCAGGGAGGGAAACAAGAGAGAGTGGACCTTTCCTTACAACCTGTAACAAAATGGGGTTGCTGAGAGGAAGAATTGTTCTATGTCAGAGGTAGCAAGGGATATGATGTATGGCCAAGATATGCCACACTACTTATGAGAAGAGGCATGCAATGCACCAGTATACATACAAAAAAAGGTTCCACATAAGGTATTGGGCAAGATGACACTAGAGGAGGCATTCTTAGGAAGAAGATAGATGTCAGCCACTTTAGGATATTTGGGAGTTTGGCATATTGCCAAATTCCAGGGCCTACATGTTCCAAGTTAGATCAAACTGCAAAGAGAGGGTACTTTGTGGGGTATAGTGAAATCTCAATTTCATATCGAATATTTATTCTAGGGGCCAGGAGAATTATAGTTAGGCATGATGTCAATTTCATGGAGGAAAAGGAATATAGAAGGTCTAGATATTTTCCAGCAGATGATCAGAGTGAGAAGCCAATAGAAGCTCCTAGGATTGTTCAACCAGATCATGGGTAGCAAAGCTCAAGTATAGTTACTAGTACAAGCATTTTCTTAGGTGATGAGATTTTAGAAAGTATGGAGCAACAAATCCAACAATTCTAAGAGATGCATCATGAAGACATGGAGGCTGATATTTCATCCTCTATAGTTTGTAGTAGGAACCAATAGACACAAAGGGATCTCAATAGTTTGTGGGAGCTCCTAGGACGAGTAGTAGATAGCAAAGACAACTATCTAGGTATAATGAATATGTAGCATTAGTTAGTCAATTGGTAGATAACGAACCTTCTAGATATCAAGAGGCCACACAACAAGTGTGGCAAGATGCGTTGGTTGAGGAATATACCTCAATAGTGCAAAAAAACATGTGGGAGGTTTTTCCTAGACCAAAAGATAGGGAAGTTGTCGGATCATGCTAGATCTATAAGATCAAGCATGGTGTAGTTGGTAGAATCAAGAAATAAAAGGAAAGGTTTGTGGCCAAGGGGTTCTCTCAGAAGGAGGGAATAGACTATAAGGAGACATTTGCTCCAATGGCTAGGTATACTTCTATATGAGCTATGATCTCACTTGCAGCAGAGATGGGATGGAAGATCCATCAAATGGATGCCAAGATGACATTTCTTAATGGTGAATTGGTAGAGGAGGTATACATAGAACAACCTAAGGTCTTTGTAGCACAAAACAGTGAAAACCACATGTTCAGATTGGACAGAGCCTTGTACGGACTCGAGCAGGCTCCCAGGGTATGGTATGAGCACATTGATAAGTACTTGCAAGGAATAGGCTTCATGAAGAGTTAAATAAATGATAACCTCTACTACTTGTTTCTTGTGGGTGAGGTTCTCATTTTTTTTCTATATGTGGACAGCTTGTTTTTTAATAGGTTCACTGGGGATCATAGAGGAATGTAAGAGGGACCTTGCAACAAAGTTCGAGATGAATGATTTGGGGCTTATGTACTACTTTCTAGGCATGGAGGTATGGTAGAAAGATGGAGATAGTTTCCTAGGACAACGGAAATACTGCATCAAAATATTCAGGAGGTTTGAGCTGGAGGATTGGAGAGCCATGTCTACTCCTATGATCATGAATTGGAAGAAGGTAAACCCATCCAAGGAGAAGGATGTAGACCCCACCTTATATAGTCAGTTGATTAGATCTCTCATATATTTGGTCAACACCAGGCCAAATATATCCTTTTCAATAAAATCTCTTAGTCAGTTCATGGTTGATTTGAAGAGATTGTATTGGAAAATGGAAAAGCATGTGTTATGATATTTGTGTGGTACAATCAAGTATGGGATTAGATATGCTTGAGGTGATGGTATTAGGTTGATAGGCTATATTGATGCATATTAGGTAGATAGTATAGTGGATAGGAAAAGCACTTCAGGGTGTTGCTTTAGCTTGGGATCATGAGTTGTCTCTTGGTACAACAAGATGCAAAATTTTGTGGCTCTCAGTTCTATAGAGGCATAATACATAACAACTAGCATGGTGACGTGTGAGGTGATATGGCTTTGGAAGTTGTTGGTAGCCTTGTTTGGTCAGAAGGCTGAGACTATGGTGATACACTATGACAATTAGAGTTGCATTGAAATTTGTTTGAGAATCTAGTGTTTCACGATAGGTCGAAGCATATAGACATCAGGTATCATTTCATTAAGGATTGTATATAGCAGGGGATTGTTCAGCTATAGTATATACCTACAAATCAATAGGTAGAAAACATTTTGACAAAGGCATTGGGGAAGGAAAAATTTGTATTCTTTAGAGATAAGTTGGGTGTCATGCAGAACACCTTCCTCGCTAAGAGGGAGTGTTAGCTTGAGGTAGCTTGGAAAACTGTCATATCCATTTCCAAGAATTATTATTTAATTATTTTTCTAGAGACGTTTATTAGAGTCTAGAAAATTAATTAATTAATTGTGTCCTTTAGAGACATCTAGCAACCAATTTTCTATGGTTTGTTAGATTCTAATTAATCTTAGCCATTGATTGAGATTAAATCATGGCCATTGTTTTTCAATGAGACTAGTATAAAAGGGGATCAATGGGAATTTGGAGGACACACTTGAGAAAGATTTGCAGTGATAGCAAATAGTTTTGCAATAATAGAAAGGGCACAGTGAAAGTGTTGGAGACAACAACAATGGATTTTCAGCAAAAGAATTTAAGGGAATAATTTCTAGAGAAAAATATTACCAAAGCTCTGCAAGTAAGAGGCAAGCAATTTATGTATCTCTTGATTTGCTGAAGTTTAATAAAATTTCTCATTTGTAGTACTAGTTATCCCTTCAGGGTTTTTCTAGGGATAATTTTATTGAGTTAATCGTGTTGCATATTTTTCTTCTATATTCCTGTGGTTTTATTTGTGAAGTTGTAGTTGCATTATTTTTCAATATTTGTTGTGAATTAAATTTTGCTAGTCAAATAATCTATATAGATAGGAGATTAATAATTAGTAACTGCAATAGAATTTTCACAGATAGTTACGTACTACAGTCATTAGTCATTCTCTTCTTGGTTTTAGCAATGAATAGTTTAATTTTTTTTTACAGTCTCTATTTTTATTGCCTTCTATTGTAGTTGTTGATTAGAAAGGCTACTTACGAGAGATTTTTTTTAATGATCTTCAATATTTTTGAGGATAGAATATTTTAACAATTTTTCAATTTTCCAAGCTAGAAAAGGCTTAAAAGAAAGATAAAGTTTGAAGCAATTCATTTACATATTTTCATTTCAAAAAAATCTTTATTTCATTTGCCTTCTATGGTAGTTGCAATCTTGAAAAGACTACTTTAGGAAGAAATCTTTTATAAATTTGTAAATTTTTCCAAGGTGAGCATTATTAATCCTTTTCAATTAATAATTCCTAGACCCCTATTAACAAAAAGATATTTCCCAACACCAATTCTATTTACAATGATAATTTAAATTTATTTACTTGTAGTCTACAATTATGAAAATGTTGTTCTATTTGTTCCTTCAACAAGTAACAAGAATCTCAAAATAACATTCTCAAGATCTAATCTCCAAGGTGAAATACAAAAATAAGAAAAAAGGTATGATCAGAGGTTTTGACGGTGGCAACCATACTAATTCTAATAAATTCAAAGGCTCAATTTTTGGATCTCTAAATATATATATATATATTTTCTATAAAAAATTTAGTTAAGCTTTGCGATGAATAGATTTATGAGTCAAGAATAAAGTATCTAGTATTTTAGATTGGTTGCTTCAATTTTATTATAGGTTTTCAAGAGGTTACAGTTTAGCTTTTTTTTGGTGCTCTATTTTGGGTTTTCATTAAGTTCATGTCAAAAATATCTATTGGAGATTCTATACATGTGTAAGATCTTAGACACTATTTTAAGGGTTACAAAATATAAAAATATTTGTAGCAATTATAACTTTACTATGACATTAATAGAGTTAAGTTTTTAATTAAATAACTAATGCAATATTTCTTGGACATTGTTATCTAAATTATAGGTAGATATTATGTGTTTCTTTCCTTTTCTTGACCTATTGATAATTGATGGGCGAGGAATTGGATCTTATGGAAAACATGCTTAAGGTAATATCATCTTGTGTCACTAAAAAGTGTAGCCTTGAAACATTTTCACTCATTTGGGCCTTTTCCCTTGGATGTTGGCCTTGTTTTGCCTTGATCTAGTCTTGAATACTTGCAAATCAACAACAATCTAACAGGTTTTTGCAAAGGTGTTGTGAAGTTTTGTAACACACCTTCCCAATTTTCTAAGACCCCTTTCAACACAATTCACCTAAATAACCCATTTTTACCCCTTTTCAAGCCTAGTGCCAAAGTGTTGTAAAGTGTTGTAATATATTTTCACACTTTCCTAGGTTTGTCATCAATAAATTAACCCTTTTTAATTATAAATTGATCCCTTAATGTACTTTAGGCCCGAATTAAGTGTGTTTCAGGAGGCAAGTCTAATAAACATCATTAAATACCTTTTTATTCCCGACCACCACTTGAATTTTTCCAAGTGGACTAGGTCGCCAATTTGGGTGACCTAGTCCCTTTAGGCATAAATTTCAAAATTATAACAAAAACCTAACAAGAATTTTCCTCCAAAACCCCAAGGTCAGCCTATCATGTGATATTTTTGGGAAATTAGGGCATATCTTGTATAAATAAGGTTTTTCACCTTCATTTCCCCCCCTTAAGATAATTTTTCATCTTCACAAGCACTCTTGCACTCAAGCTTCTTAAGCAAGAACTCAAGCACAAAGGAACTTAAAGAAACCTCTATTGGAGCTAGTTCTTGCATGTTCCAAACTTCAACAACAAAGGTTTGGTGAGTGTGTACATTGGTTTATCATTCAATCATTTTTCATTTCATTTCATCTTATTTAGGTTTGATTACCATCAATGGGGTTTGACTAAGGAAAACCCCTAATCTCTTACCCTAACATTTTCCTTGTCTTTGCATGTGTGTTTTGCAGGTTGTATACAGATTTGGCAAGGAATAAAGTGTTGAAAATGGTACCATCATTCCATTCAAGTCAACTCAAATCGTCAAACCCTAGGTGGAGCAAAAGGACAACTTGTAGGCCATTTTCTGAAGATTTCGACATGGGTATCTAACAAAAAGGGAAGTGCAAGTGGTGGCCCATAGATTAAGACCTTGAGACTCTTGAAAGTACCAGGAGGAATAGGTCACCATCATTGGCGAAATTGTCCCTGTACCAAGCCTGAAAAATAGTTTTGACATTTTCAGATACCCTTTTAGAAAAAACCCACTTTGGCAGATTTTCTCGATAGGACTAGGTTACCCATTATGGCATAAGTGTCCCTATGTAGATTTCTGACAAATTCAAGAACATTCCAGAGCTCCTTTTCTGCCACTTTATGTTCCCAGGTGCACAGTCGCTATATTTTCCACTTTCCTTTCAGATTGCATACATTTAGGTCATTTAACTTATCTTGCATATAGTTTAATTTTTCTTTTGTTTACATTTCATAGTTAGCTTATCTTCATTTCATTTCTAGCATTTAGCCACACTTCTCACACACAACACAACCCTATTTATTCATACCCTTTGAATGCAATCACCAAAAAGCATATCATTAAGTGGAAAGAGAGTCATTTCCTAATCAAAAGCTCCTAGGTGAGAAACCCTAGGGGCCTAATTGGGGGAATCCTCTTTCCCTCTTTGAAAATGTATTTTTGGTGGTTCACATCTATGGATTTTTGAGATAATTTATTGATGGGTGAGCAATTAGAACTTTTGAAAACCTCACTTAAGGTAATTTAATCTAAGGATTCATGAGGGAATTCATCTTATTCCATAAGGCTCATTTTCATCATAGAGATGATATTCTTCTTGATCAATAAAGATATCATAATCATCAAAGAAGGGGTTCTTAGGTTTTCAATGAAAATCATTAAAATAATAGTCATGATATTTGATTTAAATTTAAGAAATAATTTAATTTATTAAATCTCTTATTTTAGATAAATTTAGATTATGATATGAGAAAAAGTTTTATTTGAGGTGAATAAGACCTTTTGAGATGGAATTGGATAAATGATAAATGATTATGGCCTTAGGATGACCTAATTTTAATAATTTACTATACTTAGGATAGGCTAAGCTCCTAATCTTATTTGATTTTTATTTGTATTTGATATAATGTTTGGATATTTTATTGGAATTTGATTTAGGTTGATTGGATTAGAGTAAATGAATTTTGGATTAGGTTTGGATCATGATGAGTGGATAGAATTTGATTGGGATGACCTACAATTTTAGATTTTATTTGATTTGTATTTGACTGCCTAGGGTTTTGGATTAGGATGAAGATCGAATTATAGATTTGAAAGAGAATTTGGATTTGAATTGTGGGTAAAGGGGTATTATTAGTATGGGTTGGATTTAGATTACGATCAATATATAATTCCTTTTTTATTAGGATGGGTTGTATTTGAATTAGGTTTAGTATTGGTGGATGAGATTAGATTGAAATGATATAGTATTTTTTTTTTTTTTTGTGATTTTGAATTTAACAACATAGGAAACTTTGATTCATGAATTGAAAAAAAAACAAATATAAATTGTTTTTAATATATAAACCATCAAAAATGACATAAGGAAAGAGGATTCCCCAATAGGCTCCTAGGGTTTTTCACCTAGAAGTTGGCTGGTAAAATGCCTCTTTCACGCTAAGTATTCTTGGTGCTCATTAAAAAATAGGGGTTTGGAATAGGTGTGATGTGCATGGGGTGTGTCTAAGTGCTAGAAATGGATAAAGGAAGCTAATTAGTAATGTAAGAAATAGAAAATAAAAATATGTTTGAAAACAAATTGAGATATGAAAACATTAATCTAAATGACCTAAGAAAGCTTATGAAACAAAATAAAAAGCTTGAAATGAAAGGTGTGCACCAAGAGACTGAAGAGGGATGAGATGAGGGTCTGGAATCCAGAAGAATTTGATGAAGAAGTCCATTGGGAGACTTTTGCTAGTATGAGTGACTTAGTCCAGTTTTTGAGAAAATCTATCGGAACTAGTTTCTGACAAAAGGGAACTCAAATCTGCAAGAAACTCCAAAATGCATGTATAGTGGGAGTAAGTTACCACTAATGGTGACTTATTCCACTTTTAGATTTCAGGAGATCTAAAGGTGCACTATGTAGGTCTCAGTCTACTTTTTTATTCCTGACAAGTTTATGAACCCAAATCTGCATAATTTAATATTTGTCCTCCAAGCTACAACTAGGGTTTCTACAACCTTGAAGTTCTTTGACAAGTTGTTGAAGACTTTTCCACCTTTGCTCTTTGCTAAATCTGCACACAAAACCTACATGACACACTAAGAGGTTAAACTCGTTGAATGTTAGGGCATGGGGGCCTTGGTCAAACCCCTTTTAGATAATTAAATCAAATGAAGAGATAATGTAATAAATCATGAAATGTGAATTAATGGAGTCAATACTTTTCCATGATGATTGATCTTGAGTTGTTGGAGAAATCAACCCTTGAATTCCTTGGAGAGATGCCTTGATGACTTAGAATACTCAAACCCCAGCTTTCTTGAGAAGAGTAGTGAATGGGAGATGTGAATGAGGAGAATAGTTAGGGTGAAAATGAGCAGAAAAACCCTTATTTATACATGTTGTGCCCTAATTTCTCAAAAATAACACATCACATGCTGACCTTAGGGTTTGGGAGACAAAATCCTACTAGAATTTTGAATTAAATTTGATTTTTATGCCAGATGGGACTAATTCACCCAAGGTGGTGACTTAGTCCACCTAGGAAATTTTGAGTGGTTATCAAGGATTAAAGTGTGATTATTTATGTTTTTTTGGATTTTCTTCTAAAACCCACTAAAGTAGGACCTATTAGTGCATTAAGGTGTACTTTTAACATAAGAAAAGGGTTAATTTGTTGATGACAAGAATAGGAAAGTGTGAAAATGTGTTATAAAACCTTACAAAACTTTTACATAAGGCTTGGGAAGGGGTAAAAAGAGGTCCAAAATCCATAGGAAAGGACCCAAATGAGTGAAAAGTGTCAAGGATACACTTTTTGGCAACACAATATAAAACATTAAGTTTTAGTATAAAGAGAGATAATACACTTTAAAAACAATTACAATCACCAAAAATGTCCATTCCCATTGAATCATAACAAGATGTGCAACTAAGATAGTGCTTAAAAGATAGTCTTCAACAAAATTCCACATAAAATATATTATTAATTTAATAAAAAGAGGGTGAAAAATTTATTAATCACCAAGAGCAGTAAAAAGCATAAAGTAGAGAAAAACTCCAAAAAGGGCCAATAAGCCCCAAATCAACAATCACTCAAAATTCATGTAAATTCTCATATCCTCAGTCACCCACCCCTCCAAATCCTAGGCAAGATCCCTTGATAAATTATCCCAATCATCCATCAAAAAAATCCCATTCTTCTTAGAAGCCCATTTGGCCAATCTATCAACCACCTTATTCCATTCCTGAGGGATATGAGAAAAGGTGATAGAAACTAGTGAATCTCCAAGATTGATTACTTGTTTAACCACCATCGCTAGTTTCCAACTAACCTCATCAAATTGTCGCCTATTTAGTAAGTCTATCACCACTTAGGAATCTGACTCACAAATAATCCTCCTCCAATCGAGAGTATATGCATTCCTCAAATCCAAAAGGATTTCTAAGGCCTCTGTAACATTATTAGAGTGACACCCCTTATACTCTGAAAAGTAGAACACAACCACCCCAGAGCCATCTCTTCCTACCCCATCCACACTAGCATGTCCTGGATTACCATTGACCAACCCACCTGTATTGATTTTTAGGACTCCAAAGGGAGGAAGCATCCAATTCCCTCCTAAATACCTTCCCTCTAGAACTCTTGCCTTGCCCAATGTTGGGATTTGCAATACCACCAACATAAATCCTCAAATTATGGGTCACTTCGGTATCTCCAGGATCCACATGGATTGACATATCACATTTAGTATACAAAGTCTCCTGTAAGGCCCCAAGAATACGAGCCCAAACCTGAACCACTATCAACTTCTTATCCAAAAAGATACTACGGTTGCGCACCAGCCAAATTTTACAAATAATGAGATCGAGGCCAATAGACCACGCTATGTGAAAAAAATGGGTTTTCAATGGAGTGGGCCCAATGTTCCACCAAAACTCCTCAATAGAGAAAGGATGCATGCAATGCAAATTCCATCACCCCCACCAAAAATGCCAAATAGACCTAGCAAAGGGGCACTGAAAGAAAATATACAAGACAGTCTCAACATATTTGAAACAAAGGAAACATAATGAGGGACCCTCGAATCCCCACTTACAGAGGCTATCTGAAGTCAAGCACTTGCCATACACCACCAGCCAAGAAAAGAAATTACATTTTTTGTAGGAGAATTTGTTCCAAATATTTTTCCACCAAGGAACCTCAGCACTACCTCAGGCTTGTTTGTCCAATGCATGATACCCTGAAGCAATAGTATACCCCCCTTTGGGATCTGGACCCCACACTAGCACATCCTACCTCAGAAGGGAGCAAAATTATTTATCAACCAAAATGGAGGACAACTCCCTCCTATCCTCCAAAGATCCACCCAGGGGCCACTCCTACATATCCTTCCATTAATAGATAGTAGTTTTCCCCAAAGCCTCAGGGGCTTTGAAATCCATCACTCTACTCCATCTTGCCAACTCAAAAATCCTACATAAATCTCCCACGTGAGGATGTGAGGAGGGGATAGGTGGGAAACCATCCCAAGAGTCATGCCAAAAAAGGGCATCAGAGCCTCTACTGCAGATCCAAAACAAGCCCTATTTAACTAGTGTGGCCCCACACTTGAGAGTGTCCTAGATCATAGAACCTTTCCCCAAGAGACTAAATCTAGGAACCTCCACACCATTCACCTCCCCAAGATACTTGCAGGTAAGGATCCTAGCCCAAGTCTGATGCTATCGAGAAAACCATCTCTAGTACAACTTTTCCACCAAGGATTTCTTGTTCCAACCCACCCTTCGCAACCCTAGACCACCATCCTACTTTGGCAGACATAAAAATTCCCACTTAATTAAGATCCATTTTCATGAAAGAAGATTACTCGACCATAGAAACTGCCTACAAAGCCCCTCAAAATATTTGATAAAAATTGTGGGGGTAGTCATCGCAAAGCATATGTATAAAGGTAGGGCCTACACCATAGAGTTCAATAGGTTAACTCTACCAGCTGAAGATATCTATCTATAGGTCCAGTGACTCACAAGCCCACAAAATTTGTCAATCACCTCCTACCAAAAGTGCCAAGGAAGTAGATGCACATCTAGAGGGATACCAAGATAGAGAAAGGGCACATTCCTCACCTGAAACCTTAAGATCCTGGTAATACGTTGCTAGATAAGCATGGGAGTATTAAACAAATAAATACAAGACTTAATTTCATTGATGTTTTGGCTAGAGGCTTCCAAGTAATAGTCCAATGTTTGTCGAAAAGCAGTCGCTTCAGCCACCTTAGTAGCTCCCATCAAAGGCAAGTCATCCACAAACTGATGATGGGTTTGAGAAGAGATTATGTTGCTCCATCTCCATTCTTGAATGAGCCCATCTGCAACCCTGGACTTTATGAACCTCCCCAAGCCCTCAACCATCAAAATGAACAATTATGGGGATACAGGATTCCCCTGACAAAGACCTCTAGAAGCACCAAACAGATTAGAGGAATCCCCATTAATGAGAACAAAAAAGGAAGACATCGTCACACAACACATGACCCAATCAATCTACTCCCTATTAAACCCAAAGGCTTCTAGGATTTTGGTCCAAAAGCCCCATTTAAATCTGTTATATGCCTTAGCCATGTCCAACTTTATAAAAATGGCCTTTTCCTTCAATGTAGCCATGGAATGAATAGTCTCAACCGTAATAACTATACCATCCAGAATCTGTCTACCGACAAAAAATTCCCATTATTCCTCCAAAATCAACTTATCTAGCCATAGATTCAAACGCTCCACAATTAGATTTTTGATGATTTTATACACCACATTACACAAAGCAATTGGTCTAAAGTGATATAGAGAATCAACACTCTCACATTTTGGGAGAAAAGCAATAAACGTGACATTCATGGATCTCAACATCTGCTTATTCCTTAAATACTCCTACACAATCTCCAATAGGTCGAGGTTGATCACTTCCCAAAATTCCTAAAAAAATGTTGGAAACCTGTCTAGACTAGGAGCTTTCCCTTTTTTCAACTGAAGCACCACAACTTCTAACTCCTTCAAAGAAATATGCTTAAGAAGAGAGGTATTCATGTACCTAGCTACCAAAAGAGGGATACAAGCCAAGATAGTGGCTTCTTCTTCACAAGCAGGTGGGGTATCTTTTGAGAATAGACTAGAGAAGAAATAAACCACCTCACTAGAAATCTAAAAAGAGGAAGAAATAATAGTTTCCTCAGGAGTGCGAAGAGAAGAGATAATGTTACCCTCTCTTCGAGCCTCCACCAATTTATGAAAAAAAGAGGTATTCCTATCCCCTTCTTGAAGCTAGTCCACATGTGCCTTCTACTTCCAAAAAATTCCTCACAAAGCTCCCATTCCTCTAGATCTTTGACCACACTCTCCTCTAGCCTACACAAATCCTCAATGAGACCCTAATCCCAAATTTTCTTGGTAATCGAATCCAAGCATTCTTGGGCCACCCTTTTGTTTTGGAACACATTGCCAAGCTAATACCTATTCCAATGTTTTAATTTGTACTTCACATATTGAAGCCTCTTCACAAAGGAATACATAGCCATACCAAAAGTTGGTCGCCCTTCAGTCCACCATCTAGAAACGAGGTCCAAAAGATTCTCCTCCCTGAGCCACATAAGTTTAAATCTAAAAGTCAAATTTCTAGGGCCATCAATTAGGTAGGCATAAAATTTGATTGGTCAATGGTCTAATCCTCGCCAATCTAAGATTTCTGAGCTTGACTTCCACTTGTCACCAACCCCAAAAACTTGAAACAAGAAACCTGTCTAATCTTTCAAAGATGGCTTCATCCCCAAGCCTCCCATTATTCCAAGTAAACATGCCATTCTTAGGTTTAATATCCACCAACCTAAGCTGAGTGAAATTATCTCTAAGAAGGTCAAAGGAGGTATCCAAATGAGGCACTCCCCCACTTCTTCTCCTCTAGAGAAACAATTGCATTGAAATTAAATGCCATAATCCAAGAAAGGAAGGGATCCAACGAGATCAAAAAATTGATATGTGACCACAAGAGAACCTTACCTAGTACATCTTTTGGAGCATAAATTTTGGAAAGAAAAACTATTTCCCCCATCTCTGAGCTTATTGCAACAAGAGAAATGGAGAAACTGATGGCAAACCACCAAATAAGAGAGATTCACTAAAAAGGCCTTGAGAGATCCCTTGCACACCCACACACTGACACAATCCCCTATTCCAAATCTTAGCTACACACTGCATCATGCTTTCCATAACAACTTCGTCTCCTGGAGAAAAACCAAATTTGGAGAATGAGCACGAACCAATTATAAATAGCCTTTTATCTAGGGATGTTATTCATACCCCTCACATTCCATGAAAGCACAATCATCGAAAAGATTAGGAGAAGTGAGTATCCAATGTATTCATAGACCCAAATTCAACCAAGGTCTCATCTATCAAATTAAATTTCTCTTGATCCTTCTTCCTACTCACCTTCTGGGACTTATCAAGAGCACTCTTTTTTAGAGGCTTTTGTTGCACACCTAGAATAGGGAAAGAAGAAAATGCTTTACTCTTGCCAAAATTTCCAGAACCCAAGCCTCCCATAGGGCTAGCACAAACATCTACAAAGTCCAAAGGAGTATCAGCCAACACACAAGGGCACCCAAGCCCAACATCTGAGGAGGGAATCAAAGAGTCCTTCACTTCCCCAGTGGAATCCGTATGGCAAAGAATTGCATACATAACAACCATAGGCTCATGATTATGAGTATTAATAAAGGGTGCCTCCAACTTTATATAAAAATAAATTCCCTCCTTGTGAACTAAGTCATCTAGTGCATCAAACCTGTTAAAAAGTCCCTCCTCATGTTGATCCTGAAATATACTCTTTTGGCCTTGGCACTTGTTTCAAGGTCTAATCAACATAAACCCATATTTATCTAATGTCACTCCTTGCAAGGGCCCCTTAACCTTTTTGGATCTAGGATTTGATGGAGCTATTCAGCTACTTGAGTTACCCACACTAGTGGCACACAGAAACCTCCTTTGAAGATGACCATATTCTCGGTATAAGCGACATCTAAACAAAAAAGTTTCATAATCTAGCAGCTAAGTCTAGGAACTAGACCCCACTATCAGATCAATAGAGTTGGGCAAGGGCTAACTCAATTCAATCTCCACACAGATACGTGCATAGGAAAAAATCCGCTTCTCCAAATTCTACTAAGAGGGTCTAATCAGTTGTCCCAATGACATGACAATAGACTATACAATATATCTCCTCCAAAATTCAAGAAACAAATGAGGAAGGTGCACCCAAACCAAAAACTTGGATGACATCTCTTTTGCTGAAATAAATCCTACATGTTATGGTTTTATGAACTATCCAACCTGATTATAAAAATATGAGCCACCGTCAAAGGCCCTATTTCGATCTGAGATACATGAGAAATCCACCAAGAAAAAGTTATTCGCAGCCAACAGGATCTCAAAATCTCCCTCCAAGTTCCAAGTCCTTCAAATCCAAGGTTTGAGGAAAGGAAGCAAAGCCCTCATCCCCAAAAACTTATAGATCAACACATGCTTATAGTAATATTCCAAATCCTTTGCAACTGCTTCCTCTTGGATCACCACCACTAGAGGAACTTGATCCCATTCTAGATAGTCGTTGATCTTTTCACTCTAAACTCCCCACTCCTGGACAAATTCACTCCAAAAGAATGAGCCCAGTCACCCAACTTTGTCATTACCTCATCTCCTGACACCCCATCCAACCCAACATTTGGGTCCATCTAAACCCCAAACAATAGCCTTTTTCCAAAAAACACCACCCCAAATCTCGATCCTATAATCTTCAACCCCCCAAACTAGCCAAACCCACATAGCGCACCCCCTTCTCCCACACCAGCCACCAATCAAAAATCAATGCACCAAAAAGGCACCCAAGATTAGAGGAGCAAATTAACACCAGAGGAAGCGTACAAAGCACCACCCTCTGCACCCAAGCAAAGGCAAAAGATCGACTTGAACTGTTGTGCACTCCTCACAGACCAAACCATGCCTGAGACACCACCCATGTGCAACATGAGAATATAAAACAACGATGAAAGCACCTGTAGAACTAGAGAGAGGAAGAGCTCTTTGAAAAGAAGAAACCACCCCCCTAATACACTAAAAGGCCCACCCCTCGAATAGAAGAAAGCACTGTAAGGAAGATCCCAGTCTAAGATTGAGCATCCACACTCTAGAACTAGCATGCATCCTAGGTCAAGATGGTTGTGAGTGCCTACGTTTACACTAGAGAAGATGCCATCCTATCCAAAATATATTATTAGTTTAAAAGATAACATTGGAGAAGCATTTTGCACTCAAATTGTTAGTAATTTGATTAAAAAACCTTTGACTTGAGTAGTTTTTTGAATGAAATATGTTAGTAATTTAACGTAAACCCTTACAAAAAATTAGATATGTTGATAAAAAGTGTAATTTTTATAAAAAGTGATATTTAAGGTTCTAAAGGGGGTTTAGGCTTAACAATTATGCCTAGTCACATGGACAACTAGCAATAGTGGTTAGTGTTAGCAGTTAGGTACTAATCACATGTAGCAATTAGCACTAGTGGTTAGCTTTAGCGATTAGGGGTCAATGATAATTCTTAGAAAATTTCCCACCAAGATAGATCATATTATATATGAATCTTTATTTCCTAGGCATTTTGAACTTATCCATGAGGTTCTTTTTTCACTAAAATGTCCCTTGTAAAAGTGCATCCTTGAACTCAATAAAAATGGTTAAAAAATTACAGTTTTTGTTAGTGAAAAACTATTAGTATGAGGATAAACAAGGGACTAAGTCCCACTGGGCATGTCAAAATATGCAAAATATGAAATAATTTTTTTTTTAGATTAAATCCTTTAATATTAATATATTATTTTAAATCTACTACACCTTAGATCAAGCTAAGAAACATTAGAAAATGTGAACAAAAGAAACTCTTATCTACATAAAATTCCTAATACACCAAAGGTGGTCATTCTCAAAGGATTTGGTAATAACAAAAGGATGTGTAGAGACGAAAAAATATACAGTTTGATCCCACACATCTGATCCTGATCTTACTAACACCACTTCTTCCTGAATCATCTCCTTTACTAATCAATTTAGTTGAATAATCTTTATTCAATTAAATTCATCATATTTACTCTCTTAATTAAATAAATCAAATTTATTTGATTAAGTCACCCATTTCTATTAATTCAATAAATTATTTAATTTAATTAATCTGATAATCTCTCTTGGAATTAAATAATTCATTTTATTTAGTTACTCTCTAAAGTCATATCCTATAATTAAATAAATTAATCTTTATTTTCAATTTAAAACTAACATCACCCTCTTTAATTAAATAAATCAATCTTTATTTAATTAACTCTAAATCCATTATTCCTCTCAACTTTGATTTATTTAAATCCAAAGTCTAAGTCAAAATTGTCAAATAAACTAATCTTCACCTAATTTAATCAAATCCTGATTAATGCTAATCTTAATCCATCAAATCCTCTAGATTTTACAATTTGCACAATAAATCAATTTAATTAATTTATTAATTCCTCTATTTTCTCTCAACTTGGCATCAATAAAGGAATATTCCTCAAATTTGAAAATCCCTCCAAAAGGGATGAGTACATCCAACAAGGCATTAAAGGCCTCTTACATGTCCTTTTCCTTGAGCTAAGTGGAATTTACTCCATTCTTCTCTCCGTCCAACTTGTCATTTCACAAATTTCAAATTCCACCTAACCATATTTATGTGCACATTCATCCAAATGTGCTCATTCCTCCTCCAATCACATGTGGACAAGTGTCCTTCTCTCATTGTTGGTATTTTATCCCACATTCATTCATTTTGCATCTTCTTCCATCATTCTCTCCTATTTTTAGAGACTCTTATTTGAATTTTGGAGACACAATTTATGCAATATCATTACCTTCAAAGTTTTCATAAGCATCTTCATCCTTCCTTAGGCATTTTTCATTAAATTTCATATTCTCATAGCTAGGTCATGGAGAAATTTTATCAAGGAGTATACCATTGATCATCAAGCTTACAAGGAATTGGGAAAGGGCCATTTTCCACATCAAAATGGCACCAATTCCCCCATGGGACTGAGAGTTTTCTCATTAGAATAGGATTTGATAGCTTTCATTGTTTTGTTCTTCATTTATTTCCTATTTTCATGTTTCAAACTAATTTCATGGGAAATGTTGATCTAATTTGCATATTGATCTAATTGTGTGTTTGTTCTCTTGTGTTTGTGCAGGTATAGGTTCACCATTAACATTTTGGCACTAGAAGGAAGGCAAATCTTGAGATATTCATCATGTTTTTATAAAAATTTCATGGTTATTTTTTTTTTGGCTACAGAAAAATTTACCACTATTAGTCCAGTAGTGCTATATTGTGCCACTTCTAAACTCTAAACAGTGTCGTTGAAGTCTTCCCACCCAAAAAAATTTAATTTCTAACTCTAATGCTAGCTTGCAAATTCAAAATTGCGTCATTGGTTGAAGTTGCACTGCAATCGCACTCACTATTTTTCTACAGAGCGTCACTCTCAGTCCCAAGCAACACTATATTGCATCATTGACTTCTCCAAACTGTGTTGCTTATGCAGATTTCGCCGCTAGAGCAAGGAAAAAAGCAAATTTTAGATTATTTTCAGCATGTGCTTTTTTCATTTTGGTTGTTTTCACTTCTAACTGGTTTTTATCCTCTGTTTTGTAGTATTAACTAGTTTTTGTAGGTTGAATTGATCAAGGTGAAGAAAGGAAATGAAGACCAAGAGTTCTCTATGTTATCATTATCTCATTGTATCAAGTGTTTTTAAACACTTTGGAGAAAAATTATAGTTCTCTTGCTAAAGATTTTCCATCTTTCTTGGTTTTAGGAATCAATAAATTTTGTTTGGGCTTAAAAAGAAAAACAAAAGGATTTAAAAAAAGAATCATAGGAAAACTTACTAGATTTTATTTTGGGACTTAATAAATGAACAAAAAAATCTCACACTTCAAAATTGGTGCTTAAAAAGAATTCATATCATTGATTTGTGGTTAAAAAGAACATGTGTACTCTTTGTTTTGTAATATTTTTTACAACTTGTTAATGCCATTAAAAATATGTATGGACTTCTCTCACACTTCACGACGATCTTGAGAACCAAAATTCTTTTTGTGATATTAGGTTGTACAACTAATTACCTCCACACTTCAATTTGGATTCTTAAAATTGAACAAACCTTGCAAGTGTGAAGAAAAGGTATTGTGTGTGCTCCCACCTAAATGCCTTAGGTGGTCAAACTAAAAATACATTATTTTGCTATTGTTCACCCTTAGAGAGCCTACCTTGGTGGGAAAAATTACTCACCCCAAGGGAATGACTAAAACTGGTAACAAGCTAAATGCCAAGCTACTCCCAATAGCTATATAAATTTGAATGTTGAGGAAATGTCATCATTACAGGAACTCCTACAGACAAGCAGGTGATACCCTTTGTATGAGTTGATCTTGCCTCTCATGTGGCTTTTTGAATGGGTTCCTTGATTAAGAGAAAAAATTGTGTAAAATCCAAAAACCTTATCTATTTTTTGATGAAAGAACGATTGTTCTAAAGTCGTCCCACATTTTTTATGACCCTTGGTAGAGATGAGAAGTATGCCATGGGAGTTTCATGGGTATTTATGCTTGGCTGACCCGAGAAGTGTGTGAACTGTAAGGGGGAGCCTGTGTGGTCAAGCATCTAATCATCTGCTAAGAGTAGGCGTAGCGGAATTTATCCAAGTGGGAACTCAACAAATATTGCCTCCTTTCATCCTAGGGTTGTGCATATTCTTTGAAATCAAAATACTTTTCTTGGATCTAAAATGCTTGAAAAAAAACATTCACAAAGTCAACATTAGGGATCTAAAATGCTTGCCCTAGGGATTTCATCCTTAGAGGCTTCTAAGTATTTGGATTTATATAATAATTTGTTCTCACGAAAGTCAACATTAGGGAAATTTTTCCTTAATTTCCTTGATTCCCACATAATGGACCTTATGGGATGAGAAGAAGTAAGGACATTAGACATTTAGTTTGAAAATCTAATCAAGAATTTTTTGAGGTAAAATGAAGTCATCAAGCAAAGCTAAGAAACAATTGAACCACACACATGTGCTCTTCCAAATGATCTCTCAAAAGATCAAAATCCAAAAACAAAATTCCAAAGGTACTAGTCAAAAATCTCACAAGAAACTTTTGTCTATGCTTTATGAATTTAGAGAAATATTGACTTTCAACTTTTACAAATGTGCACCAAAGAACAATCCAAATTTGTATGTATTTTATTGTCAACAAAATCCAAGTCTCTTTCAAAAGTTTTATTTTCTCACATAGGGAGTACCACTTGCATGTTCTTCAATACCGAGGTCTTGTAGAAAGGATTTCTATCTAGGTCTAATCTAGGATCAAATTCATCATTTTCATCCATCCCTCAAACACTCAATCAAATATCATCTCACCAAAAACTCTTGGAAATGTTGAAAAAATATTTCATGCTAGAATTTTGGCAAATACAAATCATTGTGCTTGGTTATATGTGTGTAGATGAATCCTTCTCCACATATTTAGTCAAATTAAAAATCCTTTTGAACAAGTTTACCTCTTGATAACATTGAACATCTTGAGGTTTATAAGTTCATTATTCAAAATCTGAGGGAAAATCAAATCCAAATCATCTTGTTTGACTAGGGGTGTTTAGATGAATCCTTCTTTACACACTTAGTCAAATTATTGTCTTGTGTACAAGTATACTCTAGGATAACATCCAACCTCTTAGATTTTACAAGTTCACTATCCAAACCAAAATCCAATCAAGCCAAGGTCGAAATCAAATCAAATAAAGTCCTAAAGTATAGTATCTCCTTCAATATTTCTCAAGAGTTCAATCATTCACATCATCCATTTTCTATTTGTCTCATCATCACCTTTGATCCTTAATCATCCTAGTTTTTCTCTTTTGCGCCTAAAGTTAGATCAATCTAAAGAATTAGAGGTTCATCTCACATATTCTTGAAAATTGATCCCTATTTTTATGGTGCAAACTAGATCACAACACAAGAATAACATGGAAACCAACAAAGAAACATCAACTTCAAGTGATTTAAGCCAAACCGCTCTCGAAATGAATCGCATTGGACCACGAAATACCCTAAGCAATCTTCCTCTATCATCACAAAATCCTCAAGAGGAAGGTAAAGTAGAGGACATCACCAATAACATCTTAGGGATGACACAAGATGAAATCCTTGAAATGGTTCAAAATCTTGAGACTCATAGAATTGTCAATGCCATCATGAGGCTCAATCCTTCCCAATACATTCTTGAGTTGGAAAAAGAAGGGGATAAAATTCATTCTTATTTTGACGTAAGAACTATTATGGAGAAGCCCCTTGGGATCATTTCTCCAATCACACCGACACCTTTGTATCAAAGCATTACCCAAAGCATATTGCAAATCACATCATCCATTACTCCAACTCCACCAATTGTTAACAAGGGAAGCTCATTGCTTCATGCACTTCAAGCACATTCCCTTGTGAACAACCAAGATTCGGATGCAAATACCATATTGGGGCAATCCATCCCATTGAATCCATTGGACCCATATGTTTCGCTTGCATTTCATGATCCTACCCATCCATCCTCTTTTCATGCAACATCGGTTTATCCTCTCAACATGCTAACCTCTCTCCTCATGAACTCACAAGGAGAAGGTAAATTATTTGGAGCAGGGGGAGATTTCAATCCCTCATCATCATTTTCCTCGCTCCAAGTGAATACATTGCCCATTTTTCCACCATTTCCACCTTTTCCATTAACATTTGCACCACCCCTTGGGATAATCCTTCCCCCTTTACCCACCATCAATCAAAAAAATCCAAGCACCCCCCTAATCATAAAACAAAACATCATATCGAATCCTCCCATCTTTCCATCGATATCACAAAAATAGGTGGCAACCATCCAAGCAAACCCACCAGCCAAAACATCATCTACCATCCCTCAAGAACCTCTTAAAATGGTCTCCAAAGGACTAAACATATCAATCACGCCATCCATCACTCAAACCCAAATTATCAATACAACAGTCCCTCTCATCACAAAAACCAACACCATTCCTAATCCACCACCAAAACCCAACATGGAAAACTCATTTAGCATCATGTTACAAGCAACTCAACGAGTCACCTATCAAAAGGAACTTCAATAAATTCAAAATCAACAAGCTACATAGCTAGCTGCCCAACAATCACAAGCGCAATTAGCAACACAACAAGCACAATAGGCTGCCCAAGCCCAAGCTATACTGCAACAAAAAAAATCCACCCAAGCTATGCAAGCAGCTTAGGCCACTCAATCCACATAGGCTACCCAGGCTAACAAGTAGCCCAACAAGTACAAGCTCAAGTTAAAGCCCAATATGAGGCTCAACAAGCGCAAGCACAAGCTCAATACTAGGAAAAATTTCAAGCAACCCAACAACAAGTATATCAACAAGCCCTACAACAATATCAAGCACAACAAAAAGAAGTTCATCATCAAGCCCAACAACAATATTTCTTGGCATAGCAAAAATAAGAACAACAACAAGCTTTGTTGGCACAACAACAAAAAGACCAAAAACAAGCATTGTTGGCACACCAACAAATACAGGCGTATCAACAAGCCTTAATCATGTAATAGAGATTGCAAAAAACTCCCACCAACATACCTAATGCTCCACCTCTTAATCAAACACCTCAACCACCCCAAAACACATTCACTCCACCTCCCAATCCATAGGAGGATGTGACAACACAAATCAAATTGCTCTCACAACAAGTGCTCAATCTCCAATCAGGGAAAACAACAAGGACATGAACCAATCTGTGTCCTTATCGTTTTGATGGGAGCCTTACAATAGTACCATTTCCAAAGGGTTTTGAAATCCATAAATTTGACAAATATTGTAGGTTGGGAAACCCTGAGGATCACATCAAGGAATTCCAAGTACATTGTATGGAAGTCACATAAAACGATATATATTTGATGTGGTTATTTCCTCAAAGCTTGGTTAGCCCTACCATGGAGTGGTTCTCTCGCTTGCCTACCGACATCAAAACATTCCAAGAGATCATTAACACATTCATAAAAAAATATACCTTCAACATTGGCATGGATGTTAGTCTAAAGGAACTATTTGTGCTCAAACAAGGTAAGGGGAATTATTCGCTTCCTTTCTACAATCATGGTGATCCAAGGCCAATCAAAGCAAGTGGGCCATGTTGAAAGAGAAAAAAATTTGCACCATCATTTCCAATCTTGAGAAAACCTTGGAATTCCATCTAAAATTTTTTTGCATTACCACTTACGACCAATTGATCCCCTAGGCGCTCAACATCGAATGATCCCTTATTACACAAGGGGGGACACCCATATCCAAAACATCAAGACAACCACCCTCCCACTAGCTATAATCAAAAACCTCGCACATGGGCCAAAAACAAGAATGCCACCAATGATGGAGTGGTTGATGCCAAGGTCATAATCAATGCTTCTAAACAAAATACCCAAACATATCAGTAACCGCAAAATGACAATCGCAACAAAACACAAACCAATACAGTAGCACAACAACTACCCAATAATTAAATCAACAATCTAAATAATCAAAGGGGACCACCACCACAAAATAGATATTGCCCCAAGATAAAGTTCATAGCCCTTGGGGAATCAGTCGAATCCATCATTAAGAAATTGGAAAACGAGAATCTCATAAAAATCCCCACCTATGAGAATTTTCAAGAACCCCAAGTGAAAACACCATGGTAGAATGAAAACTGCCTTTGTGATTATCACATGATCAAGGGGCACACAACAACCAATTGCATGAAGCTATAAAATATAATCAAAGACCTCATTGATGACAAGATCATAAACATGAAACAACTAGTAGGAAATCAAGATCTTAAGATCTACACAAATCTAATGCTGATTGTAACCAAGGAAATAACAAAGGGAAACAAAAGTATGCCAATGTGAACCATGTGTATGACTAAGTTGTTGAATACCTAAATGAATAGGTCACTATTGTTAGCATCAAGGGAGCCAAAGCTGATTGTGGAGTCACCACACACGGCAGAAAAGTCACCATTGTTGGGTCATTGTAGCCACCTAGGGCGTCCACCTCAAATCCTAAATCTGCTCCTAATGGCTACAATGTCTTGGACCAGTTAAAAAGAACCCCCGCTCAGATCTCCATCATGGAGTTACTGAAGATTTCATCCACCCATAGAGAAATCTTGGAGGAAGCATTGGCTTCATCCACCGTCTTTTCCAATCTTGATACTAAACAATTCCAAGCTATGGTCAAAAAAATTGCCACCCTAAATATCCTCATATTTTCTAATTAGGACTTCCTCACCCAACCATCTGACAATCGTGCACTCCACCTTGAGGTATTGGTTCATAAAAACAAATTCAAAAGGGTCTTGGTGGATGGGGGTGTAGGTCTAAACATCTATTCTCTCAAGCTCATAAAGAATCTGGGATTCTCCAAGGATTCCATTGAGAAAGGAAAGGGTATCACAATCAAGGCTTATGATGATCAAGAAAGAGTGTCTCAAGGCACTATCCAACTCCCTATTCAAGTAGGGTCAACCATTATGGAAACCACATGCTAAGTCCTCGACCTTGATTTTCCTTATAACATCCTCCTCGAGTGTCCATGGATCCATGGGATGCAAGAAATCACATCAACCTTCCATTAGTGCATCAAGTTCTCATATCAAAATCAAGAGGTCACAATCTATTGTGATTTTGAGCCCTTTGCCTATTACAAAAACTTGGAAGAAAAATACTATAAAATCTTCCAAGTCCCAAAGAATGATGAAGGCCCTTCAAATCTATATATAGACCCAAACAACATAGCCTCCACTTCTGGGACAAAGACACCTGCCATTCCTGATATATCTAGAATCAAGGTCATAATCCAAAACAATAGGGGTGGGGATTACAAAATGAAGAAAGGATCCTGTTGATGGTGTTTTCTGCATGATAACAACTCAGAAAAAATATGATATCCTATCTCTCTTGAAAGGTTAATCTCTATGGACAAAGAGATAACCCCAAGGTCTCTAATGTCAAGTCTTGAAATGCAGAAAAACAATTTAGAGATAATGTGAAAATGTTGGTAATCACAAAGGGACCTTACTACAAGCAAATGCCGAACTCAAATTTATCAGATCTAGCAATATATTGATACTTCAAGACCTTAGATAACACAAGAAATAACAAAAAATAAAGGTTTCTGAGGTAATTCTAAGACTAATTCTAACCCTAAGATTAAAAATGCAAAAGATACGATACTTTAAATGGACCAATCCCTCAAAAACCGATTCCTATTCAACCCAAATAAATCTACAATCTTATAGAAATAGTGCAATCTTCTAAGGTGTTAAATATTTTCAAATCATGCATATTCATTCAAGACAACCCTATTGCAATTGAAATGAACAAATATTCATAATTGAACTAAGCATAGTTATAAGTCCAAGCTAACTTTGCAAAAAAACTAACAATCAACTAACTGCAAAAAGTATGGACTAGAGATCGTTGCAAACAATTCAAGCATAAAACCCTAAACATCATAAAATCATCTAACATTAAATCACTTAAGAAATTTTAAAGTGAAAATCAAGAACCATGCCAAATAAAACTCAACACAAGAAAGGCACAAAATCACAATATATTTACTTGTATTAAATCACCCAAAGTAGCAGCAATTTCAGTCTTCTGTTATAACACTTGCTTGAAAACAAACTAAATTCTAACTCTAACTCCTACTCTTAAATTCGCTCTTAGTATCAAATTCTTTTAACTTCTAATCACCCTTACAGATGAGGCATAATGATAAAATTTGTAGAGAACCCCCCCCCCCTCCCAACCCCCAAGATAGGTCGCCCCAATTAGGGTTTACAATAATACATGCCACACAACAGGTCAGCCAAAAGATATTCAAAAATAACATGAAATGTGCAATTTGCATGAATTTCATCTAAGTCAGCCTGGGCTCCCCAAAACTTGATCCAATGCATGCCAAGGAAGAGGAGAAAATAATGGGGAGGCACAAATTCTAATGCAGCTTTCCATTAACTACTTCCCCCCTTTGTCCTTAGCTCGCTCTACTTTATCATGTACCAACAATAAAACCTTGTTCAAGTTGGCAACAAGTGGCACAATAAAAACCCTAATTCTCCTCTCAAGGCATTTGATATCATCTCTTGACTGCCTCACTATATTATCCCAATCAAAATTATTTGTTTGATACCTATTAATGATTGCAATGTAAGTTGCAACATCATCTAGTTGATGTTCAGTAACATGGCCCTCATTGATTGGAGAATAGACATATCACCACCACTTCCTCAACTGATCCAAGTTAAGATGCTTTAGAGCAAACTTCTTCATCCCTGTCATCACCTCAAAGAAAGAGATACACTTATCATAAATACCAGTCAAAGTGTCCTCAATCTGCCTTCTTTGTTTGCATATTTTCTTTGAGGCCTTCTATCTCATCTGCAGAATTTCAAACCACTCCCAAGGTTCTACAAATTTTAAGGAAGAATTCCATCCTTCACCAATTTTTCCTCAATGTACTCCATAATAATCCTTGTCTTCTGGAGTAGGACATATACATCCTCCTTATCCTAGGCTAGCATAGTCTTTAGCCAATCTATTGATATCATTGCATCTCCTATAGTTGACAAGATGTCCTTGATGGCATTATCCCCTTTTGTGTGCACTCCCTACAACCAACCAGCTGTAGCATGTGTGGTGCTCTTCATCTTTTCAACCTCTGATATTGTATCCTGAGGTAGGAAGCCTACAGTAGAGGAGGAATAACTAATGGATTGCAAGGGTTTCATCAACTCGTGCAAATATTTCTTGAGTTTCTCATTCTCCTTCTCCAAATCATGCTTAGTCTACACCTCCTTCCTCAATCGACCAAGGATCACAACACTAGAGCCTTTATACTCCTCAATATCTTGCTCCATGGATGCATTCCAAAGATTGAAAGTATGCACATTGTAGTCTTTTCCAGTTACATCATCTCTATCCTTATCAGGAACAGGAGTAGCAATGTGGACCACTCTAGTGTTCACTCCATCTCTCTTAATCTTGGAAATGACTTTGGCTTTCTTCTTTGTCTTTCCCTTTCCAATGTTAGCCAATAGGTCATCCCAATTGTGAGGAGTGCCATCCACTACAATCTGCTTGCTCTTTAATTCTTTGTCTAACCAGTCTGGAACATTAGACTCTGACTGTACCTTATCCTGCCCAACATCTTGTTCCTATTGAACATTGGGTGCACCCTTTTCATTGCTTGGCTCCTTAGGGATCTCCCTAATTGGATCCTCCTTTTCCTTACAGTGTTCTTCCCCTCTATCTTTTGTTAGTGAGGGAATCTTGGTTGGTATCTCCTCCTTTTGAAGGGATTTATCCTCATGACCCTCTGCAGGCGAACTCACATATGCCACCAAAGGAGACTACATTACCTTGTCAATTTTTGCTTCAACATTTTAGAGATCACCCTCCTAGAATTCCTCCTCTCCTAGGTCCTTAGGATCCTCTACATATTTAGGTTCATCTAGCACACTGCCAGTCTCATGAGAAGAAGGGATGTCCTCATGTTGAGTGGTAGGTGCAGTCATAGGAATACTTCCTTTTGGTGCAGCATCTTTGGGGGAGGGAGTCCTTGACCTCCTAGTATACAACTTTGTCTTCTCCCCCGAGCTCTCTACTTCCACCACAAGTGGTTTAGCCTCCTTATCCTCCTTAGGAGTTTTATTTTCCTTGTGTGACAACTTCACAAGTCTCCTCTTCTTTAGTATAGGGACACTGGCCTCTAATTCTTCTTGTAGACACATAAAAATGTCCTTGTAATCATTTTTAAATCATTTCATATTTCATTCAATTATCCATATATTATAACCATTTATTCATAAGAATTTATATGCATCTATAAGCATTATTCATAAAATCATTTGATCATTTACCATTTACTATTTAGGCATAAATCACTAAAATATCATTAAATCATTTAATAATCTTTCCATTTATCCATTCCTCTCATATTCATATTTTATGAATTTCCATTCAAATATTATACTCATAAAACCCATGTCCATAATCACTTCATTAAAACCATTTTCATAATAATTTATCCATCATAAAATATTAATACATTAATGCATTTACACTTTTCAATGCATTTGCATATTCACATAAAATATCACAAATATTCATTAAATTATTCATTTACCACCTACATGCATTTATCCATTTCAATCTTTTATCTTACCCATCTCATGCATGTGGGATATTTTCCTCCAAGCCAATCTCTTATCCCACACTCCTTCCACAACTTGCATTCACCCTAAAGATTCCTATTTAAAGAGGACTCTCCTCTCATTTTGACTACTACACGAATCTTGCACATGCTCGTATCTTCACAACTTTGCTTAATCCATTCACTAACAACCTCTTGATGCACCTATGCTTGTAAAAATATGAGAGTAAAAGTGCATAACAAGACTTTGGTGATAGGATGCCAATGTAGACTAGTTTTTGTTTGGAAGCATTTTGATTATTTTAATATTTTAGAATAGTTTCATATCTAGTTTTGCTTTTAAATCTGAAACAACTCCATTGTTGAGGTCCAGAAATGATGGTTCTCCTCCATAGAATCATTCATTTTTGAGAGCTTACAAATGGTGAACCCTTCTCACTATTAAGTAGTTTGAAATGCTTAGAACATCTCTAAAATTGCCCTCTAGTCATGAAGAATGTATCAGACATTGTTTTGTGGGTAAAAGAATTCATTTACAGCAAGCAAAAGCTCTAAAAAAATAGCTTTAAATAAAAAAACGTGATTTGTGCTCTTTAAATTTTTTCGACCTAAATTTTTTTCATTCCAATCAACATTTGTTTGGCTGCACTGTTGATGGTTACTTACATTGCTACTGTTGATATCATGAGAGGATAGAAGAGATTGTTGTCTCTTTTCATGACTGTAGATTTTTGAAGGCCTTTGCTGAGAACTCTGAATGGATTGTTTTGGCACGGTTTCTTTTTCAATTTCAAACACATCTATTCCATTGTCTTATCCTAATTTTTGAATATTTGTAAGGGAAGAAAATGATTTGTTTTCCTCAAATTTGGATCTGATTTGCATGGTTTACTGTAAATTGAAATAGTTTATCAACCTAATTTCTTTATGCTTCTGAAAACATTTTATGAATTCTGGCAGAATGTGTTTTTGATATGCTGCAAGCCAAGATGCATGAATGCTTCCCATTTCAATTGTCGCCATAGATACTCCAATTTGCTATTTTGTGTTTTTAAATTATGAAACTACTGCAACATGGCGCATGATAAAACATAATAACTCATGATTTTAAACTTAGTTTTAGTTTTATTTTAATCTTAGTTTTAATTTTATTTTTAACTTAGTTTTAGTTTTATTTTAATCTTAGATTTATTTTTAATTTTAATCTTAGTTTTAGTTTTAGTTTTATCTTTAACTTAGATTTAATCTTGTAGTTTAAAGTTTAGATTATTTCTGATTAGTTCTTTATTTTAAATTGGTTTCTATTTGTAGATTAGTCTTTGATTTTAGATTAATTTCTAATTCTAGATCAATTATCTTTTAAATTAGAAATAGTTTTATGAGAATTAGATTTTTAACTTTAAAATTAGATTTAGTTTTAACATAGATTTTAGTTTTTAATTTATTTTTCTTAAATTAGATTTAGCTTTCTAACTAGATTTAGCATTTTTTTTTAAGATTTAATATGTAATTTAGAACATAGGATTAATTTAATTTAGTTTAGGTTAGATTCTAATTTAGATTTAATTTCAATTTTAATTAACTTTGATGTAGATTTAATTTAGATTTTAATTTAGAATTAACTTTAATTTTAATTTAGATTTTAACCTTCACTTTAGCTTTTAATATTTTAACTTTTCTCTTAATTTGTCTTTTAGTTTAAATTAGATTTAGCTTTTAATTTTAATTCAGATCTAATCTCTAATGTAGATTTAGTCTTTTAATCTAGATATTGATTTTTTTAATTTATATTTAACTTAGAATTTAGATTCGATCATTTAAAGTTTATTTTTTTAAAACTGGATTCTAGGGTAAATGCTAATTTTCTTTTATTTTTAGTTTTGTTTGATTGGGGGACCAATTTTATTAATTTGGGTTTCTGGCAGGTTCGTTTGGAAAAGAATTGAAAATCAAAACATACGCTTGTTGAAGAAAGGAGGCACGAAACTACTAATGAGATTGTGATGCAGGACATTCGTCGAAGACATGATTTGAAACCAATTGTCTTTTAGATTAGAAAACACTTCAATTGGTGCATTAAAAATGAACAATTGTCTTTTCTCACATAGGCTTAACTAGGGGTTCAATGAACACTGTTTGCTATGCTTGAAGGTGGTAGGTGATTATGCTCTCACCTTGTGCAAACTAGGTGATTAGAAAGCCAGACCCATCTATTTTATGTGTCACCCCAATTCAATAATTGAAGTATCCTCTCCCCTTGCGCACTTGTGCGATCCTGGGTGCAAGAGAAATAATTATTGACTCTAGAACTTGGGCCTACCTTGGTGGGAAAAAGTACTCACCCCAAGGCAACTCAAATTGGCAACAGAGCTTTTTGGCCAAGCTACCCCTGACTGATATATAAATGAGAATCCTAAGGGAAAGCCTAGGATTATGAGTGCGGATGTGTCATACGGACCAAGTAGTACTCCCCAAAACCCTGTTGAGTGTAACCTCTTCAGGATGGAGTGCCTCCTAAACAGAGCTTAATATTTTTCCCCATGTATGGCCACTCGAACAGGGGTCCCAAATTAAAAACCTTTGTGTAGTTGCCAAAATCCTTCTATTTTCTAGCGCAACACCGGTCGGTGTGAAGGCATCCACATCTTCACAGTTTTTAATAGAGGCGATCAATTTTCCATGGGAGTTTCATGGGAGTTGGAAGCTTGGTTGGCTTGAGAATTGAGTCCACTGTAAGGGGGAGCTCGTGCGACCAAGCTTCTGGATTCACAAGCTAAGAATATGCAGCTGGGGAAACCCATGTGGAATCTAGCAGATATTGTCCTTTACAACCTTAGGATTTGTCCTTGTATTGTTAAACTCAAACATTTTATCTATTATGTCTTGTGCGTGTGTTCAAAAATAGACCTCAAACAAACATCACACCTAGTAACTTGCAACATCTCAAACTTTGCAAACCTCAAAGATTCCAACAACACAAACATACAACATGAACCTATCACTTAGATTTTCTTGGGGTCATCATCCTTCAGTTTTAATCTTTCAATCCTTCCATTTCACTTAGTCCTTGCATTCCATCTAGACTTTGCATTTCACCTAGCCCTTGCATATTCATGGTCCTTACATATTCATATCCCCTTCATCCTAGTCCTTGCATATTCCTAGTCTTGCATACATAGGTGACATTGCATAGTCCTTGCATATAGATAACACTCCACCTAGTTCTTGCATGTTCAACCACTTTGCATATCAAGACCATCTCACCTAACCTTTGCATGTTCCAAGAATTTAGTCCTTTGCATATTCATCATTGATAAAAGAAAACCTTTTTCTTGCACTTAGGTTACTCTTCCTAGGTCTTGAAATCAAACCATTGGCTATCTATCATCCGCATCACTTGAGGTTCATCATCCTTGAGTTAGGAAGCATACCATTATCCTTGAGTAGGTTAATCCTTTTGTAGTCCATCATCTCCTACATACCCTCTCTTGATCATTGGTCCTTGTGTCTATCCATCATAATACAAGTAAAGCCTTTACATCATAACCAACTTCGGACCTAGATTTGCCTTTGAGCTCTTGCATTCTTAGCTTGCCATACCATACCTTATCATTTTTCATATCTCATCTTAGAATCATATCATTTTCATTGCATCCTAGTCTTAGGTCTCATACATTACCTTGGATTGAACATCAAAAGAATCACCTATGACCCCTAGAACAAGAGAAAAAATGTTTCAAGAAGAAAGGAACCCTTAGGGAAGAGACTTTGAGGAGGAAGATAGCATTAGTGTTGCAACTAGAGAAACAAATGAAACTGATGATGAAGAAATAACCAAATCTGATATAGAAGAAGCACTTAAGGATCATAGATTCACTAAACTTCTTACAAAGGTAGTCAAAAGTAACTCACAACAATACTTCAAATCCCTTGTTGATGAAGAAATAAAAATGCGTCTTGATTTTGACATGTCACGAGACAATGAATGACCAACTTGAATCTACTGAATCTCAACATCCCAAAACAAACAACGATGGTACAATCAAAGATCATAGACCCTTTTATCTACAACCAGGTTACAAGTGATCTTGAAAGACCTCAAAACCCACACCTACAAATGATCCTATTTTGGATGAGCTTAGAACATTGACACAAGAATTGCACACTCTTAAGAACCGTAAAGCATCATCTCATAAGTTCTCCATCGAAGACTTATGTCCTTATCCCTTCGATCCAAGCATACTAATGCCACCTTTTCCTAACCATTGGGACATACAAAAACTTGACAAATATAATGGAAAAGGGGATCCTAAACATCACTTAAGACAATTTTGTGCTACTACCATGGAATTTGTAGTTGATGAAACATACATTATGAGATTATTCCTCCACAGTCTAAGAGGAGAAGCTATGGAATGGTTTTCATGATTACCCCCGACCATCACATCCTTTCAAGAATTGGCCAATAAATTTGTCTCCAATTATAGTTTCAATTGTGACTTTAAAGTGACCATGAAAAACCTTTTCAACACCAAACAAAAACTAGTCGAATCTTTTGTGTCATTTTTACAAAGATGGAGACATTTAACAAAACGATTACCTTATGCCATTCCTGATCAAGAATTGGTTGACCTCTTTTGTCAAAATTTGAACAAAGAAATTGGAAGGGAACTTCACCTCAAATGCTTGGATTCCTTTGATGATGCCATAGAAATGGGATTTCAAATCAAACAAACTCTCATTGATGATGGAACCATAAAACTTAATAATGAAAGAGATCAAAAATCAAATTCAAACAACAAGACACCTTTTTGGGTAAAGAACAATAATGTAATCAATGACGAAGTTGTTGATGCAAAACAACTAAAACATCATCACCTGTTTACAATCTCAAAGGTTCATCTTCAGATAAAGGAAAAGAAAAATAGAGAAGTTTCCCTAAACAAAATTTTACACCATTGGGACAATCACTTGAATCCACATTAAAAGAACTTCTTGAAATCAATATTATAATGCTACCTAAAATAAAGGAATATAATCCATAAGTCAAACCCCCATGGTGGAATGAGAATCACTTTTGTGACTATCATAGAAATAAAGGACATAAGAATAATAGCTGCAATAAACTTTGACATCTAATACAAGACCTTATCGACGAAGGTAATATAGTGGTTGATGGACACACTCCTTCAAGTAACTCTGATCGCAAGGTGTTTAAGAACCCTTTCCCTAAGAATGACAAGGATAAAGGAAAGGCCCTTGAATCTGGTGATGGTGTGACCTATACTTCTACTAAGTATGACTATACCATACATAACATCAGTGAGGTTGATAATCATGTAAACACTTTCATTATAAAAGGCAAAGAACCTGATTGCAAGGTTACTACCCGCAAAGGCACAGTCACACTTAAAGGTCCTAATTCAAAACTCACTACACTAGCTTCACAGTATAATCTCATAGAGCATTTAAGAAAACACCTGCACAAATTTCCATACTTGAGCTGTTATGCCTATCTCCTGAGCATAAAGCTATTCTAGATAAAGTGCTTGTTATTGCTACAAAGCCTACAAACCTACATGTAGACCAATTCCAAGCTATGGTGGGACATATCACCTTTACTTACACTATCAATTTTATTGAAAATGATGATTCATCCCCTCGACAACCACATAATGCAGCTTTACACATTGATGTCCTTATCAATAATGCTAAGATCAAGCGAGTTCTAATAGATGGAGGAGTTGGTCTTAATATTTGTACCCAAGAATTGATTACAAAATTGGGATTTTATAAAAATGTTGTTGATCCAAAGAATAATATTACCATAAAGGCATATGATGAAGAGGAACGCTCATCTAAAGGATCAGTTACTCTACTAATCAGAGTCGGCCTTGTGGTAAAGGATGTGGTTTGCCAAGTCCTTCATCTCCCACTGACCTATAATATCCTCCTTGGAAGACCTTGGATTCATGAAATGCAAGCAATATCTTCTGCATACCATCAATGCATTAAATTCCCACACAATGGCATTGAAATCACAATACAAGGAGATCCCAACCCTTTTGTGTATTTCCATAATCTAAGCCCTAAAACTGAAATCACAATCCCAAGCAATTGTGAAGCACCTCCTTCTCAAGCATATGTTGATCTTGAGTCCTTAAAAGCATCCACTTCATTTATCGCACCATCAAAACCCAAGGTCCAAATCCATGATATGGGATGTGGTGAATACCGTATGGATAATTTACCAGCAAAAGAAATTGCTAATGTCCTCGAGGAGGGTCAAAATTACAATAATGATATCAAGACAGTTGTAGAAGGAACACAAAAGGATGACCATGCTTGGATTGAAACCTTTTGGGATCCTGATGATACACCTGCATTTTCCATATTTGCTTCCACTCAATCTTTTCATATTTATGATAACCCCATCTTTAACCAGGATATCTACGATAGCCCACTCTTTGATCATGACCCTACCAAGGATATCCAATCATCATCCTTCCATCCCACCTACCCTGGGCTAGGATATGAATCTCCTATTGTCACATCTACTAAGACATCTTTCCAAGTCATTAAGGATGTGCAAGCTTCCTTTGATGTTAGCAGTACCAAAAAGGATAGTCCCAAAGACACCATTGATGGCATCACCACTCCCATTTTCCCACTAAACATTCCTATCACTCCATCCACCTCAACCATCTCACCCACATCCATCCGCCTTGAAGATATGGATCAACAAGTATCACCCAAAGAAAATAAAAAGGATGCAATTCAAGAATCAAAGGTAAAAGTGCCTTTTTCGAATGGAGATCCAAAATCAATAGAAAGCATGCAAAGAAAGAAAGATCAAGAAAAGTCCCTTAGCCAAAATAAAAATCTATTGGACAAATCAAAAATAAAAGTCAAAAGTTAAAAAGAGAAAAAGTCACTCTCCAAGTATGCCTCTCCATAAAAAATCACTGGGGGCATCTATCAAGGAAAAATGTCAAAAAAAGAGCTTGTTCATCCAAGGTTTCCATCCACATCACTCTCACTCATACCATATATTTCGTTCAATCCATCCATGCTCACATATCATCATACCACACTATTGGTGATGTCTTTCAATGTACCTTTGACGATAACCCCTTCACGTATTCTAGCTCATTGGTTGCCCAAGCTCCTTTTTGGTTGAAGCCTGATGGCCCATGTAGTGTGCACATTAGGGATCCTACCATAGTCTTTTTCATCTACCACGTCTATCATCCTTCATATTTTGCACTTGTACTCCTCATCTTGATTGGGTACTTTCATCCAACACAGTCATCCACACAAGATTGAGGCATCATCAAGGTAGTCTATTGATCTGGCATCTATCAATTCTATACCTAGCTTCAGAGAGATAGGAAAAAGTCCTGAAAAAATACAAAAAAAAATGAAAAAAAGTCCTAAAATACAGAAAAAGAAAATAAAATGAAAAAAAGTAAAGAGAAATCAATTCGTTCAATGGTGAAAACCACTTTAGTGGCACCTTGAGCAAGTACCATGGTGAAAATCGAGAAATCAACACCATGTGTAGAGGCTTTGCTCCTCTTTCCTTTGGAGCTCTACTTGATCTTTTCATCCCATTTTCATTCACTTTCCACTTCATAATATCCTTTTCACACTCACCATGGCTTGTTAATTGTTCGACAATCCCCTCACTTGCTCGCTTTGTCATGCATACTAGATTGGTCCCATTCCTCACACGGACATTTCCTCGACTTTAGCCATGGGTTAGGATATTGAGCATCTCGTGGTCAGAGAAACTACCCTCCTTGTCTATCTACTTGCTTGAGATCCATCTCTTTCTGTTGTAAAAGATCTTGAAAAAATCCAAAAAAAATCATAAAATGCCTTGAAAAATCCATAAAAATCGTAAAGTATTTTGAAAAAATCCAAAAAAAATCATAAAATGTCTTGAAAAAATCAAAAAATCATAAAAATTTGAAAAAAAATCCAAAAAAAATCATAAAATGTCCTGAATCCATAAAAAAATCATAAAACGTCTTGAAAAAATCCATAAAAATAGTAAAATGCCTTGAAATAATCCATAAAAATCATAAAATGTCTGAAAAAATCCATAAAAATCATAAAATGTCTTGAAAAAATCCAAAAAACATCAAATATTCCAAAAATCCAAAAAAAAATCAAATATTCCAAAAATCCAAAAAATCAAATAACTTCAAAAATCCCTCAACAATGACACTTTCAGCTCACCACATAGCTTTGAACTTCAGCGACATCAAACTGCATCACGAGTAACAATCAAGCAAATATTGCAGCATACCTATCAATCCCTCTTACAAATCCAATCAAAAGCGTACAACCGTACCAAGAATCAGTTCTACATCGAAGTATGATGCATGTTTGTTTGTTTATCTTTGATTGTTTTATGATTTTATCTTTGGTGGCATGTCTTTTAGCTTCTCCAAGATGTCTGGGCCTAGAGAGGTTATGATGGGGCATGTTCACTTGTTTGTTGCCTGTGGATTGTTTCTTATTCATAGAATGACTCATCTTAAGACATGGATATCTAGAACCATTGAGGACCTATGAGTCTAGTATGGATGAGTGCATTCCTTGTCTGATAGTGTCTTCCATGCAATAAGTATTCAAGTCATCTAGGGTCCTTATACCTAGATGCTTATACTTCATTACTAAATAAAAATGCAAACAATATTTAGGTCATCTAGATGTTCATATTATCTAGATTCTTATACTAATTTGCAACATAATAAGCTCGATGATGATAAAATCACTTAAAAGGCACAAGAGGCTTCATCACCTTCATTTTCTCCCATCTTGCATCTTCCATTTATTGCATTTCATTTTCTTCATCTTTCTTGTCACAGAGAAATCAATCAACTTGCATCTCCAAATCTCATGTCCCCTTAATCAATCAACCAATCATTCTATCAACTTGTCTTGCACTGGCATCAATCTCAATTAGCTTCATCATCTCATCAACTCAGCTATACTAATCATTTCCATTAATTGTTCAGTTACGCCTATCAATTGTGCATTTCCATCAAATGTACACCACTGATTTATCACTTGCGCAATATCAAGTATCTAATAATTTTCTTGACATCTATCGAGAGATTAATCTTCTTACAATCTGTTTGATCAATCTCTCGAGGGGGCATATCATTGTTATCATAATCCTTACTAGGATATCTCTGGGGCATGTATCAGTTGATCAATATTTTTCTTTGAAACAATGAAACAAGCTGCATTGTCTCAAAGAGGGACAAAATGTAGACACATAAAAATGTCCTTGTAATCATTTTTAAATCTTTCATATTTCATTCAATTATCCATATATTATAACCATTTACTCATAAGCATTTATAGGCATCTATAAGAATTATTCATAAAATCATTTGATCATTTACCATTTACCATTTAGGCATAAATCACTAAAATATCATTAAATCATTTAATAATCTTTCCATTTATCCATTCATCTCATATTCATATTTTATGCATTTCCATTCAAATATTATACTCATAAAACCCATGCCCATAATCACTTCACTTAAACAATTTTCATAATAATTTATCCATCATAAAATATTAATACTTTAATGCATTTACACTTTTCAATGCATTTGAATATTCATTTAAAATATCACAAATATTCATTAAATTATTCATTTATCACCTACATGCATTTATCCATTTCAATGTTTTATCTTACCCATCTCATGCATGTGGGATATTTTCCTCCAAGCCAATCTCTTATCCCACACTCCTTCCACAACTTGCATTCACCCTAAATATTCCTATTTAAAGAGGACTCTCTTCTCATTTTGCACATTCTCGTATCTTCACAACTTTGCTTAATCCATTCACTAACAACCTCTTGATGCACCTATGCTTGTAAAAATCTAAGAGAAAAAGTGCATAAAGAGACTTTGGTGATAGGATGCCAATGGAGACTAGTTTTTGTTTGGAAGTATTTTGATTATTTTAATATATTAGAATAGTTTCATATCTAGTTTTTCTTTTAAATCTGAAATAGCTCCATTGTTGAGGTCCAAAAATGATGGTTCTCCTCCATAGAACCATTCATTTTTGAGAGCTTACACTTCTTTTTCCTCTTCCTCCTTCTCAGCTCCCTTCTTCTTTGAAACATGCCTCCTCTTCTTGGCTATGGGATTTCTCTGTTTCCCTGCTTCTCCTTCCTGAACATCTTTAATCTTGATTTTGAAAGGAGAGCCTACCTTGGATTCAACTTTGGGATCCTATTCATGTGATTCCTTAGAAGTAGAGTGAGACTCCATGTCTCCCATTAAGTCATGGGTGCAAGGCACACCTTCACCTTCCACCTCTAGCATCCCGTGCTTGAGTCATAACTTGGTGTATTTGATGACTAGAGCCATGATCTATCCTAATTTTTTCTTTTCCTCCTCCAGCCAATCAACTTCTCCAACTGGCTTGTCCTTCACAACCTCAAAGATATGACCTTGGATGAGATTTTAATCCTCCTCAACATGATCAAGAACAACCTTAAAGTTATACAACCGCACTAGGCTCACTGGAAACCTTGAGAACTTCTTCTTTTTGGATTCAAATTCATCATTAATGTTAGCCCAATAGTCCTGTATGTCATCCTTGTGGCTATACTCCCTGCTAGCCTTCTTTTGTGCTTCACCAGTTATATCAAACCTAGCTCTTTTAGAATGGAAGGAGAGACCAAGAGTGCTCATTTCTTCTTCGAAAGCGTTGGTTGATTGGATAGAAGGGAACACCTCACTAGTGCCTATCTTCAGAGGGAAGTCATTACCAAATCCAGTCTTGTGCTTCCCCCCTTTACAATAACATCAAAGTCACAAATCATCCTTGTGAATTCCAAAAGTATAACATCGTCTGTAGGGTATCTTGGAAGTCTATATGAATCCCTCTAACAACCATCAATCCTAATATAAGAAAAGGTGGGGAACTGAATCAACCAAGCTCTAAACTTTTTGATTAGTTCCTTGGCCTTATCTGAAATTCGAACATGCTCAACACCCTACAACAGCTTAGTGATGTACATGGTGAATGCATCATTCACCCTCCTATAGATTCCACCACCCAAGTGTAGTTGTGGATACACTTCATAAATTAAATCTTGGCCAAACACACCTCTGGTGCTCAGTACTTGTATGGGTGAAACCTTGCAAGTGCATACACCAAATAGGAGGTCATTGTGAAGGTCTTTGTTTGCAAGACATTGCACATCTGATCATTTAGCATTGCACTTATAATGCTTGCCCAGTGATAATATACACCTTCCTCCATCCGTGCAATGACATTGAACATCCAACTCAAATAATCCTCCACTTTTCAATCCTACTACTCTGTTGAGGAGTGTGATAACATCATAATACTCTCTCCTGAACTTGAGTCTAAATAGCTGCTTGGGCAGCTTGGAGAAGTGGGACTTGGGTTTCTCCAACCAAGAATTGATTACGTGTTGGGACTTGACAACATTCTCCTCATAATATTTCTTTGCTAAATCCATGTCGAAGGCCACAACATGTGACCGATCAGGCATGCCAAAGGTCTGAGCTATAGATACAAGGTCGAAGTTTGCCACAATTCTTCCCTGAGGACCAACTATTCTTTGTGTACCTTTGTCATAGTGCCTAGGACACTCAAGCACCAACTCATAACACTGGACTGTAGAAGTAAATCTAGCCACATGTGCCAGCCTAGACTCCGATGTCTTTCTGCCTAACAAAGGGTGGTTTTGTGCTACCATCCCTACCTTGAACTCTTCATAGTCCCACATTCCAACATTTGTATTAGTGATCCCAGACCAGATGGAAGTCAACTTACTATCTGGGATTCTACTCTTGATGTCCATCTTTACTCTCTACCTCAAAGATAGTTGAACCTTCAGCTCCTAGATCCATCACCTTTCCCTTGCTTTGCCCAACAACAACCTAACCTGATTCTTCCTGCATACAATAAAGACACCAAAATAAGATCCATCATAACATAAAACTCAAGTAAATCCATCAAAAATGATAAACTCATTCCTCAAGATAGGATCCATAATAAGAAAAAATTCTCAAAACCCTTAAAATGAACCAACTCAAAGGTCCCCCTTGCGAAACCTAGGCTCGAGAGGAATTCTGAGAAAATATGAACCAGACGAAATCCAGCGAGGCGAGCACACAAGCATCCAATCCATCATATCATCAATCAATTTAACCAAGAAATCACTTGATACACCTTAAAACAAGTCATGTTAATCATCAAGTGCATAACAACCAAGCAATTACTCATGCAATCTCTTAATTCTTCATTTTTAACAAGATCTCGAGAAAATATGCCTCAGACCGAAATTCCCAAAAATTACAACAGTTTAAGAATTCTAGGAAAATGAAGGAGTCAAGAACATTCAAGAAAATCCTGAGGACGCGGATTCTAGCGAAGTCAATGAAATTTTACAACTTAAGTCCAATTTGAGGAAAACAACCAAGCAAGGGACAAATTGGGGAAATGTGAAGGTAGCGGAAATCCACAAAGCAAGAAAAAACCCAGATCAAAGCACAAATCAAAAATCAAAGAGAAAACGGAAAATCGAGGAATTCTGGTAGATAAGGAATTCCATGAAGACTCTGAAAACCTGAAGACCTATGTTTTTGCTTGACCTCACTTAATTTGATCGAATGATCACAAATTTCAGGAACTGGAGCTTGAAACCAGCTTGATCTAGACCTCCTACAGGTCATCCTTGAATTCCAAAACCAGCTCTCAGCAAATCAAGAGGGATTGGTTATGCCCTAGGTACAAAACCCTAAACCTCCACCATGAGCACACATAAAAACTTGGGCTCAACCTGCTTGCTCGCAAGGGTTTATAGAAGGTTCAACATGGCCAATACAGGCAAGCTACCTCGAGACAAAGCCGAAAGATGAGCTCAAAGTACTCACCTAGGAAAGGCACTTGAACAAAATGGGAAATCCCTCTAGCTTCAAAATATATAACACTAAAACTGGTAGGAATTCAAACCCAAAGAAAACCCAAAGTGCCAAACAATCACACGCTTGCAACAAGCAAAAGCATAGCAATGCGAACAATAGGAAAGTGCCCCAAATGAAAACCAGAAATCCAAGCATCAATTGCAAAACCCTATCATACCAATGTTCTGACTCACAGCATGTACGCACACATCATACAACAATTCATTTCAATCATGACATAGAGAAAGCATCATGTACGTACCATGACAATAGACAGATTGAAACAAAGGAAGCTGACAAGAAACCTCAAAGTCTGAGTAGAATGCAACTGACGTCCAGAGACTCCAAATGCAACAATCGAATCCAATCCAAAATGTGCAACCCAACAAAAACACTCAAGACTAAGCACTCCAAACCAAATAAGAAGCAAATGATGAAACTCAAAATGGCATAAAACTTCCCCAAAGTCAATTTGACATGGCCACGAAAGAAGGTAAAATAGAGCATTAATGCCATCGACTAGAGAGGTAAAACCAAACCCAGGAGCCTGACAAAGCAACAGACAAACTAGGGAAATCCGTTCACAACATAATTCCATGAAATGTCGAAATCTTTGGATTTTTAATGAATAGCAGCTGCCACCGAGCTCCAAAAGGAAACTGGAAAATTTTGCTAGGAGTGGATTTTCTCGAAAACAGTGAAAAACCCGGAATGAACCCAAAACTTAAGGTTTCAATACAAATCAAAAGGGGGCCCCTAGAAATGAAGCAAGATAAACATCCAAGCACATGCCCAAGCGAGTGAATCCTCAAAATAGAAGGGCCAAGACACCAAAAGAGCAAGAAAGAGGGTCCCCACTTTCAGTGGGGCGTGTGTGCGAAAACCGCACAACAAATGGCGACTCCGCTGGGGAAATTCTCCAAAGCATTTCAAGAAAAAACTGGAATCAAGAACCCAAAATCTCTACTTTTGTACCTTATATTAGGACGCCGATGAACAAGGTTTCAGAAACCATGGGCAAGAAGATCTCTTCCTATACTAGGGTCCAAGTGTGTGTATTTTCATTTACTTCCTATTCCTTAGGTGAAGTGGGAACCTGAGCAAGTCTAATCGGGCTACATAAAATTTCTAACCTCAAAAGCAACCTGGATAGAGCCTCACTTCCAGTCAGGCATCCATAGCCTTGATGAGGTTATCACTATGGCACTCCCAAGCATAGCTCTACTATCAGCCAGACATCTATAGCCCCGGTAGAGATACTAGGATACCCCTGATAAGGTGAAGCTTGTTTTGATTTTAAATACTTTCTTTTTATTTTCTCTTTTAACATTTTGCATAAACCTTTCTTTCACCTCATAAGTAATGAAACTTACACTCAGGGATGATGAACACAGTGGCACTAAAGCAGAATATAAGATTTTTCACTAGGCCAAATTACATAGGAACCACATGCAATTCCAGAATCTTTAAATTTTATATGAAAGTGTGAGACCCAAATATATTCCAAAGTTCATTCAAAACAAGTGATTCTAATTCTAAGTACAAAGGATATTAGATAAAGGAATCCCACCACATGAATCTAAAAAACTGATTAGAGTTTGTAAAAGAAATTTCTAAAACAACCCCAGGTAGGCAGCCAGATATGCAGATGCAACAGCCCTAAGAAAACCAGAAACCCAAAAGAAAAAAACAAAATGGAAAGAAAAACTGATTGAAGCAAACCTATGCTAACCAAAGCAAAGCCAAAACAAAAAGAAAAGAAACCTAGACTAACCAAAGCAAACAAGCAAATCAAAGTAGAAAGAAAACCTACTCTAAGTATGTACAAGAGAGAATTGCAAACAGCTCAAGTTTGGAAATAATGCTTCAAATGCTGCCCATTGACAGGCAGCGGGATATCCTCACCAGTGAGGGTTTTCAAGCGATAAGAATTATCTCCCAGAATTTTTGAAATCTAATAAGGGCCAAGCCAGAGTTTTCGAAATTTTCCATGCTCTCCCTTATAGTCATGGGCTTTATCCCAATAGAGAACCAAGTTAGAGATTCTAAAGGATTTTAGTGTGGCTCTCCTATCAAACCATCTTTTAACTACACCCTGATGTTTAGCAAATTTTTCAAGGGCTTCATCTCTCTTCTCTTCAAGGTGTAACAACTCAGCCAAACGGGCTTCACACTTATCCTCCTTGTCATATTATTCATTAATGAACTGTAGGATAGGGATCTTCAATTGGATGGGAAATACAGGTTCCAAACCATACACTAGGTGATAAGGAGAGGTACCTATGGATGCCTTCTGTCTAGTACGGTCTGCCTAGAGATAAAATCTAAACTGGGTGTGCCAATCCTTAGGATTCTGCACTAGTAACTTATGGATGACCACCAAAAGATTCTTATTAGAGGAATCAACTAGGCTGTTGCCCTGAGGGTAATAATTTGATGCAAATTTTATGACAATTCCATGATCAAAAGCCCAATTAGAAAGTTTCAGTGATGCAAATGTAGGACCATTATCACAAACTAAATCCAATGGACAACCAAAATGGTTAATAAAGCCTCAGTCCATTGAGTGAAATAATCAGTTATGGTTAGAATATACCGGTGGCCTACAAAAGAAGGTGGGTTAATTGGAACTATGAAGTCCATTCTCCACTGTGCAAATGGTTTCACCTCTATAACTGGTTGAAGTGGAAGGGTTGCACGTTTCTCCTTAGTTGTTGTAGTTTGACATACATGACAAGTCCCTATACGATGGTGCACATCCTTAAATAAAGTAGGACAATAATAGCCTACCCTTAGGATCTAATTAGCAGTGGACAATGCAGAACCATGACCTATGCCATATATTTCATGGAATTCAATCATCACTCTAGTAGGTTATTCCTTCCCCAGACACCTTAGGTACACACCCTCATGATTTTTCTTGTACAGGATAACTCCTTTCATCATGAAACTACCACTCTTCAATCGTAGAGCCCGCCTTTGAACTATAGTAAGGTGATCAGGACATTGTCGGTTCAATAAATAATAAATGATTTCATCATACCAGTCTCCTAGAGATACCTCTTGGAGATGATAATGCTGAGCTATGAGATCAGGACCCATCTCATCCATTATCATCGTCAATCCCTGACCTTTCACTAGTCTCATGGGTTGAATCTCCATATCATATTCCTGCAACATAGTTACCCATTTAGCTCTCCATTCACCTAGCTCATTTTTCATTAGCAATAGCTTCACCACAGGATCAAGCACTATGGAAAAGACCTTATTCCTCAAAATATAGTGTCTAAACTTCTTCACCGCTCTGACCAAAGCATAGGCCTGCTTTTCCACATTGTGATATCTCAACTCTACATCCTTTAAAGGGGTACTCATGAAGGCTATAGGATACTCATCGCCTTGATCAGAGTTTTGGGTTAAAATTCCAACACAAGAGTGATCAGAAGCAAAATAATATATGTAAAAGGGCCTAGCATAATCTGGACTCACCGACACTGGAGCCTCAACAATAGATTTTTTAATTTCTAAAAATGCCTCCTTGGCTTCTGCACTCCATTCCACTTTTGCTTCTTGTTTTAGCATAGCATTCAAGGGCTTAACTATCTCTGCAAATCTAGTGATAAATTTAATGACAAAGTTAATCTTCCAAAAGAATGACTTCATTTCTTTCTTGCTTGTAGGAGGTTGAATCTTCAAGATAGCCTCTATTCGTTCAGGATCGATAGTGATACCCTGCTATGAAATAATATGTCCTAATAATTTTCCTTCAGTAACCCCAAAAATGCACTTCTTTGGGTTAATTGAAATGCCAAACTCTCTATATCTTTGGAATACTTTGCATAAATTTTCTATGTGACTACCTAACTTCTTAGAGAATACTATCAAATCATCCATATAAATAATGATGCACTTACCAATTATGTCCTTAAAAGAAATATCCATAGCTCTCTGAAATATAGCTCCAACATTGATCAACCCAAAAGGCATTCTTTTGTAAGAAAAATTTCCCCACTTCATAGTGAAGGTAGTTTTATGCCTATCCTCATATTGCACCATGAATTGGTTGTATCCAAAATACCCATCCAGAAAAGACATCATTTGGGATCCATTGAAAATCTGAAGTACTTCATCCAATGAAGGAACTAGATAATTATCCTTCTCTGATGCTCTGTTAAGATTCCAAAAGTCCACACATAGTCTGATTTCTCCATTCTTTTTTCTTACTAGAACCAAATTCGCAACCCCGGTTGAATGCCTCACTGGAAATATAATTTATGTTGAAAGTAGCTTCTGTACTTCCTTCTGAATTATGGGTTCTAACAAAGCATTGATTGGTCTTTGTCTCTATCTGAATGGTTTGATGTTTGACTTCAAGTGAATGGTGTGTGTAATGATTGAAGTATCATATGTCTTTAAATATTCATAACTACAGGCTATCACATTGTGATATGTGTGTAAAGCATCAATAATCCCTTTTCTTTCCTCTGGAGTACATACCTTACCAATAAAAACATTCATGTCATCCGATGTCCCCATATTGTATGTTTCACATTGGCTGCTGAGAGACTCCCTTTTTACTTGTTGTTCATGATCTCTTATCTTATCCAAATCAAAAATTCTCTCTAGTTGCACCATACCTCTTGGGATAGTGTTGGTCTTCAAGTTGATGACTCCTCCTATATCAATTTCTACCTCTTGAGGCTCTACCTCATCAATCACTTGAGAAGAAAACACATCACAACTCATAATAAAACCCAGAATATGCTTATCATCTTCAAATACTTGGAAGCTGGTAACATTGTCGGGCATTGAAGGTACTGAAGTGAGTTCAACATAAAACTTCTTCAATCCTAAAAGTGATAAAGGCTGCAATGTACTTGAAGCCTATTCCAGAGAATCTGCAACTTGATTCCTACTTCGAGGGATCAATTGGATGTTGAAAGCATCGAATCCCTCAATAAGATCCAACACTCTATGGCTATAATTAGTCATCCTCCTATCACAACATGAATACTATTTCCTCACCTGCCTGACTACCAACTCAGAATCTCCAAAATCTTGTAATATCTTAACGTTCTTCCTTGATGCCATTAACAACCAATGGATTAAAGCTTCATATTCAGTGACATTATTAGTTCATTAAAATTGGAGTCTGTGAGTAGCAAAATAACTCTTACCTTTAGGGCTAATTAATTCAAACCTTGCTCCAACACTCTGCTTGGATTTGGATCCATCAAATCTTAACGACCAACAACCATTAGTCTCCAATCGCTTTGAGTTATCCTTATTCTTACTGTAGTCAGGAGGCTCTTTAGGAAGCATTGGAATTTTATCCTTATCACTATTTAACTCCTTTTGTATACTGAGCCTAAAAGTTGGGACTGGGTTAATGCACCTCTGCACCTATGCCATTGCCATTCAACATAAGTCACATTCCAACTCAGAATGAGGAGCATCATGAACTCTACACCAATTGGGAAGCAATGGTTATTCAAAATTCATATTCTTGCCAAGGTGAATCTGATTCTCCACACACCTCTAGATGAACTCCTAAAAGTTATCCAGCAAACTAAGCTGCCTATCCTCTAAATCATCAGTTTTATTTGTTTTCTCATTCAATGTTCTAGAACCACTGACCTCTGATATGGATTCATCTTGCCTCATATAAAATTCCTCAAAACAACTGGATTCCAATGTAGATTCACAAAAGCGGCCCTACAACATAAAGACCTCCTATGTATCTGAGGCTAATGCAGCCAACACATAATTCCCCATGCTATTTTCTGATATTAATAGCTCATTCGAAGTATTCTAGTATTTAGTGATTACATACTTCATTTTGGGATCTCTTTCAATTATGATATGATTTGGAAATCCTTTCCATGGTAACAAAATGTGAGAATGGTCTATAGATTTATACCAATTTAATGCCTTAGTGAAATCCCGACCCAGAATCAAACCATAGGTATCAGGAATATCAACAACCTAAATGTTGATCACCTGATGCACCCTAGGATCTGATGTGAGCTGCATGGGGATCATGTTCAATTATCATACTACACTTACCTCTGTCTTGTCCAATTGAGTGGCATTATTTTGAGAGGCAATAGGAGTAATACCCAATGCTTTACAAACAACAAAAGGCATAACATTTGTAGAGACCCTTGAATCCAAAAGACAATTATGTAGATTCTTCCCAAAGATACAAACATAATTTAGGAATGGAGGGGTTTCCATCCTACCTTGAAACAGACTCAATTGGGTGTCATCTTGTGCAGCCTGACTCTTATCTTTATCTCTCCCTTTGTCTATAGGTGGGACCTAGCCTTGGCCTTTGGGTGCCTGTGAATTAAAAGATCTAGGAACTGCCTCACTGGCAGTTACTCCTAGTGGTGTTGTATTTGAATTAAAAGATCCCAAGAAAGTATTCCTAATAGCAGTGACTCTCAATAACTCAAAAATAGAAAGACTTGCCTTTACTTTCTTGAATTCTTCAGTCACATATTCACCCAATTGCTCCACAGTCATATCAACATGAGCCTCCTTGTAGCCACCAGCCTAATTGTCTTTTGAAACTTCAGCACTGTTCCCCCTTGAAAAGTACTGTGTTGGCACATGAGGGTAAGATGGGTTATTATTGGCTTGCAGGTCTGGTGGAGTAGTGAAAATATTTGAAGGAATAGAAGTAGTGAAAGGGCCTCGCCCTTGTGGACTCCTGTTAGGCCTATTCCTCAAATCATATTTCTTTTTTGGTTGCTGAAACATCTGAACTTCTTCAACTCCAACTTACTCCTCATCCAAGGGACCATTATCATTCTCATTGTCCTCATTAAACAACTAAGAGATTTCATCTTTATTTAGCACTTGTTCTGTTTCTTTGTCCTGGTCACTAGACTCTCCTTATGGTTCATTTTCTTCACCTTTTAGGAATGAGGCATGATTAAGTACCATTATTGGGGAATCATAAGGAATTGAAGGTACAATCTCCTAACCATTGGAATTGTTCTCAACTTCATACTGAAAGATGGAAACAATAGTCTGAAACTCAGAGAAATCTAGCTCAGAATGTTGGATTGTCTTATGGAGCCTACACCATCCAGATAAAGTTGCCTCCATTAAATACATACCACTTGGAGGCTTCTCCTGAGTAGAGGGTTGATCCAATGGGGTGGGAACCCCTCCATTATTAGGTCCAGTATTCCATGACCTATTATGCCTAGGCAGTTGCCTCTATTGAATCCTTGTCCATATTGTTGCCCCCTATCATAATTCCGGCCAAAGCCTTGTCCTCTTTCAAAATTTTGATTTCTGTCAAAATATTATCCTCTATCAAATTTTTGTCCTCTATCAAAGTTCTTTCCTCTAGAAACATCCCTATTCTCCCTATTGTAATTCAATTACATGTTCTTCTGAGCAGCCTGAAGCTAGCTATTATGATTTCTCAAACAAGTTACCTCCATATTCAATTTCTTCACTTGCTCAGATAACTCATCCAACCACTCCTTATCTAGAACATTATGTGGTGTTAAATTCACACTACCAGGTGGGTACCCAGATGCTCCTCTAGAACTAATAGCCTAATTCAAGACTTCTGAATTCTGCAAATATGTAGGGAAACTAGCCTGTTGTTGTGGATGAAGGGGTTGATTGGCCCTTTGCTAAGGATAAGAGGTCATTGACTGAGCTTGATTTATTGGAGGACCTGGATGTGGGACCAAAGGCAATGAGGGTACTGGATTTATTATGGGAGCATGACTAGTCATAGCCTGGTTGAGAGCTTGGACTTTCCCAGGGTGAGTAGCAGGCCCTAAGGATGGCAAAGGTCCTGATAAATGTTGCCTCAAATCTATGCTAACCTTAACAACCTCTGTATATGCAGTAAGCAAGGTAGTTGGGGGATTAGTTCTCCATTTGAGGAAGGTGGATGTAAGGTTGTTCAGGGCTTCAAAGTAGGCCTCTAGGGAAGTGGCATCATCTACAGCATAAGGTGCCTAGAGTCTAGCATATGCTCAGTGGAACCTATCATTAAATTACCCTATAGGCTCATTAATCTCCCTCTTAACTTTGGTAAACTGCATGTAAAGCTCATTAGCACTAATGAGAATTTTAAACTTCTGCAGAAATGCAATCTCTAGTTTTGCCCAATTATTGATAGAAGAAATAGGTAAGTGATTATACCAATAAAAGGACTCTTCCCTGAGTGAATAAGGGAAAATCCTGCATGTAATATCCTCATGGTTAATTCCTCTATCCCTCAGAAAGGTTTGGAAAATCCTGATATGCTCCTCTACCGTCCTATTGGGATCACTAGTATGGAACTTAGACAAAATTTCCTCAGGGTTCTTGGGCATGACATTGTAATTATTGAAAATCAAGGGAGATGGGTTGTTGGCAAGGAAAGCCATTGGTCGAGGTGGAGGTGGTAATGGCTTATTTGTGGATGGTTTGGGTTGCGAAATGGGAATCACTTCAGAATCAGATGAGGATGATCTTAATGAAGATGGGGAAGATGGAAGTGGCTAAGTGTATGATGATTCTCCCCTTGTTCTAGTCCTTCTTGACCTAGTAGGGGCCTACAATTATTGAAATTCCTCTTCTCCTGGAGTAGATCTAGTTCTTCTTTTGAAACTCTCAGGAGAAATGGTAGACGAAAATTGATCTAGCTTGCTTAGTCAAGGCCCTCCTTCTAGCACCAATCTATTGATGGTGTTTTCTGCATGACAACAACTCAAACAAAATATGATATCCTATCTCTCTTGAAAGGTTAATCACTATGGACAAAGAGATAACCCCAAGGTCTCTAATGTCAGGTCTTGACAATGCAATAAAACAACTCAGAGATAATGTGAAAATGTTGGTAATCACAAAGGGACCTTACTACAAGCAAATGCTGAAATTGAATTTATCAGATCTAGCAATATATTGATACTTCAAGACCTTAGATAATAAAAGAAATAACAAAAGATAAAGTTTTCTAAGGTAATTCTAAGACTAATTCTAACCCTAAGATTAACAATGCAAAAGATAAGATACTTGAAATGGACCAACCCCTCAAAAATCGATTCCTGTTCAACCCAGATAAATCTGCAATCTTATAGAAATAGTCCAATCTTCTAAGGTGTTAAAGATTTTCAAATCATACATATTCATTTAAGACAACCCTATTTCAATTGAAATCAACAAATATTCATAATTGAAATAAGCACAGTTATAAGCCTAGGCTAACTTTGCAAAGCAGCTAACAATCAACTAACTGCAAAAAGTATGGACTAGAGATCACTGTAAACACTTCAAGCATAACACCCTAAAAGTCATCAAATCATCTAACATTCAATCACTTAAGCAATTTTAAAGGTAGAAAATCAAGAACCATGCCAGATAAAACTCAACACAAGAAAGGCACCAAATCAAAATATATTTACTTGTATTAAATCACCCAAAGTAGCAACAATTCCAGTCCTCTGTTATAACACTTGCTTGAAAATAAACTAAATTCTAACTCTAACTCCTACTCTTACAATTCGCTCTTAGTATCAAATTATTTTAACTTCTAATTACCCTTAAAAATGAGGCATAATGCCAAACTTATCGACAACTCCCCCCCAAGATAGGTCGACCCAATTAGGGTTTACAATAATACATGCCACACAACAGGTCGGCCAAAAGATATTCAAAAATAACATGAAATGTGCAATTTGCACCAATTTCATCCAAGATGGCTTGGGGTCCACAAAACTCGATCCAATGCATGCGAAGGAAGAGGAGAAAATAATGGGGAAGAAAAAATTTTGATGTATCCTTGCATTGACTACTTCCTCCCTTTGTCCTTAGCTCACTCTACTTTATCATGTACCAACAATAAGACCTTGTCTAGGTCAGCAACAGGTGGCACAGGAAAAACCCTAATTCTCCTCTCAAGGAATTTGATATCATCTCTTGATTGCCTCACTATATTATCCCAATCAACCTTATTCATTTGCTACCTATCCAAGACTGCAATGTAAGTTGCAGCATCATCTAGTTGATGTTTAGTAACATGGCCCTCATTGATTGGAGAATAGACATCTCACCACAACTTCCTCAACTTCCTCAACTACTCCAAGTTAAGATGCTTCAGAGAAAACTTCTTCCTCCCTTTCATCACCTCAAAGAAAGAGATACACTTATCGTAGATACCAGTCAAAGTGTCCTCAATCTACCTTCTCTATTTGCATATTTTCTTTGAGGCCTTCTATCTCATCTACAAAATTTCAAACCACTCCCAACATTCTGCTACTCTTGAGGAAGGAAGAATTCCATCCTTCACCAATTTTTCCTCAGTGTACTCCATAATAGTACTTGTCTTCTAGAGCAGGAGATCTACATCCTCCTTATCCTGGGCTAACACAGTCTTTAGCCAATCTATTGATCTCATTGCATCTCTTGTAGTTGATAGGATGTCCTTAATAGCATTATCCCCTTTTGTCTACACTCCTTGCAACCAACCAGCTATAGCATGTGTGGTTCCCTTTATCTTTTCAAGCTCTGATATTGTTTCCTGAGGTAGGAATCTTGTAGCAGAGGAGGAAGAACTGATGGATTGCAATGGTTTAATCAACTCCTACAATTTTTTCTTGAGTTTCTCATTATCCTTTTCCAACTCATGCTTAGTCTGCACCTCCTTCCTCAATTAGCCAAGGATCACAGCATTGGAGCCTTCATAATCCTCAATATCTTGCTCCATGGAGCCATGACCAAGATTGAAAGTCTACACATTGTACTCTTTTCCAGTTACATCATCTCTATCCTTATCAGGAGCAAGAGTAGCAATGTGGACCACTTTGTTGTTCGATCCATCTCTCTCAATCTTGGAAATGACTTTGGATTTCTTCTTTCTCTTTCCCTTTCCAATGTTAGCCAGTAGGTCATCCCAATTGGGAGGAGTGTCATCCACTACAATCTGCTTGCTCTTTAATTCTTTGTCTAACCAGTCTGCAACAGTAGACTTTGACTATACCTTATCCTACCCACAATCTTGTTCTTGTTGAACACTGGGTGCACCCATTTCAATGCTTGGCTCCTCAGGGATCTCCCTAACTGGATCCTCCTTTTTCTTACAATGCTCTTCCCCTCTATCTTTTGTTGTTGAGGGAATCTTGGTTGGTATCTCCTGCTTTTGAGGGAATTTATCCTCATGAAACTCTGCAGGAAAACTCGCATATGCCACCAAACGAGACTGCATTACCTTGTCAATTTTTGCTTCAGCATTGTAGAGATCACCCTCCTAGACTTCCTCCTCTCCTAGGTCCTTAGGATCCTCTACATCTTTAGGTTCATCTGGAACACTGCTAGTCTCATGAGAAGAAGGGATGTCCTCATGTTCAGTGGTAGGAGTAGTCATAGGAATACTTCCTTTTGGTGCAACATCTTTGGGGAAGGAGTCCTTGACCTCCTAGTATACACCTATGTCTTCTCCCCCGAGCTCTCTACTTCCACCATAGGTGGTTCAGCCTCCTTATCCTCCTTAGAAGTTTTCTTTTCCTTGTGTGACAACTTCACAAGTCTCCTCTTCTTGAGTAAAGGGACACTGGCCTCTACTTCTTCTTTTTCCTCTTCCTCCTTCTTAGCTCCCTCCTTCTTTGAAACATGCCTCCTCTTCTTGGCTATTGGCTTTCTGTGTTTCCCTGCTTCTCCTTCCTGAACATCTTTAATCTTGATTTTGAAAGGAGATCCCACCTTGGATTTACCTTTGGGATCTTGTTCATTTGATTCCTCAAAAGTAGAGTGAGACTCCAAGTATCCCATTAAGTCATAGGTGCAAGGCACACCTTCACCTTCCAACTCTAACATCATGTGCTTGAGCCATAACTTGGTGTATTTGATGACTAGATCCATGATCTATCCTAATTCTGTCTTTTCCTCCTCCAGCCAATCAACTTCTCCATCTGGCTTGTCCTTAACAACCTCAAATATATGACATTGGATGAGATTTCCATCCTCCTCAACCTGATTAGGAACAACCTTAATGTTATACAACTACACTAAGCTCACTAGCAGCCTAGAGAACTTCTTCTTTTTGGATTCAAATTCATCATTAATGTTAGCCCAATAGTCCTGTATGTCATCCTTGTGGCTATACTCCCTGCTAGCCTTCTTTTGTGCTTCACCAGTTATATCAAACCTAGCTCTTTTAGAATGGAAGGAGAGACCAAGAGTGCTCATTTCTTCTTCGAAAGCGTTGGTTGATTGGATAGAAGGGAACACCTCACTAGTGCCTATCTTCAGAGGGAAGTCATTACCAAATCCAGTCTTGTGCTTCCCCCCTTTACAATAACATCAAAGTCACAAATCATCCTTGTGAATTCCAAAAGTATAACATCGTCTGTAGGGTATCTTGGAAGTCTATATGAATCCCTCTAACAACCATCAATCCTAATATAAGAAAAGGTGGGGAACTGAATCAACCAAGCTCTAAACTTTTTGATTAGTTCCTTGGCCTTATCTGAAATTCGAACATGCTCAACACCCTACAACAGCTTAGTGATGTACATGGTGAATGCATCATTCACCCTCCTATAGATTCCACCACCCAAGTGTAGTTGTGGATACACTTCATAAATTAAATCTTGGCCAAACACACCTCTGGTGCTCAGTACTTGTATGGGTGAAACCTTGCAAGTGCATACACCAAATAGGAGGTCATTTAAAAGGTATTTTTTTGCAAGACATTGCACATTTGCTCATGTATCATTGCACTTATAATTCCTACCCAATGATAATATACACCCTGCTCCATCCGTGCAATGACATTGAACATCCAACTCTCAAATACTCCTGCACTTTTCAATCCTACTACTATGCTAAGGAGTGCGATAGCATCATAATACTCTCTCCTGAACTTAATTTTGAACAACTGCTTGGGCAGCTTGGAGAAGTTGGACTTGGGTTTCTCCAACCAAGAATTGATTACCTATTGGGACTTGACAACATTCTCCTCATAATGTTTCTTTGCTAAATCCATGTCGAAGGCCACAACATGTGATCGATCAGGCATGTCAAAGGTCTGAGCTATAGATACATGGTCAAAGTTTGGCATAACTCTTTCCTGATGACCAACTATTCTTTGTGTACCTTTTTCATAGTGCTTGGCACACTCAAGCACCAACTCATAACAGTAGACTGTAGAAGGAAATCCAGTCACATGTGCCAACCCAGACTCCCATGTCCTTCTGGCTAACAAAGGGTGGTTCTATGCTACCATCCCTACCTTGAACTCTTCATAGTCCCACATTCCAACATTTGTATTAGTGATCCCAGACCAGATGGAAGTCAGCTTACTATTTAGAATTCTACTCTTGATGTCCATCTTTACTCTCTCTACCTTGAAGATAGTTGAACCTTCATCTCCTAGATCCATCACCTTTGCCTTGCTTTGCCCAACAACAACCTGACCTGATTCTGCTTGCATACAATAAAGACACCAAAATAAGATCCATCATAACATAAAACTCAACTAAATCCATCACGAATGATAAACTCATTCCTCAAGACAGGATTCATAATAAGAAAAAATGCTCAAAACCCTTATAAAATTAACCAACTCAAAGCTCAGGTTTTTAACCCCCTCGCGGAATGTAGGCTAGAGAGGAATTCTGGGAAAATTTGAACCAGATGGAATCTAGTGAGGCAAGCACACAAGCATCCAATCCATCATATGATCAATCAATTTAACCAAGAAATCACTTGATACACCTTAAAACAAGTCAAATTTATCATCAAATGCATAACAACCAAGCAATCATTTATGCAATCTCTTAATTCTTCATTTTCATAAAGACCTCGAGAAAATCCGCCTTAGACAAAAATTCCTGAAAATGGCAACAGTTTAAGAATTCTAGGAAAATTAAGGAGTCAAGAACATTCGGGAAAATCTCGAGGGCGCAGATTCTAGTGAAGTCAATGCAATTTTACCTCTTAAGTCTAATTTCAGGAAAATGACCGAGCAAGGGACAAACTGAGGAAATCCGAAGGTAGCAGAAATCCATGAAGCAAACAAAAACCCGGATCAAAGCACAAATCGTAAATCAAAGAGAAAACGGAAAATCGGGGAATTCCAGTAGATAAGGAATTCTGCAAAGACTCTATAAACCCAAACACATCCGTTTTCTCTTGACCTCACTCAAATTGATCGAATGATCAAAAATTTGAGGAACAGGAGCTTGAAACTAGCTCGATCTAGACCTCCTATAGGTCATCCTTGAATTCCAAAACCGCCTCTAAGAAAATCAAGAGGGATTGGTTATGCCCTAGGTACGAAACCCTAAACCTTCGCCATGAGCGCACTAAAAAACTTGGGCTCAACTTGCTTGCTCACAAGGTTTTACAGAAGGTTAGACATGGCCAATATAGGCAAGCTACCTCAAGACAAAGCTAAAAGATGAGCTCAAAGCACTCACCTAGGAAAGGCACTCGAACAAAATGGGAAATCCCTCCGACTTCAAAATATATAACACTAAAATTGGTAGGAACTCAAACCCAAAGCAAACCCAAAGTGCCAAAGAATCACACGCTTTCAACAAGCAAAAGTATAGCAACGCGAACAACAGGAAAGCACCCCAAATGAAAACCAGAAATCCAAGCATCAATTGCAAAACCCTATCATACCAGCATTCCAACTCACAACATGTACGCACACATCATACAACAATTCATTTCAATCATGATAGAGAGAAAGCATCATGTACATACCATGAGAATAGAGAAATCAAAACAAAGGAAGTCAACAAGAAACCACAAAGTCCAAGCAAAATCCAACTGACGTCCAGAGACTCCAACTGCAACAATTGAATCCAATCTAAAACGTGCAACCCAACAAAAAAAATCAAGACTAAGCACTCCAAACCAAATAAGAAGGAAATGATGAAACTCAAAATGGCATAAAACTTCCCCAAAGTCGATTTAACACGGTTGCAAAAGGGTAAAATAGAAAATTATTAATGCCATGGACTAGACAGGTCAAATGAAACTTGAGAACCTGACAAAGCGGGGAAATCAAGTCACAACGAAATTCTGTAGAATGCCAAAATCTCCGGGTTTTCAATGAATAGTAGCTGCCACCAAGTTTCAAAAGGAAACTAGGAAATTCCACAAGGAGTGGATTTTTCCAAAAATAGTGAAAAACCCGGAATGAGCCCAAAACTTAAGGTTTCAATACAAATCAAAAGGGGGGCCCCAAAACTGAAGCAAGATAAAGATCCATGCACATTTCCAAGTGAGTGAATCCTCAAAATAGAAGGGCCAAGACACCAAAAGTGAAAAACCAAAAGAGCAAGAAAGAGGGTCCCCACTTTTAGTGGGGCGTGTGTGTGAAAAATGCACAACAGAGCCTTTGTGGTATGGGATTTATCTCAATCCTCTAGATTCCATGGATAGTCGTAGCCCGCCAATGCAACAACTCAAACCTTGAGAGTGGATCCATCCTGATTCAGAAGTTGGGGGGATCTAGGCTGAGAAGTGGTGGATGAGAGAGACATATCCAGGCTCCTCTATCAAGATGAAAGACTTGTACCAACCCTTCCTATGGATGATGCAAATAGAGGACTTCAATTAATGTTGGGCATGGGCTATAACAAAAATGAAATTCTTGGAAAAAATGGTAATGGCTGATTGGAACCTATCATTTTTGAAAAGCCCATGAAAAATATTGGCCTTGGATGTAACCTTCTGAGTGTAACCATACATGGTAAAATTCCCCCAGTTAAAGGAGTCAGGAGTCTCCCTTAGCTATCAGTAGCCACCCTTCAACTACCAGTATCCACAGGTTGAGTCATAGATAACTTTACCTTTGACAGAATTGATGTGTGTAGTAGTGATGATGATACCATAACTTACTTGCCTATTATTTTTGAATATTCCTCCCTATGTATGATCAACACCCCATCTTTTGAGTCAGACCATCAAACCCATGAAATAAACCTAGTCTATCCTCAACTTATCGATTACAACCAGTGAGGACCACCAATTCTAGACACGTTCGAGAATGATGATGCAATCTCTAAATTCATCGGATTGCGAGATATGGTACCATATGGAGATCATAAAGTTGGGTTTGACATCATACTAGATACACAAGCCTATTACGAGGAAACAATTGAATCCTTCAGTTCCAAAAGAAAAAAAATTGAGAATAATCTCAAGGTCTTTGTGTGAAAACCACACTGTGGCACTCTCTGACCTGAAAATAAAAATAAAGGATGCATCCAATGGTAAAAACCTCTTTAAGGCACCGAAAGATGAAGGATTCAATCTTCCTCTCAATGCCATCCATCAGAAGAAGTCAATAGTTCTGGAAGAACAATGTAATTAAATCAATTTGGGAACATAGGAACTACCACACATAACATTCTATGCTGAGTCACTTCTCACAGAAGAACAAGAACTCTTAACTATGTTCCTAAAGGAAAGAAAGATAAACTTTGCATGGACCTATGCTGACATGCCTGGACTCGATCTGGAGGTTGTAGTTCATCACTTAGTTGTATATCCTGAAGCAAAGCTTGTGAGACAAAAGATGAGAAAAATGCATCCTCAAATAGCCTTGTTGGTTAAAATAGAATTATAGAAGCTCCTGGATGCAAGGTTCATACGACCAATCGATTATCCTGAGTGGGTCTGAAATCTTGTACCTATTTGAAAACCCACTAGGGGCATCCACATCTACATGGATTTAAGAGACTTGAAAAAAGCATGTCCAAAGGATAACTTTCCACTTCCAAACATTGACATGATCATGGATATGATGGCAGGACATGAGATGCTATCATTAATGGATAGATTCTCAGGATATAATCAAATCATGATAGCTAAAGAGGACCAACACAAGACAACTTTCACTTGTCTGTGGGGAATGTATTGCTGAAATATGATGCCATTTTGGTTGAATAACATAGGAGCAACCTACCAAAGGGCTATGAAATTAATCTTTCATGACATGATTTATAAAAATGTGGAAGATTATGTGGATGACATACTAGCTAAATCAAGAAACAACGAGACCACATATCAACCCTAAGCTACATTTTTCATAGACTGGAAAAGTGTAAGGTCTAACTTAATCCAAAGAAGTGTGTCTTTGGGGTACAGCCAAGTAAGCTCCTAGGGTACATTGTCTCAATGAGAGGAGTTTAGGTAGATCTCACCAAAATCAAAGAAATCCTCAAAATGGAAGCACCCAGGACATTGAAGCAACTAAGAGGCCTCAAGGAAGAATCTAGTTCATCTACCAATTCATAGCACAACTAGTAGACAAGGTAATCCCATATTCTCATCTAATCCACAAGGGGGTAGCATACAAATGGGATGAGAAATGTGACCAAGCGTTCAACAAGATCAAAGAGTATTTTCTTACACCACCAGTCCTTATGCCACTAATTCCAAGAAAACCATTGATCTTATACATATCAGAAACAATGACAACCCTTGGTGCTCTCTTAGCCCAACATGATGAAAATAGGAAGGAGAGAGCTATATATTACATCAACAGGACCATGGTGGGACATGAGCTGAACTATACACCCATTGAGAAATCCTTCCTAGCAGTCGTGTTTGCAACACAAAAATTTAGACATTACATGCTTGCACATCAGATCAAGCTCATTGAAAAAATAGACCCACTCAAGTATCTACTTTCTAAAGAAACTCTCACAAGATGAATAATGAAGTGGGTCATCATCTTGATAGAGCATGACATCGAGTATGTAGAATGCAAGGCTATCAAAGGATAAGAAATCTTAGATCAACTAGAAGAAGCAATAATATATGCAGAGAATCCACTTGTTTCAAAGTTCCTCAATGAATCAATCTTCAAACTTAGTGTAGCAGATCACTGGAAGATTTATTTTGATGGATCCTACACACAACATGGGTCAGGAGCGGAAATCTTCATCACTCCAAAAGGAGACTACATACCTAAATCATATAAGTTTTTATTCTCATGCACAAACAATATCGTGGAATATGAGGCTCTTGTCATAGGGATGATGATTGCAATGTAGTAGAAGATCATGGCACTTAAGGTCTACATAGACTCACAACACTAATCAACCATGTAAATAATGAATATCAAACAAAGGATGATATGTTGACTCCATACAAAATTTTGGTGGAAAGCCTTAAAAATTCCTTCATTGATATCACATTTGAATAGCTATCCAGAGAAAATAACAAAGCAACATATGCAATGGCTACGATTGGAACACTCCTAGAGATCCCACACAATGTCCCAAAATAGGAATTCCTCATAGAGCAACTTCTCATACCAGCATTCGAGGTACCAGATTCTGAATTCATGTGTGAAATTGTTGGTCCCGGTGATCCTTGGTACCATGATATTTACACTTAACTTGAGAATAAGAGTCCTTTCCATCGACATAACCCCGAACCTCAAAAGATCTTTTGGCAAAAATTCATCTTGTTTCATCATCTTAGGAGATAGCCTATATCATAGGAGCATCGAAGGGACCCTTTTACGTTTCCTAAACACTAAGGAAGCCTTGAATGTTTTAATCGAGGTGCAAAATGACATTTGTGGTTCACACTTGAGTGGTATGACTTTGGCCAAGAAATTGCTAAGGACAAGATACTATTGACCTACAATGGAAAGAGAAGCACATGACTATGTCAAAAGCTATTTAGAGTGTCAGTAGCATGGGAACCTCATCCATGCACTAGCTCAGGAGCTCCATCCAATTATCATACCTTGGTCCTTTTCGCAGTGGGGGCTCGATCTCATTGGAAAAATCACTCCCACCTCATCCAATGGCCATAAGTTTATCATCACTGCCACAAAGTATTTCATGAAGTGGGTGGAATCCATTCCCATGACCTACATTACGGGAAAGAAAATATCCAAGTTCATCTTGAATTATCTTATTTGTCAATACAGTGTCCCTTAGGGCATTATCTTTGATAATGGGACACCCTTTAAAAAGCAGGATTTTTGTGACTTATGCCAAAAATTCAATATTCAACATCACTTTTCCACTCCATATTATCCCCAAGGAAATGGCCAAGAAGAAGCTACCAATAAGACCATCTTGAAAATCCTCAAGAAAACAGTCAATGATATTGGTCGTGACTAGCATCTGCAATTAAATCTCACCTTATGGGCTTACTGCACAAGCATCCACACACCAATAGGTGCTGCCCCATTCTCCCTAGTTTATGGATCAAAAGCCATACTCCCCATTGAGATCGAACTCCCATCCTTGAGAATATCACTGCAGAATCTCATTTTAGATGAAGTATCCCTAGGTCCTGCTATGCAAGAAAAGCCACAACATCAAGTATCGTAAAAAAATGGGATCCCACCCTAAGTTTTGCAATTGTGGTGCTATTTTTAAATTCCAAACTACATCGCCGTGACATAGTTTGACCCCCTAAAATCCAAATTGCATTGTCGCGTCATAGTTTGACAGTGCCCCTAAAACCTAAATTTCAAAATGAACCGTAGTAGTGCATTTTGCAGGCGCGCAGTTTGTAGGCTCTAAACTTAAATTCTAAACTTCATTGCAGCAACACAATTTATAAATGTGGCACTGATTCTACCCTTCCAATAGCGCCAAACTATGCCACTTGACGTAAGTTGACCTTTGGACCCTATTTAATGCGCTCAAAAAATTGAAAGAAAAAGGTGGGTAAGACTCACATATCGATGGTCCTGCGCCTGCTGGTCACTGGTAGACTCGCACTCGATCAGACATGTGTCATGGAAGCACTCATTGCGTCATCTTGATCAGTGCTCAGAGCTCAAATTGCAAGAATAAAGGCTAGGTGTACAAATGAATTGAAAGTTATGGTTTTTGACCCTATTTAGCCGTCCAACTAGGGTTTTGGACCTCCAATCCTATTTTTGCCCGATCAAGGGTCGTTTTGCATTTTTTTTACATCCTGGACCCTTTCTGAACCCATCAGCTAGCTTATCCTCTTTTTTCTTGAGGTCACCCAAAAATCCAAATTTTCTTCCAATCTCTCAAGCGAGCAGTATACTAGCATAATCCTTCTCACTGGGGCAACAGTGAGGCATCTGAAAAAATCAAATTTTTTTTTTGAATTTTGATCTTAGCAATTTATTCTTTGAACTAACACAATAGATGCATTGCTTCAAAGGGGGGCAAAATGTAGAGACGAAAAATATACAGTTTGATCCCACATATCCGATCCTAATCTTACTAACACCACTTCTTCTTGAATCATCTCCTTTACTAATCAATTTAATTGAATACTCTTTATTCGATTAAATTCATCATATTTCTTCTCTTAATTAAATAAATAAATAAATTCTGATTAAGTCACCCGCTTCTATTAATTAAATAACTTATTTTATTTAATTAATCAGATAATCTCTCTTGGAATTAAATAATTCAATTTATTTAGTTACTCTTTAAATTCATCTCCTTAAATTAAATGAATTAATCTTGATTAGATTAAAAACTAACATCACCCTCTTTAATTAAATAAATCAATCTTTATTTAATTAACTCTAAACCCATTATTCCTCTCAACTTTGATTTATTTAAATCCAAAATCTAAGTCAAAATTGTCAAATCAGCTAATCTTCACCTAATTTAATCAAATCCTGATTAATCCATCAAATCCTCTAGATTTTGCAACTTGCACAACAAATCAATTTATTTTATTTATTAATTCCTCTATTTTCTCTCAACTTGGCATCAATAAAGGAATATTCCTCAAATTTGAAAATCCCTCCAAAAGGGATGAGTACGTCCAACAAGGAATTAGAGGCCTCTTACATGTCCTTTTCCTTGAGACAAGTGGCATTTACTCCATTCTTCTCTCCCTCCAACTTGTCATTTCACAATTTTCAAATTCCACCTAACCATATTTATGTGCGCATTCATCCAAATGTGCTCATTCCTCCTCCAATCACATGTGGACAAGTGGCCTTCTCTCATTGGTTGGTCTTTTATCCTACATTCATCCATCTTGCATCTTCTTCCATCATTCTCTCCTATTTATAGGAGACTCTTATTTGAATTTTGGAGACACAACTTATGCAATATCATTGTCTTCAAAGTTTTCATAAGAATCTTCATCCATCCGTAGGCATTTTTCATCAAATTTCATATAATCATAGCTAAGTCATGGAGAAATTTCATCAAGGAGCATACCATTTATCATCAAGCTTACAAGGAATTGGGAAAGCGCCATTTTCCACATCAAAATGGCACCAATTCCCCTATGGGATTGAGAGTTTTCTCATTACAATACGATTTGATAGCTTTCATTGTTTTGTTCTTCATTTATTTCTTTTTTCCATGTTTCAAACTAATTTCATGGGGAATATTGATCTAAGTTGCATAACGATCTAATTGTGTGTGTGTTCTCTTGTGTTTGTGCAGGTATAGGTTCACCATTCATAGGATGAAATGTGGTTCTTCTTTGTGAGATAATGAGCCTTTATTTCAAATTGAAGATCCCCAAATGGCTTATGGAATGTAATATTTATAGGTTTTCAAATGGAGGGATACATGGTGTGGATTGGATAAGAGATCAAATGATGCTATTAAGCTAGTTAGGTAGTTGTGAGATCAAGGGTGGAGATAAAAATAAATTATTTTATGAAATTTTGGATGAATGATTAGTTCATGGTTAATTAGAACCTTTTAGGGATTTTAAGGATAAAATGGGATGTAATAGATAATGTTTCTTAAATCATGTGAAAAAGGAATGCGGGTATTAAATAAATATGAAATAGAACTTAAACATTAGGGAAATTGGGTAAATAGTTAAATAAATTATTATTTTATTTAATTAACTAGAAATATGTATGGGGTAGGTGATGATAGGGCATTGTAATTTTTTAGTGTCTACACTCGCTTTCGCTATTTAGAGGCCAAGATGTAAACTATTATACCTCTTATTCCTATGATGTTAGAATAAATTTTGTAACATAGTCTTATTAGGTTAACTCTTCTTAAACTACACAAGAATAAATATTTATATACTTATATACATGGACACTCTAAGGATAAAGGAATTGCATTGAAATATAAAATTTAGGAATCTATAGACTAGTTTAAGCTAAATATTAAGAATTCACACATGATCCTATGTAACTACCTCATTTAACATGGTGTATGTGAAGAGATTAGACATGTTTACTATAGCACAACTTATATTGAGATTATACATGATATAAAGGAGAAAATTCCTAGTATGAGAAAAAACTTCTTTTCTTAAATTTCATTATTTTAAATCTTATTAATTGCCAAATTTTGTGATTTTTTCCCTACTTTGTTGGCTTTATGTTTCCATGTTCCTAAATAGCGTGTGGATGATATGAAGAAACCTTTAATGGTGTATATTTACATATGTGAATTTAAATATGTGTTATGTTGTTGATTTCACTTATTAGTATTTGTATTGATATTTATTTTATAGCATATCTTTTATGCTTTGTTTGTTGTGCCTTTTACTATTATGTTGAGATTGTAACCACTTATAGGTGCATATATTATGGATACTTGTCTCTATGTTAATACAGATCTTGATCACACAAAATAGACATGTATAAGATATAAAATTACCCTACTACTAACATAATTTGTAGAGATGTCAATACCATTTTCTATGCAAGTAGAATTCCCTAACCCTCCTCTCTCTCACTCCCCACCTAATTTTTTAGTTTTTGAATATCTAAATAATTATGTAATTCTATCCTAATTGAATTGTGATATACATGATACTTGTTATATAATTTTATGTATTTTGTAGGATCATATGCCAATAAGGAGGAAAAAAAGAGATCAAGATGAGTTTGTTACTTTACATGAAACACAAGACATTTCTATATGCAAATATTTACTTCTCATGTATATTTTTGAGTTATCATTTTCTTTGATATACATGTTCATTTTAGGATTCACATGCAGCTAAATATAAGGGCAACATGTAAAATTAGAATTTTCATACACCCATGACAATTCTTATTTAGTTTTGGGGTCACTTTGACAAAATTCCTCAATATGATTACATAGCCACATGGCAGACTAGATTTTGCTAAGTTTAGCTCCTTTCCTAATCCTTACACATCCTTATTTACTCACTTAAAAGCATTCATATACATTCAATATCATCCTAACTCTAGACTATATAGATTCTGATGTACATTATCCATATCATCAATTTCTATTACATGTTGGTTTTCTCTCGCATTATGGAAATCTAACCTAAATTTTAAATTTAAATTGTTAATTCCCACCCTTTTCTCCTATCTATTAGAAGCTAAATTAATATTTCCTTGTGTTAATATGCGTCATGTCTTATTATTTAGAGACACCCATTTGATAAATTAAATAAATCCTTGCACAACCTAGATCATTTAATCATCATGAGAAATTTTAAGGGATATTTATAGGAACATCTAGATTTGTATTCCTAAAAGGAATAATTAGTTGCATCAAAATTCACATTTAGGATCTTGCATGCTTTCTTCTTGTCTATCATCACTTACCTAAGGCCATAATGATAATCTTTCAAGGGAGTTGATTAATGAGAATATGCCACTTTTTAATCCATCTTAAATATGATATTGGTTTGCAAATCAAATATGGGTTTACTGAAACTAGTTAAGAAAAATAACATTGTAGTATATTATGTTGTTAAAATAAGATAAACGACTACAACTTTTAACCAGGTTCAAAGAGTATATGAATATAATATTGGATTAAGCATTATGAGATTATGTGAAAGTGTACATCAAAAATTAAAATTGAAAAAACATCATAATTCATCAAACAACAAAAAATTCATATATTGAAAAAATTTTAAGATAAAAATGAGTCATCAAAGAGAGACACAACTATGCATTAATATTCAATGAACAAGAGTATATAAAATTCACTTCTCTCTATAATCCATCAACATTTTGAAAACAAATATGAACCTGTTACAACTATAAAATTTTGGATTTTTACAATCTGTTGCATTCAAGAGTTTCCAGCATTAAGACCTTATCATAAGCATAAAATCCCTTCTTTCTATTGTCTTGCTTATTATTTGTCATGTGACTCATTAGAATTCGTCTAGCTCTTTGTATTTCATCGAAAGTCCCATATGGGCAAGACATAGTAAAAATCTCCCCGACCTATATTTTTAACTAACATGTATTGTTGCAGATAATTGACAAGACTTTTCTTTTGTTTCGGTGAATGAAAAGATTCACAATGACAAAATAGGCATTTCAGGGTAACATTATAGCGAAGTATTTTTCTTGCTGACCGACATATAGAAAAGGTATATTGGCATAGGCTGGGGCGTCATTGTAGTGTCATGGCGAATTTAGTTGGTCTTGCCGACTAGCATGTGGAGGGGTCATTTCGGCTAAGTTGATGGGTATTGGTATGAAGTCATAACGAAATCATTTTGTCTTACCGATTGGCTTGCAAGCAAATGTTTCGGTAAGACTTATGTGCATCGGGGAAGGTCTTGGCGAAGTGATTATTGTCTTTCCAAACTTAATGCAAGGGAATTCAAAAAGCTATTGGAGAAAGTATTGGGGTCTTGCCAATTTAAAAGATATGTCGATAGAGATATGCATCGCCAGGAGAAGATCTTTTCGACATAAGTTTCACTGAAGGTTGAATGTTATACCGACAAGTAGTTCAGGGTGAGTTTCACCAAATAGAGGTAGTTTGGAGGAGTGATTTCGGTAAGACATTTGGCATCGATATAAGTCTTCCCAAAGGTTTACTGTCTTACCGAAGGTATTATTTCATTGGTGGGGATTATTTCTTCAGTGAGAAAACTTGGTGGATATGTTGAAATGAGAGTTCATTGGTGAAAGGGTGATTTTGTCTCAGCAACTATGACTTGAAGAAAGCATATTGATATGACACAATGAAGTCTATGTAGCATCTCCCCAACTCGGAATTGTTACAGCGACATAAAAAAGGGAGTGACACCCAACATTTTTTGGATCCCAAGTGTCAGTAAGACCACATTATGTCTTGGTGAGAGTTGTAATAGACGTTGCAAAAATTTTTTCCCTAGATTTGAAAGTCTCTCATCGAGAGGACATTTGATGCGATATTGCCAGTTTCAAATTGGTTTTCATTCGTGCTTCATTAATGGCACGACGGGATATAACAGTAAAGTTTGTATCAATTCTTCAGTTCTGAATTGATTGCAGGTGAATTGGCGTGCTAAACAGAGAACCGAGACATTTTTCAGTCTAAGGAGCTCGAGCAGAATACTGTAAGTGATTGTTTCTTGGTTTTTTACATTTTCATTCTGTAAGCTTGAGAATGGAGTCTTCTGGTTCTAGAAAGGGTAAGGGTAGAAAGCCTGGTGAGAGTGGTATATCAAAAGGAAAGAAACAAAAGGTTGATATAGAGCATGAGGGCACTGAAAGGAGGTTGAACCAAGACCTTATTGATCAATTACCTGGCTCGAGGCCTAAGGCTAGAAGGTCCGCACAACTTAGGGCAGAAGTTGATAAATTAGATGACAAGTGCAAGTTCATAGGTGATGTCTGGACTGCCATAAGAGGGTATGAGCTATTCAATTTCCATTACCACAGAAGAAGTCACTTTGAACCAGTTTGTAACCCATGGAAGTTGAATGTAGGGAAACTGGTGTGCCCTAATATTTTTGTAAATGCAGAATTAGTAAAATTGCTTGCAGATAATTATGATCCAAAGCATAAGGCTATATGTGACCCATCTAGAAAACCACAGATATATGTGTCTAAAGAAGCAATAGGCAAGGTTTTCAAATTGGAAGGGTTTTGCAATGAGGAGATCAATTGTGAAGAGTTGGAAAAGGAATTTTCAAGAATGGATACAATCTATAAGGGTTGGAGGTTGCCTATCCATAGAATTAAACAGGGTAACAAGTCAGAACCTCTACAAGATAGTGAGGGGCCTCCTTATCATGTAGATTTGTTTGAGCCTTATACAAAGTACACATGTTTCTCAATGTGTCAAGTGTTGGGGATGGATGCCCCGGAACTCATGTCAATTGTGCCAATGATTATCACAACAGATATTCAATATCACAACTCCAGGCCATTCAATTATGCTTCATACATTTCTAGGGAGCTTGATTCAGGATTGGTGGCTATAAAGGGTGGAGCTTCTATTGTTCATCTTAGGCAGTATTCATTGTTAATGGACTTGGTACTGTATTTTGGACAGGAGTTGGGAGTATGGCCTCCAGAGATGAGAGTTTCTCAAATTGGTAAGGAGGGTAAAGCATTACCTGTTTAGTTGTGGATTGTTGTTTGGGACAACAGGTTTGCTAATTCTAGTTTCATCCATTTTGAAGAATATTTTGTGAAAAATTTGTACAAATTGTATAAATACCCTTGTAATTATTCATTGACTAGTGAGATTAAAAGATTTCTTTGGCCAAAAGATTTCAGTGGACCAGTTGATCATAATTGGGGTGACTGGTATTGTTTGGAAGGAGCTACAATGATAAGAGTGTATGGATTTGAAGGTACCCCTTTTATTCTACCAAGGACAGTTCCAAACAGTATTGCATATTTGGAAATTGTTAGACAAATGGATTACAGCAGTGTGATGATTTTTAGTTCTTATGGGAAGCAAGCTTTTATGCCTAGTACATTATGCTTTGGTGATTTCACTGTGTTGGCTAAGGAGGGATATAATTCGATCCATGATAGATTGTTGCATTATAATATGAAAATGGGACCACCCAGGAAAAACTTTGACCCTGAAGGATATATCAATTTAGCCAAAGTAAGGATTAACTTTGGAAGGTATCAACATGTACCTTATCCTTTTGATGATATGATCAGGAATTTGGATGAAGAGGAAGCAGAGGTGGTGGTTGAAAGCTATAACCAAGGGTTGCAGGATACGAGGAATATTGTCTTCTGGGAGTGAGGAAACCCCAATGGATAAAGTGCCACAAAGTAGAACAAAGAGAGTATCTAGGTTAAGGACTCAGAGGTATGTTTGCCCTACTAGAGAACAGAGTATTGAAAGTGGTGATGTTGATGCAAGGCATATGGAATATAGGTCTTTTGTTTCAGATGATGAGTTTATAAATTCTCCAGAATTCAAAGCATTCTTGTACAAACAAAAGGGGAAGGAAATAAGAGAAAATGTTGGTGTTGTCACTTCGGGGAATGAGGAGCAATTATTGGGTCAATTGAGAAAATGTGTGGATGATGAAATGACAAATATGACTCCTGAAAAGGGGAGGAAAATGTTGGAGAATGCTGGTGTTATGATTTTTCCTGGACTTGATTTGAACTCTGCTTTAGTTTTTGATAGTTTCTTAAGAGATAGTAATACTGCACACAAACTTGATAAGGAAAAGGTGACAGAGGTGTATGCAGGCTCTAAGTATAATACTGATGAGGGATCATTGATGATATGGGCTTTGTACCCACCCCATAGGAAATCAGTAGTAATTGATACAGAGAAGGCATTTGGCCATGTTATGACCCTAAAGGTTGGAGAGGCTGATCCTGTGGTTACTGCAGAGATTGGGATAGATATTGCAAAATTGAATAAAGCACAGATCCAAGCACTAATAAGAGAAAGAGAAATGTATAAGGCAAATAATGAGAGAATGTTAAGAGAAAATGATAGATTGAAAGATTTGGTTGGTATTCCAATAGATCCAGCCAAAATGCTCACTCAAGGAGAAAGCTCTCAGGCAAAAGATCATTGGATAGGGTCAAGTGCTTATAATCAAGGAAAGTATGATGCAATTGTAGCAATTGTTAAGAGGAGGCATGACAATTTGACATCTTGGTTAAATCAATTGTGGGGAAAGTATTCTTGTACTCTGGATGTGTTGAAGGAGCATGAAAGGATGAATGAGTGGGTTATGGATAAGTTTCATGAATTGGTCCCATGTGATGAGGCTAACAGTACTGCACTTGATGCTGCAAATCATATTATCAGTCGCCATCAAAAATTCTATGAGGAATTGCAGGGGGATAAACAAGGATTAATTGAAGCTACCAAGAACACTATGATCGCATTCTTTGATAGTAAAGGGGAGTTGAAAGATTCCACTAGGTGGAAGAATGAGTGTGACACAGTGCTGAAGGAAATCATGAAGACATCTTATGCAGAGGATACAACATTAGAGGAAGCAAGCGAGCAATATGAGGAAATGGTCAAAATGGAAATCACGATCCGGAATGTTGTCGAAGATGCGGATACGTATAAGCGCCAGGATTATTTGGACCACCTCGCTAAAACTCACTTATGGCTAACTAGAGCCTAATTATTCTCTATCTTTGTTTTGAGTTTTGTCTTTTCCTATTTCCGAAAGGACGCGTCCTTTCATTTTCTCAATGTATAAATGTTCATTTTGAAAACAATATAGGGGGTAGATTTAGATAGAGATAGCGAACAGACCGAAATATAGATTTTTTGGGCAAAGATGAGACTGGTTGCATATGTAAAATCATGGAGATATCAATGAAAATCCGATATGATGGTGCAATGTTTTCTGGTATTAGTTGTTTATGATATTTTCGAAGAGTATTATTGAAGTTGTCTCCGTAATGGTGTTTTTTGGTTGTTCGAATTAGTGTAAATAAGTTTATACCTAGTTCGTCAATGCACATTTGTTGCATATGTATGGTCAATTAATTGTTTCTTTCCATTAAAGATTAAATTCTCTCAATTGATCATAATAATTAGGGAATATCAATTGGATTATTAAGAAGAACTCAATAATCACAATTTTGCATGCTTATACAAGCTGTAAACCAAATAAAATGCTAAACAACTTGAATGTTTGCCAGAACAAATAAACTCGTTTCAGATTTCTCTTAACTCCGTGAACCCTACAAGGCACTGGTCTTTTCATTTTCATTCTTTGGTTTCTCTCACTTTTTTTTACATCTGTTATCTGAGCGTATTAGGGTTTAGTTTTGAGTATTGATGTGTAATTTGTACTATTTATGTTTTATTTTGTCCATTTCAAATCGCCATCTTGGACAAGTAAGGGCAATAGGAAAAGAAAAAAAGTCAAATCTGCTTAATTCAGTTAGGTACACCCGCCTAGGTCTAGCAGCACCTAAAAGAGTAGAAGGTTTAATTGTTTCAAACCTTGTTCTATTACCCTAAAGCATTGTGAAAGCTTGGCAACCTTTCATGGTTCAAACCTGCGTTTTTGAGAGCTAACAGAACCTAAAAACAATCCATAAAACTTATATCCAATTCATATAGTTTATTAAGGAGAGTTGAGAGGAAATAATAAGTGGATTCGTGGAAGCATGTGCCCCCAAAATAATGGTATCGTAAAATAACAATCATATATGCTCAATCAATGTATTCATAAATAGAAAATGTAAATTGTAAGGAATATTTAAACAATAACTCTTTGTGAATCACATCTCAAAGTTTAATTCTCCACTATGGATGTTACAACTCCCATTGGGCCCATGGACATTATGTAAAGATCCTTTAGTCCCAATTCTAGAGCCGAGAATGGGAATTTTTTTGTAAATGGGTTTTAGTTGATTTGTAACCATCACCATTTTTCTTCACTTCCTTATTTAATGCAACTTCACTGAATATCCAATTGAATAGGGAGAATAATTAAATAATTTTATCTCTCGTTCACTTAAAAGGGTGTCCATGTACCATCTATAAGATTTTTGGAGACATAACATACATTATTCATTAAGATCCCAATTAAATATCACACTATCAAAACACATTGTATGTACTAGATTGTATGTTTCCCACACCTTTTTTAAAATCATGAAAGTTTATTTAAGATGAGTAACAACATAATATCTTATGACTACTTGACTATAAACATGTGATGGTTAAGCTTAGCCAACTCTTTCAATTGAGTAAGCTTCCCAATATATTTTAAATATTATTAGTCTCAAACACTAAATAGATAATAGAGATTAGAGCATAGCAAATTATATAAGTACCTTTTTTTCTAGATTGAATTCATGCCAGAAACTATTTCTATAGAAACTTTATATATTAATTTCATTTGTTCTATATAGAAATATATTAATTATTAATTATAATAATTTCATATTTATATTTAATAATTTTTATTACAAAATATAATATATAATATATAATAATAATAATATAACCTATACATATACTATTATATATAATAATAAATATACTTATATTATATATGCTTTAAGTTGTATTATATAAAATATATATAATATATTAACTACATTTTCTATTATATTATATATCAATTTTATGTATTATATAAAAATATAATAATTATTAATTATAATAATTTTATATATGTATCTAACAATTTTGTTAAATAATATAATATATAATAATAAATAGTATAATTATATTATATAAAATATACATTATATATTAATTATGCTAACATATACTTAACTACGTACGGCTGAGATTCGTTTAATCACCTTCATTGATACGGACGGAAGATAGCCGTCGATACGATTTTACTAGGAATTTCTGATACGAACAGCTATAACGTAATAAAGCACTGGCAGATAAATTGATGAAAACGGGAGTTAGTTAACGACTGTCTAAAACTAACTTATGAACACTAGTAATCTGAAACTAAATGCATCAGTTATCAACACTTTACTTCGCAATATGGTGTTTTCTGCCCTTTCTGCCCAGAGTACTATATATTAAAAATTGTCCAACCAGTAATCAAACCCTTTTCAGTTTCTCTGACGAGCACAGCTATAATCTACTTGTGTTTCTAAGATGGCCTCCATTGACTACGAATTGGAACTGGAAACTCAAATCGCCGCATGGCAGAGCTCTCGGCATATAGATGGCCTGAAGGAATTCATTCCTAGACGTCGGAATATTTATATTCAGATGCGAATGAATGGGCTGGTGTGGTCGATTGAAGCCCTGCCCATGTCCAACACAGCGGATTATACTTTCAATATCATTGAGGTCAAGCGATCAGAATCCCCTTTTGATTTACCAGCCAAATTCAAGCTTCTGGTTTTGAGGGTTCAGATGTACATCAAGTCTGTGTTCCGGCTGGAGGAAGTACTGGATAAATTATATGCCTGCTCCCGCTTATTGTACCAGGCCGAAAATGATAAGCGGTGGTGGATAGTTGTAGATGCCGAGATCATAGCGGTGGGAAATCAACTGGCTCATGCTCATGCAGAAGCGGCGGCGGCTTTTCCTTGTGAGCTCATGGAACCCCTGGAGTGTTATCGTCGGCAGAATGTTCCTGCTACGGAGAGATGGAATAGCATCGCACGGGCCGTGGATGGAGGGAACGTGCTTCAGTGGTGTAAGGTTCAGGTCTTGGAGTCGGATCAAATGATTCACTGTTTCGAATTTGAAGTTGCAGTACACCACTTCTTGCAAGGAAATGATGAGATTTCTAGAATTGGCGTTGTCAATACCCATGTGCTGAAGGTCACCGTGGATTTGAAAGACAACATATCGGTCGCTTGCTCTCAGGAGGGAGTCGAAACGGGGACGTCGTTGGGGTTGGGCTCGTTGCTGCCGTACTTGATCAGAAATAACATTACGACTGCTCTGGAGAGGAATGAATGCGAACATGGTATTACTAACATCGTGCAAGCTCTGCTACAGAATGTAGTTGGGTATCTGACCTTTCTGCCCAGAGTATGCGTCGTTTGTGGGAGCCACCGCTTCTTGGAGCTTTCCTTGATCGCGACTTGCAGTTACCTGTGTGAGGCTCGCAAAGATATTCGCAGGGATGGTTTAGCCTTGACATGGGCCACTGATCACAGACAACAATATGTGACAAATTACTTGACGAATATGGAGGCGGCACAGCAAAGGCTTTCCACTTTGCTTCTCACAGATGATGTTGAAATGGAGGAGGCGTGAGGGAATGGCGAGCGAATGGCGCAGGTCCATGAGAACATGGATGCGGAAATGAATGCAGTAGCCAGAAGCCCAAATTACAAAGTCTTTTCTTTTCTTTTTTTTAAAGTTACATTCAGATTATGTTACTACTTAATAGTATATTGTGAATTGGAATCATAAACTTTACACGTGGAATCATAAGCTTTACACAGTTATATTTGAGATTATGTATGTTGAAGTTTATGTAGTTTGAGATTATTTTATGACAATATTGAAAATGTTCACAAAGATTGGTTGAAATTGCAAAATGTATCAGATAAAATAGAAATTTGAAAGTGTATTAATTATGTTGTGTTCTAAGTTAGATTCTAGTTTGATGATTAAATGTCTAAAATCTTTATAACTTTGTAAAAGAGACAAGAAATAATATAAAATGAATTGGTTAAATAAATGAAACAGAACTTCAATCAAATTATGTAGTAAAATGTACATATATGGAAACATACAAGTTGCATATATATAGAACATCACTGACAAGAATGTAATTGTTTGTCAACAAACATTTTGTGTATTTATAAAATGTTTTTGGAATGGTAACTTGTAATTATAAAATCTATGTATTAACTTGATATTAAAGTGTAAATGTGTGTAAACATATAGTTTGGATATATATAGAAAGTTGTAAAAATAGTTCAATGTGTAAGTACGGTAGCATAGATAGAAATATCCTTTTTTTTTGCAAGATTGGCACACGAGAACTTTGAACTGGAATGCATTTGTATTCAACGATAGACATGTTTAGAATTTGTAAAACAACCAAACAAAACTGCTATATTGAAGTTCAAATTTAAGTAAATGAAAGGTCACCTTTGCTGCAGTAGTTTTGTAGATGTTCACCAAAGGGAGCATAGTGTAAGTGGGAATTGGCTTGAGGCTCTAATAAGTGAAATCAAAGGTATAATTTATAATCAAATTTATTTTAGATATGTTATAAAGGTGAGATAAACAAGGGGACATACCTTTAGTTAAAGTAATGGTCTTTAAGTGTTTGAAGAGTTTGATTGCAATAATGCATTCAAACGGCCCTCCTCCTTTTTTCAGTGAGCAACATATGGGATTTGTTGCATGCGTGCATATCTTTCAAATGTGAAGGAAGTTTGTATGCATAGACATGGAAGTACATAGAATCTTGACATTACTGTGAATGTTAACCCTTGGCGATTAATGTTCCCAATGTCAATTGTTTCCCTTTCAAGTGTAATTTAGTGGAATTTGATGATGATAGCCACAACTAAGTGGGGTTATAGGGACATTTTTTGGGTTGGTAAGATCCCAAGCTAGTCCAATGTAATGTTTGAAATGAACAACAAATAAGGGAAGTCAAAGTGGTTTTTTGGCATCAATGTATACAATTTTCCTAAATTTCACCAAGTGCACCATTCAAGAGCCCAATTTCGACCCATAAATTTTAGCACAACATAATCTCTTGGCCAATAGACAAGAGTATCTTAGCTTGAAGTTGTTCTTTATCAAGATTTTAGTACGTTGACGCCCTAAGTTGTTCTACAATGGATAGTGCAATAGGTGTTGAAAAAGACAACAATATTACGTTTATTATGTAGTAGTACCAATTCATTCGTTACAAAAAAATGTATGGAAAATGAGAGATCTAAGTTTTTTACAAAGGTGAGTAAGGAACTCGAACATGACATCAAAAATTTCCAATCTTCTATTATAAGCTTTGCATTCATACGTGTGAGAGAGGTTCACAAAAAGCAATTTGGGAAGGATCATTACCATTTTGTTGAAATATTTTGGTCAATGTTATAACTATTGTGAAGTTGTGCCATAGTGTTCTGCCATAGGAAGTGGAAGTGTACATCGGGATATCCTTAATTGGTGGTAGTTGGCCCAAGTCACCGGTGAGAATGATTGACCATCCTCCAAATGGTAGGTGGTTTTGGATGGGGAATGCCTCACGAAGCCGCATGTCAATCTATTCAAGTAAATTTGGGTCAATGAAACTCATTTCATCTATTGGGATGTATGACATAAATTACATGCTTTTTTGGAAGGTTGCAAGTGTTTATCCTTATAGGGGAGTCATTTCTTTGATTAGTATTTGAATGGAAAAATGTATTTTTGATGCTTGAATGTGTAATGTAGCCACACCTATAAGGGCAAGAAGCAGTAATGGTGATTGGTGGATCGGAGCTGATCTCATGAGTGTGGACCTAATTTTTTATTGAAGTGCGACTTTCCAATTCCTACAGTTCCTTGAACAAGTAACCTAATTGGTGGTTGCAACTTAGGAAGAGTAGTTAGATGAGACAAAACTATATCAAATGCATGTTGTTGTTGAGTAGAGAAGGTAGTATGGGTATGTTCATTAAGAACATGGTGCGCTTGAAATGTTTGGCAATTAGAGTCTATGAAAGTACTTGTAGAAATTCTTTGTAGTGGGTTGTAGTGGGTATCTTGTCATTCATTGTTCGTCAATGTCACATCGACCAAGCATGTCCAATGCATTTAGATGAATATGAAGGTTTGGGTGTAGACTTGATAGTAATTTCCATTCATCGGGGTTGTCTTCTTCTATTATATTGACACTGTTTGACGAGTTGTCTTCATTAGGTTCTACGACTGGTTTTGATGGCATGCAAAGGACATTCCATGGCCAATAATTAAAAGAGAACCTCTCCCACTATGCTATTATCTGTTCTTTTGAGGAATCAAAATCATTGTCAATGTTACAAAATAGTTGGTATAACACAAGTTTGGTCCAACAAAACTCATAATACTTTATGTCTCCTTTTGCAAGTACAATTGTGAACCATGGGGATACTCAAAAAATTGCTTCTATAGGGCACTCCTTTCATTGATTATTCTTGTGAGATGCTTTAAAAGTCAATTTTTTAGTTACTTCAATGAGAGGCATTGTCTCTAGATGTATGGGGCATGCCATGTAAGCATCAGTGTAGGTAGGTGATGTTGTAATTGATGTGGGTGAGACTATAACATGTTGAAATTTGTGTTGATTAACATTTAAAGGAATATATGATCTACTGGATATGGATAGGGGTAGCTTTAGTTTAAGCTAGCAAATATCTTGGGCACTAATGTCATGATCGTAAAAGTTGTTCGTAAGTATTTTTTTAAAGCTATGGGGGCAAGTATTTCATATTTGAAAGTTGTTTAAATGTGAGATAGCATGGCATGATATGTTTCAAATTTGTTCTTAGTTTTTGCTACATATTTTGCAATATATTTGAGAACAATATTAATCAACAAAATAGGTTGGAAATCTACATAAGCCATCCATATAGAAAGGATAGATAGGTTGTGAAGGTTAAGGCAGTCATCATTACGTGTTGGGGTGTGCTTAGGCTTCCCATTCTCATTATTTGTAAGACTTGAACTATCTTGCATGGACCAAGAGACTTTTTAATGATAGACAACATATGTCCCTCTCCTCCTAATGAATTTTAATAGACTAAATTTTGTGTGGCATTCAACTCAATAGACCAATTCAATATAGTTGGTTGAAGGGTTGGATGACATGATCATTAGTATATCCATCAAATAAGGATCATCAAGAATAGATCAATGGAATGTTTGGTTTCTTAGCTAAAGGATTCATGGGTTCTATGCAGAGACATATCTATCAATATAACAAAGTTCATTTTGTACTGATTGTAGATTATTCAAGTCTAACCTTCCAATTTTAGGTGCTTGGTGGAGGCATAGGAAACCATGGATGTGTGTAGAGCCTCTATGTTGCTATTCATACCTATGAAATGTTTTTTTTTGAAAAATCCAAAGTAATATAGTATCATAAGATAACAAGAAAAGAATGAAGTTACTTGTACCAATATTATTTTGTGCCCAATAGTTTTTCTAAGAATTCTTCATAGAATGCAATAAACCTATGGTGCATGTATAGTAAGGTGAGCTGTGGATTATGAATAATAATTTTATCCTCCATCTAGAAGCCATAGGAGGATTTTTAGGTGACTTGGTCGATAGAATGACATGCAAGTCTGACCATTTTGTATCCACTACACTAAGGGTGAAGAAAATTATTGAGAATCCAATTTGAATGACCATGTCTAAAAGCTCCCCTCGATGTTGGGTCCAAAATGGACGAGTACCTCAATCAATGAGCTAAATTATATGAGTTGATTTGCAAGCTTTTCATCTAGAAAGTTTTTCAATCTTTAGCAAAGGTCAAAGATTGTCAAGGGTAGGTAACAATCAGGATGCTTATTGAAAAATACAGATGAAGTGGCTTGGCTGCGGTGATGCATTAGAATGTTCAGTATGAAGTACCTAAAGCATGGGTGTTGGAAAAACCTATTATCATGGTACCTTAAAAGATGGAGATTACTCATGCAGCTTAATTTCTTTGATATGTTGTTGTTTGAATGTGGCATTTCCTTTTAGAAAAATATTGGGGAATGTCATAAAAAATAATCCTTCGATGGTGTATTAATTTAGTGGAGATGGAGAAATGGGTGACCATTTCAATAATAGGTGTTGGTCAACCTTTACCTAGCAGTAGCAAAGAGCATACTTCTTCAACCTTTGTATGTGCATGAGGGAGAATTTCCACAAACGTTGGTGTTCAATGTGTTTTCTTCTAAGGGATCATATTATATATCAGTTGTTTCCATGAAGCCTATATTTGTGGGATCAAGATTTGTAGTTGTTGTATAAAGAAAGTAAGAGATGTCAGTAGAGGATTTGGGTAAAGTGGACAATGCGAGTGTTAGGTCTCAAAAACGCAGGTTTGAACCATGAGAGGTTTCCAAGCTCTCACAACGCTATTGGCCAACTAACAAGGCTAACTAGTATAGTTTAACCTTCTACTCTTAAGGCTCTGCTAAACCTAGGCGGGTGTACCTATATGAATGCTGCAGATTTTGAACTAGGCTTCCTACTTGACTAAACTATCCACAATGGAAATTTGATAGTGGAGAGATATGATCTAAATTTGGTAGAAATTGTATATGCAATATCTAATATTTTTGGTATAAATAGTGTATGCAATATGAAAGTGAAGTTTGATATGTTCAGTTAATAGATGTCCAATGAAATAAATAAAACTAAGTAATGAAAGTAAGGGAGACCAGAGCCTTGTTGGGTAAAACAGAGTCAAATGAAAGTCCCAGATTAGTGGATTTTATCTAGAAAATCTCTAATTATTTGGCATGTAAATATGAGTTTATAACTAGTATAAACATGCAAGAATATGACTAATAGACCCTACTTGAGGCAGAATATCAATCCTAACTATTTGATTCTTCTTAATGATCTAAATAACATTCCCAAATTACTGTAATTGACTAAAAGGGATTGAATTCTTCCTTGAAGAAACCAATTAATCAAACCACACAGATACATCAAATGTGCATTGATAAATTGAACATATACTTGATATTTCAATTTAAATAATTAAGAAACATTAGATTGGAGACAATCAAATAATTACAGAAATCCAACAAACAACTAATACTAGAATGAAGCCACCAAATCAACAGTCTTTCATTATCTTCCTCAAATCTTATACATGCAACATAGTCTTCTTGAATGCAAACATTCTCAAAATATTATGCTTGCCGCAATCTATCCTATTCTCCTCTCACCTTTTTTACTAATTTTTACAAGCATTTTATACATTATATTTCAAGAGTCATGGCTCTTCATTTTACTAATACAGCAGTTCACATTCTGCTGACACAAATTAAAACATTTAATTATATTGCCTTATCGGAAAATTAAATGTTTTTAAACTATAGCCTGATGCCTTTTATTTTTCCCTAATATATTTCCCGCCTATATTCTTTATCTCATCAGCACTTTACACCTTATCTTCCCTTTATTTTTATTTCCCCATGTCTTTTATTGCTTTCATCGCAGCCTCATCTATGTTTACCACTCAACTGCGGTCAACTTGTTGACCGACCGTGGTATTGCGATGAGACTGTCATAGTCTCTTGTTCACTATTACCGCATTACCGTGGTCTTCGTTCCACCCACTGGTAGTGTGGTGGTGACCATCTTCAACCATCATCCTTATTGCCTACAAACCTTCCACCATGCTACTGTAGCCTCTTCCTTCACCGCGTGCGGTATGGTGGTCTTAACCATCACGGTCTTCCTTTCATCTACTACCCTATTGCGGCCTTCACTATTGTTGTCAATGGTAGCACGGTGCCAACATTAACTATCATCTTCTTCGGCCACTGCATTACCGCGGTCTACTTCCTGACCTCATGTAGTATGGCAGTGTCTTGTCACCTGTTGTCCCCATCGTCAACTTGCCACTGCTCACCAGTTATCTCTCCACCACCAAGATATCGCAGTCAATGAATTTACCACACATGATATGGTGGTAAACACTTCATGCCCTGCTCCTTAACCATCACCCTCTATCACCACAGTCACCATGGTCAGTCGGATGACTGTTCGTAGTGTAGCGGTAACAGTCATCGTGACTATGCCTTACCTCCACCGTGGTACCGTGGATGGTTTGATGGTTGTCCGCAGTAAAGCGGAAGGAATCAAAAGGATATAAATTTCAAAGGGTAAAATCTAGCGGTAGAATATATGTCATTTTCGCTTTATCGATAGCGGTGAAATGAAATATTTTTGAAGGAAGGATAGTGAAATATGGATATAAACGAAGAAACTTCATGATGCAAAAATTAGATATAAATGGGAAAATCTTAGTGTTTTTCATGGAATTTTTTAGTTTTAACAACGAGCACATTTAATTGCACATCTTTGTAGTATAGGTCATTGCACATCTTTTATTGCAATGTAGTGTGGACTCATCCTCTACTAACATAGAAGTTATATGGTTGTTGCTTGATGTTTTTCGTGTTAACTATGAGTATATCCAACTCATTAATATGTCTTGGCAAGTAAGTTGCAGTTGTAGATATGTCTTGAGGAAAAAAAATAGTGTGGAAACTGTATTTTAGTTTCCCACCTCAACATTGCCTAAGGCCTATCTGCCCAACGCACAATACCCCGAAGCAACAGTATACTTCCCTTTGGGATCTAGACCACACACCGAGACATCTCACCCCAGAAGTGAGCAACATACTCTATCATCCATAATGGAGGGAAACTCCCTCCTATCCTCCAAAGATCCACCTAGGGGCTAATCTTGCATATCCTTCAACTGATAGATAATAGTTTTCCCCAAATCTCGAGGGGCATTGAAATCCATCACTTTTCTCCAGCCTACCAGCTCAAAAATCCTACATAAATGACCCAAGTGAGGATGTGAGGAGAGGATAGTTGGGAAACCATCCCAAGATTCATGCCAAAAAAGGGCATCAGAGCCACTACTATAGATCCAAAATAGGACATGTTTAACTAGCATGGTGATAGGGAGGTTGGGTGAATTAATCACTGATTCATGCTCCAGGTCTTGCTTGGAAGACCTCTAGGGTGTCTCACTCCACCAATTGCAACCTATAGGATATTTTCTTTCTTAGGATCCCCTGGTCCTCCTTGCCAACCCAACTACCAACATAGTTCTTCCTACCAAGTCAACCTTGGTGCAATCTTACAACTCTAACCTTAGCCCTTAATCCACCCTAAAGGCTACTAATCCTCCAAAATCTTGAATTTAGCTTTACAGGGATGTGGAGGTGATTCTAAAGTCCTCAATCTATCCTAATAAGGGTGTTGAGGGTTCACCTAATTCCATCTACAAGTCACTCTCACAAAATCCCATAATTAGGCCTAAAGGCTAGTAGCCCTATTAGCCTTATTAGGTCTCCTTCTTCGAGAAATCAGGTTTGTTCTCCTAGTATTTCCAAAGGACACCCCAAACTTTCCTTGGGTTTCTTGGTTCGTATGCCCACCAATTAAGGATTTTTGGGGTCTTGGCCCTCAACTATCCGTACAAAGCCCTAATCTGAAAATGGGAAAAATTAGGCCTTTTCAAACCCTTCCCTAGCTTCACTGTAAACTATTAAGTACTTCCCTCACAAGATGGATTGATGGAGTTTTCTTCTCCTTACTATGTCTTGGCAAGACTCATACCTGCCCTCTCCAAACTGTAATTTGTTAGGAAATTGACACCCCTACAAATCAAGTGCTCTGCATTATAGTCTTCCCTAGCCAGACACTTCCTAGCTCACCTAGAAGAAGACTTCCACAATGACTTCGATGTTGTCAAGGAATCCTAACCCTACTATATGTACATCCATGGAGTCTAGTCACAATTCCCAAAGGGCCATACAATTTGTACGGTGGGAGAGTGAACTAACACTCCATACTTACAAACTGCCTGGTTCAGACCAGCAACAGTATGAAAACCAAAATCAACTACAAAAAATGCTTGAAATAGAATAAAGAAACTATCTAATGCCACACAATGCTTGAAGAACAATTAGTCTACATCCTACACACATTATAGTGCCATGATCAATCCATTAACACATCACTTCAAGGCAAAAACCATAAAATTCACACTAAATCACAATTGCTTTCCTTGAACTCAAAACTTCAATACAATCTCGAATGCTTCCAACCCCACTCCAATGTCAATGCATCCCATAAATAGGGTTCCTAAATCAGCTATGCTCTCCCTTAACCTCTCCTTGGCCGCTTGTAGCTCCCATTGAGCAACATGGTCAAAAATTTGCAAAACCTTCTCAAAGTCCTAAACCTCAATTTGAGTTCAAACCTTTGACACATATTATATGGTCAAAATGACCTTCATCAGAGAAAGACACAACAAAAATTCCACTAAGGCACACACACAAATGAATCAGGATAGATTGCTTAGTTATCCTAGTCAACCTCCTAAAAAATCTAAAGCAAACTATGGGTGCTCCTGCACCATTCTCCCCCCTCTACACAAACACTAAGGAATGTGGGGAGAGATCAGAGACAAGTCAATGCCATGCTTCTTGAACTGAGCTTCGTCCACCCATGTAGCCTTAGCCTCTAGTTTTTCATTCCATTTGATGAGATGTTCCATGTACACCTTATGCCTAGTAGACTTCTTCACCCTTGATTCCAAGATTCTCTCTACTTGCAGCTTGTCTTTAGGTGGTAAGACCAAATTACTCACATCCTCCAAGACATCCCTACTATTCTGATTCATATCAGTCACCGGTCCCTTGTACATGATCAGGTCAGCGACATTGAACATTGGTGAAATACTTAAGTCTGCAAGAAGCTCCACTTTGTAAGCATTCTTACCATATTTAGCTAACACTTTACCTGGTCCCACTCTCTTCGTCTGCAACTTAGTTGGTGCTCCTTTTTGTAATCTGGATTTGTTGAGATGGACCATAACATAGTCCCCTACTACAAATTGGAGATCTTTCCTAGACATATCCACCTTAGTCTTCAACTTGTGAGTAGCCTCTGTGATTGTATTCTTCACTTGCTCCTAAATCTCCTTCATAGTCTAAGAGAAATCCTCTGCATGGCCACTCCTATGCTCCATAGATCCTAGATCTCTGCACTCACACACACCTCTTGGGTGCATTCCATAGACTATCTCAAAAGGACGTATGCCTGTGGTCTGGTTCACATTATCATTGTAGACATATTCAACTTGTGATATGATCATGTCCCATGTTTGTTCATACTCCTTGGTTAGGAATCTTAGAAGTTTACCTAACACTCTATTAATCACCTCAATTTGTCCATTGGTCTGAGGATGGTAGGCTGATCCAAAAGACAAGTTAGTACCTAATCTGCTCCATAGGGTTTTCCAAAAATGACTCATAAACTTCACATCCCTGTCTGATACAATGCTCAATGGCAATCCATGGATCCTCACAATCTCTTTGAAGAAAAGATGAGCAATATAGCTAGCATCATGGGTGGTCTTGCAAGGAAAAAAGTGACTCATCTTACTAAACCTATCTACTACCACCACATAGACACTATCAAACCCTGTCTTAGTCTTAGGGAGTCCTACCACAAAGTCCATGCTAATGCATTCCCATGGTTAGTTGGGAATGGGTAGAGGTTGATACAAACCTACATTGCTAGCTCCCCCCTTGGCTTTCATACAAACTACACACTGCTCCACATACCTTCTGACATCCCTTGGAGACTTGGGCCAATAATAGAACCTCTGCACTAATTCCATTGTCTTGTTGATACCAAAATGACCACTAAGACTACCATTATGCTTCTCTTGGATGAGATTCTCTCTCATTGAACCTTTGGGAACACACAATTGATTCCCCTTGAACAAAATTCCACTTTGCAATGTATATTCTGAGAATTTACTATGAAAGTGATTCTCAAAATCAGAACATACCTTGTATGCTTCAGAGAAGTCTTCATCTTCTCCATAGAGATCCTTAAAACTCTCTATCCCAATGCTCTTGAATTGAATCTCTTGTACTTTCAACAACCTCCTACTTAGTGAATCTGCCACCTTGTTTAACTCTCCCTTATTGTGTTTGATGGTAAAGGTGAATGCTTGGAGTTACTCCATCCATTTCAAATGTCTATTGCTCAAATTTTCTTGTGTAGAGTACTTCTTTTTAGCTTCATTGATATTTTCACTAAATAAAGCTATAGGCCTACCTTCTTGGCTTAGTACCCCTCCTACTGCAATTCCACTGGCATCACATTCCACTTTGAATATCTTATCAAAACTAGGTAACAAAAGGATGGGTTGAGTTGCCACTTCTTGTTTCAATTTCTCAAAACCCTTCTTAGCTTCAAAATTCCATTTAAACTTTGTCTTTAGGCCACCTTTGATAGTATCAAGTACTAGTGCACATATGCCACTAAAGTTCCTTATAAAGTTCCTATAAAACTAAGCTAATCCATGAAAACTCCTTACCTCTGTCCCAGTGGTTGGTGTAGGCCAACTTAGGATAGCTTCCACCTTGCTTGGGTCCATCTTAAATGATCCTTGGGATACTACAAACCCCAAATACACAAGCTCTTGTTTGAAGAACTCACACTTCTCTAGGTTGATGGCTAACCTCTCCTCCTGCAAGCTTTTAAGAACCATCTCCACATGCTTCAAATGTTCCTTTGTTGTCTTGCTAAAGATGAGTATTTAATCTAGATATACCACCACAAATATCCCTATGAATTCCTTAAGCACTTCATTCATGAGCCTCATGAATGTGCTAGGGGCATTTGAGAGGCCAAATGGCATAACTCTCCACTCATACAACCCATCAGTTGTCTTCCACTCATCCCCATCTTTGATTCTGATCTGATGGTATCCACTCTTGAGATTCAACTTGGTGAAGTACTGAGCTCCTCTAAGATAGTCCATCAAATCCTCAATCCTAGGAATAGGGAACCTATATCTAATTGTAATCCTATTTATAGCCCTAGAGTTAGTGCATAGTCTCCACTTACCACCTTTCTTGGTTGCTAAGACCATTGGTACTGCACACGGACTGTTGCTCTTCTTGATTAGTCCTTGGTCTAATAGCTCCTGCACTTGTCTAGCCACTTCTAAGTTCTGATCTGGTGTGAGATTATAAGCTTCTTTGTTTGGCAATGAAGCCCCTGGTATAAATTCAATTTGATGATTGATAGCTCTCTTTGGAGGCAAGGTTTTTGGTGTTCCATCATTGACTATGTCTTTGAACTGTTCAAGCAACTTCTGGACTACTCCTGGTATGACTGTCTTCTTGGTCTTGTCTTCTTCCTTGGGTTGCACCATGACCACACATCCTTCACCTCCTTGTTGTAGAGTGTTGATAAAATCCTTGCTACTACTTAACAAGACACTAGGGGTCTTTGACTATCCTTCTTCTTCATCTAACAGTGACTGCAGTTTGAATCTTTTACCATCCTTCTTGAATGAGATGGTGTTCTCCTTTCCATCATAGATAGCTCCTCTGTCATACTATCATGGCCTTCCCAATAGAAGATGGCATGCATCCATAGGCAACACATCACAGATCAGTTTGTCTTTGTACCCTCCAATGGAGAATTCCACTGTTGTCTGTTCATTCACAAGAACACCCTATCCTTTATTCAGCTATGTCACCTTGTAAGGATTAGTATGGGGCTCCTTCTCCAACTTTGAATTCCTCACTGCTTCCTTTGAGATAATGTTATCAGTAGACCCTTAATCCACTATAACCTTGCACACCTTTCCAAGTATTTTGCATCTTACCCTGAATAAGGCTCCCCTTTGCTTTGGCTCTTCCTTGACTGGTTGTCTGATTAGAACCCTTCTAGACATCAAGTTCTCCCCCATTTCTAATTCAATATGACTAACCTCTGGTGACTTGATACTCATAGTGTCTTCTTGAGCATATGCTACTCTCTTCTCTATGTTTGAAGAAGATGCTTTCTCTAGACACCTATAAGCAAAATGTCCTACTTGTTCACAATTGTAACATTTCATGCTAGCAAAATAAGAGTTGCTTCTGCCTACTCCTCTTCCTCTATTAGAACCTCCTTGAGATCCTCTAGCTCTTCCATAACCTCCTCTAGAACTCATTTCACTTCCATGCTCCATGAGTTTAGACTCTCCCTAATTTCTTTGTTCAGTCCCTCTACCTTGGTAACCACCTCTATGTCCTCTTTGATCTCTACCTTTTCCTCTACTCTTGGAAGCCTGGTCTTGTTTCCTCTTACTCCTCTCTTCAATCTTTATATCCAATTGATAGCATTGGTGCACTGTTTTGGGACTTAGAAGAGTCATCTCCTCTTGAATGTTCCACTTCAAACCATTAAGGTATCTAGCCACCTTAAGACTTTCATCCTCTGATACATTAGACCTCATACAAAGTTTTGGAAACTCCTCAGTATAGGAATTCACATCTTGGTCTCTTTGTCTCAAGCTCTATCTTTTCTTATGCAACTGAATCTCATAATCATCTAGCATGTATGCTTCTCTCACTTTGGCAACCATTCCCTTCCAAGTAGAAATAGGATTCTTGCCTTCCTTTTCTCTCTTTGTTTGAATGAACTTCCACCATGTCAAGGCAGAACCTCTTAATCTTGACTTTTCCACCTTTACCCTCTATGCTTCAGTGACTCCATCACACTCAAAATGGTTTTCCATTCCCTCTATCCAATCCATGACTAGATCAGCTTCCAATTTCCCACTGAACAGTGGTATTCCTTCAAGTGCTTTTCCACTCATAGCCTTCAATGCCTTCAAGAAAGGATCTTCTTGCAAAACAAGGCCAGGTTTAGGGATCTTGTCTTCCTCTGCAACCTCTTCACTCTTAGGTAACCTTCCTACCAACTTATCACTGACTTCATCGGTCTTGGTCTACATATTGTTCATTGCTTGCTCAAGTTCATCTATTCTTTCCCTCAACCACCTATTGTCTTCCTCCTGATCTTCGACCTTGTTGGCCAAGTCTATATTTTTCACAGTGATTGTAGAGCCACTAGACTCAAGCTCTGACATACAATATGCTATCCCAAATATTTTTCTGCTCTGATACCAATCTGATAGGGAGGTTGGGTGAATCAATCACTGATTCATGCTCTAGGTCTTGCTTGGAAGACCTCTAGGGTGTCTCACTCCACCACTTGCAACCTAGAGGACCTTTTCTTTCTTAGGATCCCCTGGTTCTCCTTACCAACCCAGCTACTAACATAGTTCTTCCTACCAAGTCAACCTTGGTGCAATCTTGCAACTCTAACCTTAGCCCTTAATCCACCCTCAAGGCTACTAATCCTCCAAAATCTTGAATTTAGCTTTACAGGGGTGTGGAGGTGCTTCTTAATTCCTCAATCCATCCTAATAAGGGTGTTGAGGGTTCACCTAACTCCATCTACAAGTTGCTCTCAGAAAATCCCATAATTAGGCCTAAAGGCTACTAGCCCTATTACCCCTATTAGGTCTCCTTCTCTGAGAAATCAAGTTTGTTCTCCTAGTCTTTCCAAAGGACACCCCAAACTTTCCTTGGGTTTCCTTGTTCATGTGCCCACCTCTCAAGGCTTTTTGGGGTCTTGGCCCTCAACTATCCGTACAAAGCCCTAATCTGAAAATGGGCAAAATTAGGCCTTTTCAAACCCTTCCCTAACTTCACTGTAAATTGTTAATTACTTCCCTCGCCAGATGGATTTATGGATTTTCCTTCTCCTTACTATGTATTGGCAAGACTCATACCTGCCCTCTCCAAACTGTAATTTGTTAGGAAATTGACACCCCTGCAAATCAAGTGCTCTGCACTATAGTCTTCCCTAGTCGGACACTTCCTAGCTCGCCTAGAAGAATACTTCCATAGTGACTCTGGTGTTGTCAAGGACTCCTAACCCTACTATATGTACATCCATGGAGTCTAGTCACAATTCCCAAAGGGTCGTACAATTTGTACGGTCAGAGAGTGAACTAACACTCCATACTTACAAACTGTCTGGTTTAGACCAGGAACAGTATGAAAACCAAAATCAACTACAAACAATGCTTGAAATAGAATAAAGAAACTATCTAATGCCACACAATTCTTGAATAACAATTACTCTACATCCTACACACATTACAGTGCCATGATCAATCCATTAACACACCACTTCAAGGAAAAAACCAAAAAATTCACACTAAATCATAATTGCTTTCCTTGAACTCAAAACTTCAATACAATCTTGAATTCTTCCAACCCCACTCCAATACCAATGCATCCCATAAATAGGGTCACTAAATTAGTTATGCTCTCCCTTAACCTCTCCTTGGCCACTTGTAGCTCCCATTGAGCAACATTGTTAGAAATTTGCAAAACCTTCTCAAAGTCCTAAACCTCAATTTGAGTTCAAACCTTTGACACCTATTCTATGGTCAACATGACCTTCATCAGAGCAAGACACAACAAAAATTCCACTGAGGCACACACACAAATGAATCAGGATAGATTGCTTAGTTGTCCTAGAGAAGTTGTCCTAGTCAACCTCCTAAACAATCTAAAGCAAACTATGGGTGCTCTTGCACCACATGGCCACATGCTTGAGAGGGTCCTAGATCTTAGAAGCTTTCCCCAAGATACTAAATCTAGGAACCTTTACACCATCCACCTTCCCAAGATACTTGCAAGTAAGGATCCTGGCCCAAGTCTAATGTGATTGAGAAACCCATCTCTAGTACAACTTTTCCACCAAGGCTTGCCCATTCCAATCCACACTTTACAACCCTAGACCACCATCCTTCTTTGGCTAACAACCAACTTCCCACTTAATTAAGTTCCATTTATATGAAAGGAGATTACCCAACCATAGAAACTACCTACATAGTCCCTCAAAATCTATGATGAAACTTGCGGGGATAGTAATCGCAAAGAATCTATATAAAGGTAGGTCCTACATTAAAAAATTCGACAAGGTAACTCTACCAGCTGAAGATAGCCATATATAGGTTCAGTGACTTTGAGCCCACATAATTTATCAGTAAGCTCTTGCCAAAAGCACCAGGAAAGAAGACACACATCTAGAGGGATACCAAGATAGAGGAAGGGCAACTTCCCCACCTAAAACCTTAAGATCCTGGTAATACGTTTCTAGATAAGCATGGGAATATTAAAGAAATAAATACAAGACTTACTTTCATTGATGATTTGGCTCGAGGCCACCAAGTAACAATCCAACATTTGTCAAAAAGCAACTACTTCAGCCACCTTAGCAACTCCCATCAAAGTCAAGTCATCCACAAACTAAAGATGGGTTTTAGAAGGGAGAGTGTTGCTCCATCTCCATCCTTGAATGATCCCATTTGCAACCTTGAACTTTATGAACCTCTCCAAGCCCCCATCCATCAAAATGAACAAGTATGGGGATAAGGGATCCCCCTGTCAAAGACCTCTAGAAGCACCAAACAAATTAGAGGACTCCCCATTTATGAGAACATAAAAAGAGGATGTCGTCACACAACTCATGACCCAATCAATCCACAACCTATTAAACCCAAAGGCTTCTAGGATTTTGGTCCAAAAACACCATTTAAATTTTTCATATGCCTTAGCCATGTCCAACTTTATAAACATGGCATTTTCCTTCAAAGTGGCCATGGAATGAATAGTCTCAACCGCAATAAATATACCATCCAAAATCTATCTACCAGCAACAAAACCCCCTTGTTCCTCTGAAATCAACTTATCTAACCATGGATTCAAATGATTTTCAATTAGCTTTGTGATGATTTTATACACCACATTACACAAAGTAATTGATCTAAAGAGATCCATAGAATCAACACCCTCACGTTTTGGGAGAAAATAAATAAATGTGGCATTCATGTCTGTCAACATCTGCTTATTCCTTAAAGACTCATGCACAACCTCCAATAGGTCGAGGTTGATCACTTCCCAAAATTCCTCAAAGAAATCCACTGGAAACCTGTCTAGACTAGGAGCCTTCCCTTTTTTCAACTAAAACACCACAAATTCTAACTCCTTCAAAGAAATAGGCTTAAGAAGAGAGATATTCATGTCCCTAGTTACCAAAGGAGGGATACAAGCCAAGATTGTGGCTTCTTCCTTGCAAGAAGGTGGGGTATCTTCTAAGAATAGACTAGAGAAGAAACAAACTCCCTCACAAGAAATCTCCAAAGAGGAAGAAAGAAAATTTCCCTCAAGAGTGCAAAGAGAAGAGATAATGTTACCCTATATTCGAGCCTTCATCAAGTTATGAAAGGAGGTATTCCTATCCCCTTCCTAAATCCAGTTCACACATGCCTTTTGCTTCAAAAAAAATTCCTCACGAAGCTCCCTCTCCTTTATATCTTTGACCACACTCTCCTCTAACCTATACAAATCCTCAATGAGACCCTCATCCCAAATTTTCTTGGTAATCAAATCCAAGCATTCTTGGGCTACCCTTTTCCTTTTTAACACATTGCCAAACTGGTACCTATTCTAATGTTTTAATTTTTACTTCACATATTGAAGCCTCTTCACAAAGGAATACATAGCCATACCAAAAGTTGGTCATCCTTCAATCCACCATCTAGAAACCAGGTCTAGAAGACTCCTCCCTGAGCCACATAAGTTGAAATCTAAAAGTTTATTTTCTAGGTCCGCCAATTAGGCAAGTAGAAAATTTGATCAGTCAATGGTATGATTCCCACCAATCCAATATTTTTCAGCTTGACTGCTACTTGTAACCAACCCAAAAACTTGAACCAAGAAACTTGTCTATCTTTTAGAAATGGCTTCATCCCCAAGCCTCCTATTATTCCAAGTAAACATTCCATTCTTTGGTTTAATATCCGCCAACCTAAGTCGAGCAAAATTCTCTCTAAGAAGGTCAGAGGAGGGATCCAGATGAAGCACTCCCCCCATTTTCTCCTCTAGAGAAACAATTACATTGAAATCAACTACCATATAATCCAAGGAAGGAAGGTATCCAACAGTATTAGAAAATTGATATTTGACCACAAGAGAACCTTACCAAGTACATCTGTTGGAGCATAAATGTTGGAAAGAAAAACTATTTCCCTCGTCTTTGAGCTAATTTCAACAAGAGAAATGGGGGAATTGTTGGTGAACCACCAAACATGAGAGATTCACCAAGGATCCTAGAAGCAAGCAAGGCCCCTAGAGCTCCCCTGCACACCCACACACTAACAGAATCCCCTATTCCAAATCTTAGCTACACATTGCTTCATGTTTTCCATAGAAAACTTTGTCTCTTAGAGAAAACCCAAATCTAGAGAATTAGCACGAACCAAATCTTGAATAGCCTTTTGTCTAGGGATGCTATTCATACCACTCGCATTCCATGAAAGTACAATCATTCCAAAGGTTAGGAGAAGTGAGTATCCAATATCTTCATAGACTGAGATTCAACCAATGTTTCACCTATCAACTTAACTTTCTCCTAATCCTTCTTCCTACCCACCTTTTAGGACAAGTATCAAGAGAACTCTTTTTTCAGAGGCTTTTGTTGCACATGAAGAATAGGGGAAGAAGTAAAATATTTACTCTTGCCATAATTTCTAGAACCCAAGCCTCCCATAGGGCTAGTGCCAACATCTGCAGAGGCCAAAGGAGTACCAACCAACACAGAAGGGTCCCCAAACCCAACATCCAAGGAGGGAATCAAAGAGTCCTTCACTTCCCCACGAGCATCTATAAGGAAAGGAACCAAGGACGTAACAACCATAGGCTTAGTGTGATTTTGGGTTATGTTCTAATGCATATTTGATACTTTGTTAGACATCCTTTCCACCATGTGTTGGGCATGGCAGATAGTTATGCTTATTTGCTTATGTTAGTTGGACTTATGTGTGGGATATTCATGTTATGATGATGCTACTTTGTGAGATATATTGTTTATGTGATACTTAGATTTTGACTAATGTATTTGATTCAGGTGAAGGAGACGAGGTGGCATCGCTCATCCGTGAGTGCCCTACCTCACTGCAACTCTCTTTCACGATGTTTTTGACTATGAGTTATATGTATATGTATATGTTGTTTGATGTTTTGTGTTATGCAAGAATGCAGGTACCGAGTGCCAACTCCACCCACATTCTCAGGTTTCAGTGCACCCTACATACCCAATGGTTTGATGTGGTTAGGGAGTTGGTAAGAAAGTACCCCCGTCTATGTCACTAGTTGGTCCATTGGTTGTTCATGTTGTGTCTATACTTCGTCCATGTGGGTATAGTTTTAAATTAAATCATTTTATTTCATGAGTTTTATAAGTTGTGTTTATCGCTTAGTCTAGTGCTTTATGATTTCAATTTAAATGATATTCTATGGTGCAAAATATTAAATTAATTAAATGATCAATGTTGCTTATGATATTAATACTTTTGGAAAATTAGTATGTGCATTATCACTTTTATTGTTATTCTAAAATGTGAAACTATCCTTTAATTTAAATCATTAAATAAATAGATTAATTATTTTGGATTATTTTTAAAAAATAAAGTTGAGGAAAATATTATCACATTTGATTTTATTAGAAAAAGGTGATTTAATAATATATATTTTAAACTTAAATTCTAAATAAGTTGAAATGTTGTTTGAATTTATTATTATTTAATTGTTTATTTTTCAAAAGGCAATTTTATTAAAATTAAAATTAAATAATAAAAAGGCATAAATGGGTGTAATTTAATTATGGAAGATGCTTCTTCCGAAAATGGAAAATGACATAAATGTTGTGTTAAGTGGAAATTGCATGGGAAAGTGGTTAGGAAATTTATGGAAAATTTTGACCTGGCTTTTTTTGAAAAGGGTATATTTTCCAAATATAGAGAGGAAATGAAAAATAAAAATAAAAATGTCTACAACTCAAAAGTGTTAATTCTTTTTTTTGAGGATTAAATCCTTTGTGTGATTTTTCTCATCAAATTGTTTTGAGAGGATTTGATTTTGGATTTCACTAGGATTTTTTTTTGTATCCATTGTTGTTGGGGTTTTGAATCTCTAGATTTTGAAAGATTGCAGTTGGCTGGAGTAGCGCATCATTTTGTTCTCAAATCGAGCTTTGCATAGGACTCCAGGTAATTCAAATTTCATAATTTGATCTCTATAAATTTAGTTTTAAAAAGGAGAAAAGAAATTTTGTTTGAAAGAGAAAATTATGCTTCTATGAATGTTTGAGAAATTCAAATCTCTGTGATTATTTCTTCTTGCCTATAGATTCCTCCTTCCTCTCTGTATTTTATTTTGGAATCCTTGTTGAGTTTAAGTGAAATTTCGATTCCCTCTGTCTTCAAAATCTTCTCAGCTTTAACTTCTATAATTTTCTTTTTGGTCTGAGAATCCTCTCTTTCCCTATATTTCCTCAATTTTGTCTATCTCCATCTAAAGGATTTTGTTCATTGGGGCTATGCCCAATTTATCCTATGATTATTCTGATGTTTATAATATATATATATATATATCTATATATATATATATATATATATATTAATGAATGTTTATGAAGTTCTATAGTTTTAAAATTATTAATGTTCGAATTTTTAGTATATAAATATATATACGCACATATATATATGCATATATGTATAAATGTATGTGTATATATTTTGTGCATATATTTTGTTTATTGTTGTGTTTTATTTGCATCAGTATATAGTAGAATTAATAATTATTTATTTTGGGATATACACATATATGTATATGTGTGTATGTATATATATAGATATATATGCATATAGTGTATATACAGGAAATGTGATCAAATAATTGAAAAGTAGAAATGAGTTTTTATTCTAGAAAAAAATTAAATATGATGAGAAAATGCTATTGTTTTAAATTCTGATTAAAAATGTCTTTTTAATTAATCTGTATTAAGAAGTAGAAAAAAAATTGTATTTTAAATTATACTACAGATTTTGATTTCATTATTATTCTAGTGTAACTGTACTTTGAAATATCAGCATAGTTGTTGAAAAACTAAATATTGTAATCAGTTTCTGAACTTAGTAAATTGTTGTATTAAATCTATTTTTTACTTTGAATTGATTTTTAAAAAGATTAGATTTCCACTATCTTAGAAAAAATCAGAATGTAAATTAGATTTTTAGAATAATCTGTGGAAAAGATTTAAAATCAGAAGATAAAAATATAGTTAACGAATTGAAATTAGTGAGTGATTTATAAGTGGGTTTTAATAAATTAAGTTAATGTCTTTAAATTTTTTTTAAATAAGTTTATTTTGTTATGTTTAAATAATCATGGAATTGTCATTGTTGTTCTTTAATTAGCTTTTTAGAAAGTTTGTAAACTTAGATATTTAATAAAGGGATTATTTAAAAGTAGAAAGATATTTATTAAATTGATTATTGTATTTGGGTTAAATGTAAATATTAGTGAAATTCTCTTATTTTGATTTTAATAGATGAAAATGGTTTATTTGATATGTGACTTGTGTGATTTATAATTGGAATTACTTATAGTTAATGATGTGGTGTTATTTAGTTTAATGTGACATTTTAATTTATTCTTGTGTTGAATTAGCATTATCTCTAGTGTTGTAGCAATTTTAATATTACCTTGATAGGAATGATTGTTTAGTTGTGGGTGGTCACTGCAAGAATAATTTCGTCCTTGTTTATTATTGTTTTCATTAGATGACAAAGTAAGGGAGTTCAATAGAGATATTGATTGCTTCCTAATTAGTAGGTTACTTGTGTAAAATTATTATCATAGTTAAAATTAAATAGCTCACATTGTTGAAAAAGTTTTAAGGAAAGATGGCTGACTTTTTTATAATAAGATGATTGTTATGCCCTTTCATTTGATATAGTTATTTTCTCAAGAGAATTAATTATTGGAAATGCACTCTTATAGTTAGAATTTCTAGGTAATTGAACCTTAATAAAGAAAACCCCTTTCTGGTTAATGAGTTATTTTGGTTCCTGGGTAGATATTTATGTATCTCTAAAGGCTAGGGAAGTGTGTATGTATTTTTTTTATGTTGCACATTTTTGTTATTTTGATACCATGTGAGAAATTGTGGGTGGTACCTCTTGTGTTATGGGTTTTGGGATGCTTTGAGTAGTCACAATCTGGTCATGCTTCATGTGTTACGTTTTCTAAAGAATTCCTTTATGTCTTGAAGATGGAGGTACACCCATTATTTGAATTTGATTAAAAAGGTAGTTGTAGGGGAGAGTGGCTCTTCTTGGGGCCAGTGTACAAGTGGTCACCTTGAAAGAGTTTCCTTAAACAAGTGAAAACATAATTAATGTATCTAGTTGGTTGGGTTAGTTAACACATAATAAGAATAAAAAATTACACCTCACCCCTGCCATTAGTGCTCTCAAAGGCTAAGGACGGGTGGGAAGACCTGATCAGTAAGGTCACTACCTTGTCTCCATGAAATTTAAGTGGCTTTGCATGGGTCACCCTATGGGGTGGCACCTTGAGATAGGATGTTTGGTTAACCATCGATGGAGGCAGCTCCTAGTGTTAGGTAGTCTGGTTAATCCACATTGATGGAGGCGAATCCTAGGGCTTGGTAGTCTAGTAAATCCATGTAAGGCCATGCGATGACACTCTCCTAGTTTGCACCTTTGTTTTCCCTTGTTCTTATTGCCTCTAGAGTTGTTTTAATTATTGTGGATTTCATGTTGTTTCATGGGCTTGAGTCATGTGATGTGAGTCCTTTATGTTTGAGTTGTGGTCGAGGTTTATTTCTTATCAACTCCTTTCATGGGGATTGTTCCTTCGGGTTCACACGATCAGGTGGAAACATGCAATGCATCCATTGGGTCCCCAAGAGGTGATCATGGTATAGATGCAATTGTTGTGATCTCAGAGCTCGCATAAAGAAGATTATTCCTTTGAAGAATTCTCTCTCATTATTGTACTTTTGTATTATGTTGTATCCTTCCCAATGTTATAAGGGAAGTGTCCTTGTAATGTAACTTTGGTTTTTATGTTGTGTTGTATCTATGGAAATATATTCCATGTTTGTAATCCTGAACTCTAAAGTTGAATGTAATAATATGTTATTTATGTTTATGATTATATATCTTATTCTTGATGAATGAATGACATACTTATAATATTTTTTATTCTCGTTTCTTTCTTCCACTTTAGTTAGTATCGCTTATCATTTTTAATTGTTGGATTAGTTTAAGTAACACACCATATAACTCATAGGATTAGTTTAATGCTTTATGTTATATCTATGTTGTATACATGTTTAATGTTGTAATATGTAATTGTTGTTTTCAAAACAAAAAACAAAAAAATTATTGTTGTAGTTGTCCTATGGGGTTTGCATGGCTGAGCATTACATCCACCTATATGTTAGGATAAATCCCCTCCTCATGAACTAATTCATCTAGTGCATCTAACCTGTTAAACACTCCCTCCTCATGTTGATCCCGAAAAGTCCTCTTCTAGCCTCATCCCTTGTTTTGAGGTCTAATCAGCATAAACCCATCTTTATCTGATGTCACTCCCTGCAAGGGCCCCTTACCCTTTTCAAAATTAGGATTTGATGGATCCATTCAGCTACTCAAGTTACCCACACTAGTGGCACACAAACACCTCCTTTGAAGATGACCATATTCTCGGCATAAATGACATCTAAACAAAAATGTTTCACAATCTAGCAATTGAGTCCAGGAACTAGACCTCACTATCAAATCAATAGAGTTAGGAAATGGCTAACTCAATTCAATCTCCATACAAATACGTGCATAGGAAAATATCGGGTTCTCTAGAGTCTATTGAGAGGGTCTAATCATTTTTCCCAATGACATGGCAATAAACTGCAAAATATCTCTCCTCCAACATTCAGGCAACAATCGAGGAAGTTGTACCCAAACCAAAACCTTAGATGACATCTCTTTCATTGAAATAAAGCCTTCATGCCATGGTTTTATGAACAATCCAACCTGATTATAAAAATACGAGCCACCCTCAAAGGCTCTATTTTGATCTCAGTTACATGAGAAATCCACCAAGAAGAACTTATTCGCAACCAACAAGATATCAAAATCTCCCTCTAGGTTCCAAGTCCTTTGAATCCAAGGTTCAAGGAAAGGAAGCAAAGCCCTTATCCCTAAAAAATTACATATCATAACATGCTTGCAGTAATATTCCAAATCCCTCACAACCTATTCCTCTTGGATCACCACCACCAGAGGCACTTGATCCCATTCTAGAAATGTGTTGATCTTTTTCACTCTAAATGCCTCGCTCTTGGACAAACCCACTCCAGAAGAATGAGACCCATCACCCAACTCCGCCATCGCCTCACCCCCCCACGCCCCATCCAACCCAACATTTGAGTCCATTTGAGTAATAGCCAATAACCTTTTCCAAAATACACCACACCCCAAACCTTGGTCATTGCAACCTTCAACCCCCCAAACTAGCTGAACCCACACACCACACCCCCTTCTCCCCCACTAGCCACCAATCAAAAATCAATGCACCAAAAAGGCACCCAAGAGTAGAGGAACAAATGAACACTATATGAAGCATACAAAGCACCACCCTACGCACTCAAGAAAAGGCCAAATATTGGCTTGGACTGTCACACACTCCTCACAAGCCAAACCTTGTGTGAGACACCACCCACATGCAACACATGAAGAGAAAACAATGATGAAAGCGCCTGCAGAACTAGAGAGAGGAAGAGCTCGCTAAAAAGAAGAAATCGCCCCCCTAATACACTAAAATCCCCACCCCTTGAAAAGAAGAAAGAACTATAAGGATGATCCCAACCTAATATTGAGCATGCACACTATAGAACTAGCATGCAACTTGAGTCGAGATGGTCGTGAGCACCTACGTTTGCACCAAAGCGGACACCATCCTATCCAAAATATATTACTAGTTTAAAAGGTAACATTGGAGAAGTATTTTGTATTCAAGTTGTTAGTAATTTGATAAAAAAAAACCTTTGACTTGGGTAGTTTGTTGCATTAAATATGTTAGTAATCTAACGTAAACCCTTGCAAAAATTTAGATATGTTGATAAAAAGTGTTTTTTTTATAAAAAGTGATATTTAAGGTTCTAAAGGGGGTTTAGGCTTGACAATTATGCCTAGTCACATGGAAAATTAGTAATAGTGGTTAGTGTTAGTAGTTAGGGACTAATCACATGTAGCAATTAGCACTAGTGGCTACCTCTAGCGATTAGGGGTCAATGATAACTATTAGAAAATTTCCCACCAAGAGAGATCATATTATATATGAATCTTCATTTCCTAGGCATTTTGAACTTATCCACAAGGTCCATAATTAATTAAAATGTCCCTTGTAAAAGTGCATCCTTGAACTCAATAAAAATGGTTAAAAAATTACAAGTTTTCGTTAGAGAAAAATTATGAGTACAAGGATTAACAAGGGACTAAGTCCCATTGGGCATGTCAAAATATGAAAAATATGAAGTAAAATAAAAAATTAGATTAGATCTTTTAATATTAAAATATTATTTTAAATCTACTACACCTTAGTTCAAGCTAAAAAACATTGAAAAATGTGAACAAAAGAAACTATTATCTATATAAGATTCCTAATACACCAAAGGTGATCATTCTCAAAGGATTTGGTGTTAACAAAAGGATGAAATGTGGTTCTTCTTTGTGAAAGAATGAGACTTTATTTCAAATTGAAGATCCCCAAATGGCTTATGGAATGAAATATTTTTTAGGTTTTCAAATCGAGGGATACATGGTGATGATTGGCTAAGAGATCAAAGGATGATATTAAGCTAGTTAGGTAGTTGTGAGATGGAGGGTGGAGAAAAAAATTAATTATTTTATAAAATTTTGGATGTAAATGATTAGTTCATGGTTAATTAGAACCTTTTAGGGATTTTAAGAAAAAAATGGAATGTAATAGATAACGTTTGTTAAATCATTTGAAAAAGGAATGTGGGTATTAAATAAATATGAAATAGGACTTAAACATTAGGGAAATTGGGTAAATAGTTAAATAAATGTTTTTATTTTATTTAATTATCTAGAAATGTGTATGGGATAGGTGATTTTAGGGCATTCTTATTTTTTAGTGTCTATAGTTGCTTTCACTATTTAGAGGCGAATATGTAAACTATTATACCTCTTATTCATATGATGTTAGAATAAATTTTGTAACATAGTATTATTCACTCTAAGGATAAAGGAATTGCTTTAAAATATAAAATTTAGGAACCTATAGAATAGTTTAAGCTAAATATTAAGAATACACACATGATACTATGTAGCTACCTCATTTAACATGGTGAATAACATGAAAGAAATTTATGTATGTGAAGAGATTAGTCATGTTTATTGTTAGAGTAATAGGTTAATTACTTAACTAATTTAATCATATTGATTAATTAATTAAGTCACCTTTACTTTATTTTTCACTTAAGCTAAACCTAGGTACTTTAATAATTACTTTATTAAATCCTAGGGTTCACTTTAGGGTTTTGATCTCCTTTTTTAAGGATTGATCTCTTTGTAATTATTCATTTCTTGTTTATGCAATTTTACTCTCTTGGTTTGCAGAGCAATATCTGTGTTGTTCAAATCTCTTCTATGTGACAGGTTATTTTGCTTGTAGGTGATTATTGGGTTTTGTGAGGTTGGATTTTACAACTTCAACATGGTATTAGAGCTTTATCTCTACAAATTCTTGTTCATCTTTTCAAGGATTCGAGCCTTGAAAGAGTATTTTTCTTGCATCTTGAGTCAATTTGGACCTAATCATTACATCTAGAAGGTTTGAAATAGTCAATATTGAACTTTGTTTCATCAATTTTGCTTATACAGTCCCTGATCTATGAGGGTTTCCATATCTAGAGTGTACATATAATTTTAGAGAATTTTGAGCCCAAACTAACCTCACCATCATGTTCAGAGTGCCTAAAAAGCCCAAAATCAACTATCAAATCATTGAAATCAGACACAATGACTTTCGGAGGCAATTTTTTTGTTTCTGGACCATACAGCCTAGTACCACATAAAATTTGAGAATTTTTTTATAAAAACATAAGAGTGTTGCAAGGCTCCACCATCATTTAACTACTAGCGATTAATGTTAGTGGCTAGCCTAACTGCCAAGCTTAACCCCCAAACCCTTTTGGAGTAGTTTTTCTATTTTGGCCATAACTTTTGCATACGAACTCGGTTTTTCAAAAATAAAATATTGTCGGAAAACTAGTTCCAGGAATGATCCAATGGTGTAGGTGATTTTTATTGATTTTACTATTTTGATGAATTTATTTCTAGTAAAAGTTAGATATTTCTTTCTGCACTCTCAAGGGCATAAATTTTGCATACATACTCCATTTTTCAAACGAATAGGTGTTGGAAATGTATTTTAGTGCTCTTTCCATATAAGAAGAGTTTCTTATAAGAAAATTTACCAAGTAAATTTTATTCATTATTTTTTTTTTTCACATTCTTGTGAATTACTTGGACATCTTAGCTCCTGAAAAATTCTCGTTTGCATGGGATGACTTGTTTTTGTCTGTTCTTCATGTATTTCTAGCATTAGGTTCTTTGTTGTACATTATGAGCTTCCATTGTAAGAACTTATTATTTTGTAGATGGGTATGTGTAGGATCATGATGAGCCAAAAAGTGGTGATATCTAAGTGATATGATGGCCCATGTGGCTGGCGACTTTTTTTTACCCAAAATTGATTAAATGAAAAGGGTTTTTAAAGGATATTCTCAGTTTTCCACCAATATAAATTATGCTTTACTTTGAATTTAATAAATAATTATTATTCATTTTTTATTTGAATTATGAATAAAGTCTTGATTGATAGGCTAATTGAAAAACAACTATAGTTTTCAAACAGTATCACATTTTTTGAATCCAAAATATGTGTCACATTCTATGCTTTACATACTATAGGATTTAAAAAATAATAATAATTTCATGAAGTTTTGACGAAGTTTAGGTGGTTAGACATACAAGTTTTATTATTTTTTAAAATTTGTAATAAAAAATTCATAATTAATTATTTACTTAGAAAATAAATTACAGAAAATATGCATCACATCGGGACATGAGCCCCCTACCTATATCTAAAATCTTATAAAAAAATATTATCATTTTATTGTGGTTAGGGTGGTCAGATAGACGCCTACTTCTTATTTTTCCCTAAAATTTAGGTACTATTGCATTGAAATTTCAAATTTTCACCAAATAGATTTAAAAAAAAAAAAAACCCTAGTAGTTTAGAAACTACATTAAATTTTCTATAGATCTATTCTTACATATTTTTGAATTAATATAGATAAATTATTCAAATTTTTACGTGAAGTTGTCTAACTCTTATTTTTTGAATTTTATTGCCACTTAAGGGCCTATTTTTTCCATGATGATCCTACACATACCCAGATGCACTAAGATAAAGTGTCATTCTAGTGTATATTGTTTTTGGGGATTTCACACATCTTGTTGTGCCTATTGTATTCACACTAAGATATAAAGTGTCATGGGAGGGTTGATGTTTTCCTTTATTTTCCATCACACCTTTGTCAAGTGAGTGTCCCTTCCATGAAAATAGTGAATCTTGTTGATTCTTGCCTCATGTTTGTATGTATTATTTTGCATACCCTTTATTTGTAGGTTGTTTCTCCTACATGAACTTCTTGGTTTCATATAGTTTTAATGTTCCTGTTATGGCTCTTCCATTTTTAGCATTATGGGGGGTTTCACGTTGGAGTGAGCTATGTATATATTATTTTTTCCTATGTTATTTTGGATGCAGCATACATCAATGGCCCAACTACTTGCATTTTGGTGAGATGGATCACATACCATATGGACACTCTTGCATATTTTTTCTGGAGGCTCTTCATTCAACACTCTATCAGTCATCTTTTGACATCAATCTAAAGCTTCATGCTTCTAGATGTTCTACATGTTCTTCTTTTTAGGGAATTTGTTTAGTTGGAGGCTTCTCTATCCTTTACACCTTGCTTTGGAGGCTTTTTAGTCCTTTAGTCACCTTTCATCTCTTTTTGGAGTAGATTTTTTTCCCATGAGGTTTTCTCTATTTCTCTGCATTATAGAGATCTTCTATATATACATGAGTGCCTTGTATGGCCTTGTCGAGACCCATCTTTGATTTCATGGATTTTTCCCTTATTTTTCTAGTTTCTCCCTAAGTTCATCTTAAGCGCGGGGGGGGGGCGTTAGAGTAATAGGTTAATTACTTAATTAATTTTAATTTAATCATATTGATTAATTATTTGTCACCTTTACTTTATCTTTCACTTAAGCTAAACTTAGGCACTTTAATAATTACTTTATTAAATCTTAGGGTTCACTTTAGGGTTTTGATCTCCTTTCTTAAGGATTGATCTCTTTGTAATTATTCACTTCTTATTTATGCAATTTTACTCTATTGGTTTGTAGAGCAATATTTTTGTGTTGTTCAAATCTTTTCTATGTGATGGGTTATTTTTCTTACAAATGATCACTAATTTCTGTGAGGTTGGCTTTTACAACTTCAACATTTAATACAACACAACCTATATTGAGATTATACATGATATAAAGGAGAAAATTCCTAGTATAAGACAAAAATTCATTTCTTATATTTCATTATTTTCCATCTTATTAATAGCCAAATTTTATGATTTTTTCCCTAGTTTGTTGGATTTATGATCCCATGTTCCTAGCTAGCATGTGGATGACATGAAGAAACCTTTAATGGTGTATATTTACATATATGAATCTAAACATGTGTTATTTTGTTGATTTCACCTATTACTATTTGTATTGATATTTCTTTTATAGCATATTTTTATGCTTTTTTTGTTGTTCCTTTTACTATTATGTTGAGATTTTAACCACTTATAGGTGCATGTACTATATATACTTGTCTCTATGTTAATACAGATCTTGATCACACAATATATACATTTTTAAGATATAAAATTACCCTACTACTATCATAATGTGTAGAGATGTCAATACCATCTTCTATGCAAGTAGAATTCCATAACCCTACTCTCTCTCACTCCCCACCTAATTTTTAGTTTTTGAATACCTAAATAATTATGTAATTCTATCCTAATTGAATTTTGAGATAGATGATACTTGTTATATAAATTTATTTATAAATTGTAGGATCATATGTAAATAAGGAGGAAAACAAGAGATCAAGATGAGTTTGTTACTTTACATGAAACACAAGACATTTCTATATGTAAATATTTACTTCTCATGTATATTCTTGAGTTGTCATCTACTTTGATATAAATGTTCATTTTAGGATTCACATGTAGCTAAATTTAAGGGCAACATGTAAAATTAGCATTTTCATACACCCATGAGAATTCCTATTTAGTTTTGGGATCACTTTGATTAAATTCATCAATATGATTACATAGCCACATGGAAGACTAGATTGTGCTAAGTTTAGCTCCCTTCCTAATCCTTACACATCCTTATTTACTCACTTAAATGCATTCATCTACATTCAATATCATCCTAACTCTAGACTATATAGATTCCTATGTACATTATCCATATTATCAATTTATATTATATGTTGGTTTTCTCTCGCATTATGGAAATCTAGCCTAAATTATAAATTTTTATATTTAAATTGTAATTCCTATCCTTTTCTACTATTTATTAGAAGCTATATTTAAATATCATTGTGTTAATATACATTATGTCTTATTATTTAGAGATGTTCATTTGATAAATTGAATAAATCCTTGCACATCCTAGATCATTTAATCATCATGATAAATTTTAAGGGATATTCATAGGAACATCTATATTTATATTCCTAAAAGGAATAATTAGTTGCATCAAAATTCACATTTAGGATCTTGCATGCTTTCTTCTTGTCTATCATCATTTACCTAAGGCCATGAGGATAATCTTTCAAGGGAGGATATTGTGAAGACTAAAATATACATTTATCCAAGATTGACAAATATGAGTTAAATTAGCCGATATTGAACAAATAAAATAAAAAGCCTTCCCTATGAAATTATTGAGCAATGTAAAGGAAATAATAACATTATTAAACTAACAAGATGAACCTGAAAGAAATATGAATATGAAAGCTAGTCCTAAACAACTAAAACTTCAATCTCATAGGAGGATTGGTGCTCCTTGATGTGAGAAGAGAGCCCTTTCCCAATCCCTGATAAGCTAAAATGATGATAGTGTAAATGCATGAGATTGTAGATCAAGTTGTGTTGTAGAAATTTTTTGTTGTGTTGTGTTGTAGAAATGCTTTGCATTTATAGATTCAAGGTTGGGAGATTGAGGGATTTGGATGAATGTGGGATCATTCATGAGCCAATGACAAGATTCCACTTGTCAAGATGTGAGAGGATGAGTGTTGATCACATTTTGATCCATGTGCAACTTTAAATTTTGAATTTGATGAAGTGACATGTTTATGGGGGATGAAAGATGAATTAAATGCCAAGTTTGACTTGTGTAAGAGACATGTAAGAGACATGTAAGAGCTCTTAAATGATTTGTTGGATGGACAAGTTATGTGGGAGGGAAAATTCAAATTGAGAGAATATTCCCTCAAAGATGCCAAGTTGGAGGAAATTAGAAGATTTAATAAATCAATTAAATGATTTATTTGTGCAAGTGGGAAAAGATAGAGAATTCAGGTGATTAGGATTAAATTATTCAAGATTTGATTAATTTATTAGGAGATTAGGTGATTTTGAGTTTTGACTTATATTTTAGGATTAAAATAAATCAAAATGAGAAGAAAATGATTTTAGATTTAATTAAATAACGATTTGTTTTATTTAAACAAAGATGATAATGTTAGTGCTAAATCAAATAACGATGAATTTATTTAATTTAAATGGATGAATTTAAGAGATTAATTAAATAAAATTGATTTATTTAATTGATGGTGAATATGAAAATACGAGGAATGCATGATGTCAATTTTGCATGTCTACATTTTACCCCTCTTTGAAGCAATGTACTTGTTGCATTGGTTCAAAGAATGAGGCTTCCGACATCAAAATTAAAAAAAATCTGATTTTTTTGGATGCCCCAATGGAAATATAAGTACATTGGTACATTGCCCCCTCGGGAGATTGAGCGAAAAATTCAATTTGGGGGTCAATATTTGCGACAAAGAGGTTCAAAATGGATGTATGGATGGTTAGACTAGTAGATCTATATGATGATGAGAATGAGATATTTTAAGATACTTAGAATAAAAATCTATATTATTTTAAACATCTTAAATGATTATGAAAATGAGATGTGAAATGAATGAGATGGATGATGTTGTCTTATGATGATATGACATGATTATGCAAGATGAGAGTGTAGATGCAGGATGGATGCATTGTTAGCGTGAAAGAGGATAGAAGAATGAGAGGGATCAACCCTTAAATCTAAGAAGATGCAGAAGTCCAATAATTCCATTAGTTGTCGAGACTTTATTAGATATGATGATGAATGATGATGATGTATTGCTTATCCAAGGATGGGAGAGATAAAGCGAATAGATTTCCTTATGTTTGATAACACACATAGGTATGATGCATCAAGGCATAAAGAACAAGGATGGTTTTGTCCCTAGTGTGATGGACTTTGACTCATCAAACAAATAGGAGGATCTTGTTCACACTTGACATATGGAAACCTTACTAGGATTTACTTCAAAATCTTAAAACATTTCAGACCAAAGCATGAGAAGGTGTAACCTATCAATGCAATAGTCAAAAAGCTATTCAAAACACATTCCATACATACCTAACAAAGCAAATATTCGCCAAAGGTTATTTTACAAGAATATCCAACAAACACAATAGATAAAAGATAATGATCATTGCCTTATTCCTTTCTCTCTAAATATTTTTGTTTAGATATCATCGAGAGGTCATCAAAATGAGTGCAATAAGATAAGTCAAAAAGACCAAGATAAAGTAAACAAACAAGCTAATGTTCTTCGTACCACTAGCCAAGGCTAAACTAGGGTGATGCCTGATGTTGATGTCCATCGCAGGAAGGTCGCATTCCTAGGACATGTTGTGATCAAGTGATGATGAGTTTTGATTGGATGATAAGCTATTGATACTCTAAGTTGATCAACTTGCTTGCTTGTTGACCTAGACTTGAGACTTTTGATGATTAGGTGTTCACTTTTGAGCCTGCTAGACTTGCTTCTAACTGACTCACCAAAGGATGAAAGTGAAGTTGATTTATTATGAATGATGATTATCACAGGTGAAAGTGAGATGAGATGGATGCACCATTTTGGGTGTTTTTGGTATTTTTTGGATGTTTTGAGGTTGTTTTGATTTTCAAGTTTTCCAATGTTTTTGGGTTTTTTATGAGATTTTATGATTTTTTTTGGAATTTGTGTCTTAGGGGCTGATCAAGGACTAGCCTTGCCTATTTTTAAGCTCAAAGATGGCATAGTTTGGTTATCATGTTTTTAACTTTTTCTGAATTTTTGAGATGTTTTTGGATTTTTGATATGCTTTGGATTTTTTTGGATTTTCGCATAATTTTGACGATTTGGATACGAATATGATATTAGTGCTTTGTTTTAGGATTTTATTGAAAAACAAGCTAAGTTTGATTAATTGGATCAATGGATTGATGATGATAATATTTTTGAGGATGCACAACAATGAAAGGATAGTGTTAAGAAACATGAGGATTTCAAGATTGATGATGATAACATCGTTGAGGATACACAACAATGCAAGGATAGTTTTAAGAAACACAAAGATTGGGAAGGATATCCCAAGATGATGATTGGATTTGACTGATCAAGATTTTGGATCTTGGCTTGGAACGAAAGTTGTTTCGATGATTTGATGTGACGTTGAAGTACACATTAGATGCAACTGATATTGATTGTTCAGATAAATGTTTGATGAATGATAAAGCTTGATAAGGAACATCGTCCTGTCAAGATATGCCATGGGCTAGTGACTTGGATATTTGGCTCACAAATGCTTTGACCAATTTGATTTTACGTTTTCCAATGTTTGGATCACCACATAAGTTGGAGGATATATATCAAGATTTATTCCCAAAGAAAGATGTAAATATCTGCCCCCATTGTCTAGCAATGTATGAAATGCCATGTGTGGATGTTGGGATAGGTGTGTGGATGGATATATATGATAAGCATGCAAAGGATTCCATGGATTATCTTGCGATAAGACAAGGTGTTCAAACAAAGTATGCTTACTTGGATAGTGCTCCATGGCTCAAATAACGTTGAGTAGGCTAGGATCAATGAAAATGACCCATGTCAAGATGTTTATCATAAGCAAGTGTAAAATCTGCACCAAACTTGGTCAAGATCAAGATAATTTGTAAGATGGATGCACATATATGAAAATATATGGGATAAATGGTTCTTGGATGAATGGATTTAAGATGGATGGAATGTTAGCTTTATTATGGATGTGATAAGATGCTTCCAATTCAACTGGAACACACAAATGCTCGATTCTACACATGACGCCTATTTCCTAGGTTTTCATCATGGTACCTATCCAAAGTTCCACTGAAGTGGTTTTCACTAGAGGATGATTTTTCTCTTTACTATTTTCAATCCTTTTTCTGATTTATTTTTTTTGGATTTGTTTTTATTTTTTTTGCTGAAAGATTTAAGCTTATGCGAAACCACCTGGTGGTGCTGACGTTGATTTTTTGTCATAATTTTCCATTGATATCCTTCTTGAAGAAGTTTCTTTTCCAAGATATGTGCACTTGAATGCAACTTTTGAGATTCTTGATCTGCTTTGCTAATACCAAGGTTAACTTCATCTTCGTGCACACATCACAATAGAGTGCCTTCTAAATCCTTATGATGAAGGGTTGTTGCCAACACATGGTCAATGTGAGAATTGGATATCATGTGTGGAGGCATTGATGGAGTGTGCTTATGAATAAAATATGGATTGGTTGATTGTTTGGAACCTTTGACTCTCCAAACTTGGGAAGATGAGCAATTATGGATGGATACAGAAGTGTGCGTAGAATTAGGAAAAACTGTGTGATATACCTTGTACATCACTTGGGAGGATTTATTATTCCTTTGTGGACATCTCTGGTGGATATGTTTCTCTTTTTGATTTTCCCCATAGTTTCTTTGACTAATGAAGTTTGATAGGGATAATCATTCTGTGTATTTTTTGGTATCCACATGTATTTGATTATGTCCTTTGGGATTTGATTCAAATATTTCTTTTGATGTTGGTGCCAGTTCATGGATGGGGTAATGGGTGGATGAAGATTCATGACATGGCAGGTTGTAGTATTGGCATTGGTTTCATCATAAGGATTTTTCATGCTCCCTATGTTGAAGTTTTCTTGAGACAAAGTTGCCCCCAATTTTATAGAGGTATCACTGATATGTTTATATCCCTTGATTGTTGAATAACCAAGGCCTTGATGCTTAGGATTTCCAACAATATGCACTGGTTCTAGGATACCTTATTCATGCAGACCTAATCCTTTGCCTTGATAGTTCATTTGTTGAAAAAACGTATTTGCAATAGGATATGATTTACCTTAGAAACAAGGTGCTAATCCTTCTCTTCTCTATGGTGGATCTTAAAAAGTGACAACTTCTTTATTGATGAGATAGCTTTCCCTAAGAAAGGCAAGTGATCCAAGTTTATAAGTGATAGGATCCTCCATATGTGGGATGAATTCCTGATTGATATCTTTGGCTTGATCTTGTGAAATATCATATTTTAATGCTTCTTTAAGAGGTGTTGATGATCCACCATTCACATTAAAGTTCTCCTCATGATCCATTTTTGACATGCCTTCATAGGATATTTTTGATTCACAAATTTTGTAGAATCCTTCTTCACGATCCATTTCTCATGTCTCTGGATTTTTCTATATCTTGACCATGTGTACAAATGTTAAGAGTAGGAGACTCTTGTTTTGAATGAAGATCATCTACATGTCCATCCAAATAAAGAATCTCATGGGTAGATGGAGGAATATGTGATATATGGATATGATCATCATTTGTGACATCTTGTATAGATAGAAGAGTGCCCATTAAGTCATTGTAGTATCTTGGAGATATAAATTCTTGATCTTGACTAATTTTGGAATTGCTTTCGACATTTTTTGGATCAAGTTCTTGACATGGGTCAATTTCAAAGGATGGATTGCTTATAGTGGGTTCTTGGACATCGTCCTTAGGCATGGGTAGTGGCTCAATATCCTTTTGATCTTTGAGGATTCCTTAACTATCTGTAATCATGAGGTCGAGGGATTTCAATATGTCTTGGGAAAGACCATTCCTAGACCTTGGTGATAGATGTTGATCATGCTTTGGAATAAATTCTTGAGATATGTCCTCTAACTCACAAGGTGATGTAGAGACATTTTCAATATGATCATTGGTCAATGGATCATGGATTATGTCAATAGGATCAAATAATGTTAACACATCTTGAAATAGATCACTAAAAGGTGGCTCTTGATGAATGTTGATTTGATCACTAGATGGGGTAGACATATCTTCACAGTGCTCATTGATGGATTGATTTTGATCATTGTCTTCAACAGTTATGGTGGAGAGATTGTCAATGTTTTCAACCATAGGATCAAATGATGTTAATGTTTCTTGAATTGGATAATTGTTGGGCATCGTTGGTGAGTTTTGATCATGATTGAAAAGTGGCTCTTGGTGTGTGTTGATTTGATCGTTGGTTGAGGTGGAAACATCTTCAATGTGCTCATTAATGGATAGATCTTGATCATTGTTTTTAACAATTATGGTGGGGAGGTTTTTAATGCTATAACTAGTGGTTGAAATCTAATTATTGTCCCCAATAGCTATTATATTTTGATCAATTAGATCTTGGATGATATTTTTGTGTTGAATACGATTTGATGTTGTGTGTCCCTTTGTTTTGTGAAAATCACAAAAGTGCTTCTCATTATACTTTGGTAGTTTCACTATGGGCTCTTGATAATTCACATAAATGGGGATTTTAATGAGATTTTCTTGTATCAACTATTGCATGAATGATTCGATTGGTTCCCCAAGTCATGTGTATTTTCATTTTTTACCTTGTGAGATTTCCACTTTAAATTGACCTTATGGTGATTGATTTTGGAGATGTGGTGATTGATCTTTGAGATGTGGTGATTGAGTTTGTTGTTGATGTCATTGATCTTGATATCCAATTTCTTGACATTGGAGATATTGTTCCTGATGTGGTTGTGGAGATAGCTCAATTCTTTGATGACATGGTTCAACCAATGGAAGAGTGTATTGATTTTGGGGTGGAGATGTCTCTTGGTGATATGAATTGCTGATTTTTTTGAGTGTATCTATTTTTAGTTCGTAAGATTTGATCTTGACATTCTTGATATGGCTGACTTGGTTGTTTAGCAAGCAGATTTAGAATGCATCCTTGTAGTGTTTTCCTAGGATTATGGACAAGTTGATTCTGGATAATGCTCTGATTCAGTGTGATTTTTTCATTTGGCATTATAGATTGAATTTGAACATTGTTGTGGTTGAGAATCATATTGCCTTGATTTAGGTAACTTTGATTTTGCATCCAGTGTTACCTTGACTTGGATCAATACTTGGAATTGTTAACATATTTCTTGGACTTTGAACAACATTTGTATGATTTGCAAACATATCTATCCCAAAGTTTACTAAGTATGGATTTGAGATGTTCATGTTTGGTAAACTTGTATTTGGTGTGTATGGATTTGGTGGGATAATGTTGTTTGGAAAATTCATGCATTGAGTGTTTGGTTGATAGATTTGTCGGTTTTGACTTTTATTTAAATATATCATTGGGAAAGGTGCTCCAACATTTAGATTTTCCATACTCACATTTGTTGTACCATTGATGTTTGTAAGAGATAATGATCCCATGTATGGATTGTAAAAATCTGAGTTTTGATAATCAATCGACATTGCGAGACTTGGATAGTTTGGTTGACTTGGATTACTCATGATTTATGAGTCAAGTGTAAATTCCATGTTCCTCTTGTGTTTTTCCCTAGTTGACCTCTGAGGGGTTTAGGACCAATGATGAAATGAAGAATGAAAGGGGTGAATGATATGGGTGTTTAAACTTTTAGGAACTTTGGATCAATGCTAGACTTTAGGACTTGATTTGATTTGATTTTGATTGAGGATAGTTTGACTAGGTGTGTTAAGTCAAAAAAATTGATAATGAATTTGTAAACTCTAGGAAGTTGTGTTATCCTAGAGTAAACTTGTACACAAGGGGATAGTTTGACTAAGTGTGTTAAGTCAAACAAGGTGATAATGGATTGGATAATTTAACTAAGTGTGTTAAGTCAAACAAGATGATGAACTTGTAAACCCTAGGAAGCTGTGTTATCCTAGAGTAAACTCGTGCACAAGAGAATAATTTGACTAAGTGTGTTAAATCAAACAAAGTGATAATGGATTGGATAATTTGACTAAGTGTGTTAAGTCAAACAAGATGATGAAATTGTAAACCCTAGGAAGTTGTGTTATCCTAGAGTAAACTCATGCACAAGAGGATAATTTCTCTGAGTGTGTTAAGTCAAACAAAGTGATTTTAATTTTGCCTAGAAGTCTAGCATGAATGATGTTTTCAAATTTTCCAAGAGTTTGTTGGTGAGATGGGTGAAGTGTTTGACTTGATCCTAGATGAACCTAAGAGGACTTGTTTACAAGACCAAGGTTTTGAAGAACATTATTTTCCCTAAGAGTAAATCAGACCAAAAGACCAATGTTTGCATGGAAAACCATAAGACAAAAGATTGAAAGCACATGTGAGGTTCAATTGGAGTTAATCTTGATTAATGAATTTCTTTTTACCATAAACACTTCTTGCTTAGTTTTTCAAACTGAATGTCTATGTCCCAATTCCTTTTCATCCCACAAGGCCCATTATGTGGAAATCAATAAAATCAAGGAAATAGTTCCCTAATTTTGAATTTAGTGAGAGAAAATTGTGATTAAACCCAAATAATTAGAAGTCTCTAAGGATGAAATCCCTAGGGCAAGCATGAGCACTTGAATTCATCAAAGGTATTTGCTTCCCCTAAAGGGTTTGAAATTTGGAGATTTTGAATGTTGAATGTTTGTTTTCAAATGTTTTCAATTAAAGAAATGTGTTTTTGATTCCAAGAACATGTACAATTCTAGGATGAAGAGACAATATTTTTTGGGATCGCACTTGGATGAATCCAACTATGCATATTCAGTGTGGATAATTAGATGCTTGACCACACTGGCTCCCCTCCATGACACACACTTCTTAGGTTAGCCAATCATCAATACCCATGAATCTCCCATGGCATACTTTTCATCACTACAACAAAATCACATGTATATGTGGGATGACTTCAAAGGACATGACCTTTTGAACCAACAAATAGATTAGGATTTTGGCCTCTACACAAATTGGTTCATAATTAGGGTACCCATTCAGAAGGCCACACAAGAGGAAAGATCAAATCATATAAAGAGTATCACCTGCTTGTCCATAGGAGCTCCTGTAATGATGAGATTTCCTCACCATTCAAATTTGTATACTGGTTGGGAATAGCTTGGTGTTTAGCTTGTTACTGGTTTGAGTCATTCCCTTGGGGTGAGTACTTTTTCCCACCAAGGCAGGCTCTCTAAAGGTGCACAATAGCGAGTAAGTGAATTCATAGTTCGATTATTTTTGTTTGCATGAACAAAGAAAATACACTTGCAATTCCTTCTTCTCACACTAGACAAGTTTTGTTCCATTTTAAAATCCAAATTGAAGTGTGTGGGAAATTACTTATGCAACTTAATGTCACCAAAAGGCATTTTGATTCTCAAGATCATTGTGAGGTGTGAGAGAAGCACATATGTCCTTTAATGATATTACTTTGAGTAAATAATTACAAAACAAAGAGGCACTTGTTCATTTTAAGTCCACAAATCAATGACTTGATTCTTTTTAGAGCACCAAGATGAAATGTGAATTTTTTTGTTCATTTTTAGACCAAATTGAAATCTACTATGTTTCTAAGGTTCTTTTTAACCAACTTTGAAAAGATCAAATTAGTGATTGATTTTAAACCCAAAAAGAAAGGTCAGTTGGTTTAAAACAGAAAATGAGAGTAGAAAATGGATGCTCTAGATTGTAAAAAAAACAAGCATTAAAAAATGCTTTTTCAAATTTAAGTTGAATGCCCTATTCCTTCAATTCAAATCTTCTTCAAAAAATAGTTTTTGATTCTTCAATGTTGCACGTTCCTTATGCAAATGAAGTTGCTCCTCCTTCCTCTCCTTTTCTTATGAATATCACAAAGTTATCACAAATAAGTTTTATTTCAAGATATTTAATGAAGCATGCATTATCTCAGAAAAAATTATACCTGTCATATAAATTCATCTTGAGTGATTCATATAAATTCATCATGAGTGATTCAATTAACGAGAACAACATTCATTTGACAAAAATAACAATGTGAATAAGATAGATGACAATGTTAATATTCCCTCAATGTATCGGATTTTGAGTAGAAATATATGAGTGTTACTTACTCGTACTCGTATGAGTTTTCTACTTCCATTAAACTTGAATGCTACAACTTGCATAGTAGTTAGGCACAATAAATGAATTGCTCGGGAGTAGTGCAAAAGAAAAGCAACGATTAATGTGAATACAATAATTATTTAATAAGGCTGACAATAGTAAAGAGTATTAGTAAGGTGCAATAATAGTCAAAAGATGTCAACATGATTTACTCCTCTACAACTCAATATCTTCTTGATTACATCTCATAGGAGATTCCTAGAAAAAAATTCAAAGTATATTTCATCTTGGGATCTAGAACATAGGCATATTTGGTACCTTATGGCAAGAATGTATGATAGGTAGATATGGTTGAACTTTTAAATCATGCTTAATATATCATTTAATGCTTGTAAGTTTCACTTGTGCTAGTAGTAAAGAAATCTTTGTCCTGCATCAAAATTTATTGTCAACACTCAGCAGTTTTTATGTTACTTGTAAAGTCTAGAGTGAAATGTTGTATCCAGTGTTATAGATGAGATTGAACTAAAATGATTCAAGCACATTCGATGTTCATAAATGCTGCAATGTCAACAGTAAAAAAGAAAGGCGTCGGACTCTACTATCAATAATACATCAAATACTAGAAAGCTTTTACATAAAATCAAATTTTGCATATATTAAAAAATACATAAAATATGGCATTATGCTGAGAGAACTAGGCATAAAAAAATAAGTATAAATAATGCTTTCATATTCTAAAACTATATTCAACAAATATGTGCGCACATTACTCCAAATTCTAACATACATATGACTATGGATTGTGTGTTTTCTCAAATTCTTGGCGTTGCCACAATTGGCTATCACTTTTTCGTATCTCTTTAATGAATCAGGAAAAATATCATTCCATTAAATGGACATAAACAATGACTTGACATCATTCATGAATGGGTGACATAAGATAGTAACTTTGCATTAACTATGCAGTAACTTATCTATTCGTTAACTTACACGTGAAAAGTCATTGCTCTAAATATTTTCCCTTTTTCTTTCAAACTTTCAAGATATAGCATTAAATCACGTCTTCTTACCTTGTGGATGTGTTGTAATTTTGATGATTAAAGGCCTCTTGTATTATTTTCATCAGTTGAGTGTCTGCACAAATTCTTCCATTAAAAAGATCATATTACACTTTACCTAAAGGAACGTGCGTGTTCATTCAATGATAATACAACACAGAGTTATTGGATATAAATTTATTAAATTCAATCTTTTTCGTTGTTGATCAAGTCTATCATTCTGAGCATTTGCATCCTTTGTCCAGAGATTCTCTTCTTGTGCAAAAATGGAAGCATAGAGAGGGTGGCTTCTCAGGATAAGCACAAACAAATTTATTGAAAAGGATTAAAAACTCTCAAACAGATGGGAAAAAGTTAGATTTCACAACCTTTTGACTAGCGTCCTTGTCTATCTAGTAGTACAGAAAAGACACATGAACTACTTGAAAAAATACCTTAAAGCCCAACAGGTGCCATGATTGCAAAATCTACACAAAATGTAAGTGCTGAAAGACGCAAGAAAATTTCAAGTAAATGCAGTTGGTAGGCATAAATACGAATTACCCAATCTTTGACCAGCATCCTCTTTGGATAAATCGATCTTCCCAAATGCTGCTAAGTACATCTCTATATTATATGGGGCAGCTAAAAGAATGTCAAGTGAAATAAGAGGAAATCAAGAACACCACTAAAAGTCAAACTTTGGGCAAAGGTGTTCTATGTACATCCTCTACAAGCAGGAATTCTAATCCATGGGATAAATTGAAAAAGAATTTAGAAACATATACCTACACAATGGTGTACAAGTTGTTTCAAGGATTCAACACATTTTGTGCAATGATTTTATGGTTTTAACCATTTGTACTCTTCTCTTCTTTCATAACACAACTAGTTTCAACGCACAAAAATATTTTTCATTCCAGTAGGTATTCAGACTCCTTGATTTTAATTACAAAGGATACACCAAAAAAAAGAGTATCTTAGCTTGGATTTGTTCTTCATTATAATTTGAGTATGTTCACCACCTAAGTTTCTCTACAATGGATAGTGCAACTAGTGTTGAAAAAGATAACATACGTTCATTATATAATAGTGTAGTATAAAAAATTGTACTCCCTTCTTGGAGATAGTACAACTTCACACTTAGTTTGGAACTATTTTGGTACCCTTGCATTCATGTCCCTTAAATAATCATTAATAGGATCCTAAGACCCATTATTATGTATCCCAAGGCTTATTTCAAATAAAATCATGAAAAATTTAATAAAAACATTTAATATTTCAACCCCCAACATTCTCTCACCATGAAAATCTAGGGTGGGACCCATATGCCAACTTGGGAGCATAGGTCCCCCTAGGTGGGACCCATATGCCAACTTGGGAGTATAGGTCACCCTAGGTGGGACCACCCATATGCCACCTTTTGTGTATATGTCCATTTTGGGTTTATTTTTGGGTTTTAAATGGGAAGTTAGAGTTTACCATTCAAATTTTGTGAATATCGGCATTTGGGATCTAATAAATGGTAAATTAGACCAGAATGCCTATATAACTAAGGTTTTATGTCATTATTTCACCTAAGAAGATCTAAGAGCAGGCACCTAAGAGCTAGAATCATTATTCCAAGACTTAGAGCTTTCAAGTGTTCAATTGCAAGAGAAAATCTTATGATCAAGAGAGCATTCAAGAGCATTCAAGAGCTGACTATCAACAATTTTAGAGCATCATTCAAGATTCAACCATCATTTCAAGGTCTTCATGCATCACATGTGATTGTGAGCTAACATGTTTATGTAGCATTTTTTATCCAAGTTCAAGCATTCAAAGCCATATCAAGTTTCATGATCAAGATCTACATCCATTAAGGCCAATTCATACAAGTTGCAGATCTACACTCCTAGGATTCAACAAGGTTTGGTGAGTTGTTACATTCATTTTTTCATTCATCATTCCTTCATTTTATTTCAATTCATTTCAAGGTTTAATTACTCAAATGGGGTCTGACTGAGACAGTACCCCATACACTAACAAAGCAACATTTTTTTCATCTCTCTCTTGATGTGTGATTTACAGATTTATGTAAATGAGATTCATTCACCCAATCTGGTGTATTAGTCCCATGACTATTTATGATCACCATTTAGAAAATCCTTATCAACTCTCAAAGAATCCCAAATCCTACCCTAAAAACATTAGATTCGGACTAAATCACCCAACCTGGCGTATGACTCCTAATATAATTTGAGAACAATTTACAAGGTTTATAGACCGTTTTTTGGCCTCTCCACTTCTCCAAGTACTTTTATATTTCATTTTGTTTGTCAATCTGATTTCATGCTTTCAAGTTTCTTGAGTTTGTGCATAAGTATTTTCATTTCTCCTTTGAAGCCTCGTTTAATGGTGAACCCCTGTCCAATCACAATAATAATCCCCTATCCATCCCTCAATTGAGTCACTTGGTTGAGATATCTAGGTTTCCTAATGAACTAAAGCATGAAATAGGTCCAATATGACAGGGACAAAGTGAACCATTGTCGACAATAGCTCAACTCTTAAATTGTGTAGTGTAACCCTTTTGGATACACTTGGCATAGATAAATCAAGAATTTAACTCGGTTCCTTATCGATTTGAGGATTTTACAAAATAGGAAAAAAACCACTTGGTGTGATCTCACTTTTCCTATTGCACTTTGGAAGGCTACGTTGCAAACTCATATGATCCATGTTATTCCTTATGATCTTTCATACAATCTCCTTTTAGGAAGACCATGGATTCATGTGATGCAAGTGATGCCTTCAAATATTCATTGTATAATGAAATATTTCTACAACAACAAAGTGTATACAGTCAAAGTTGATTATGAGAAACCACCAAATCAAAAAGAATTGGAAATTCTTTATGGAAGAGGATATGAAATTTTAAAACAACTCGAGTATAGTGGAAAAGGATGTGGTGCTAGAGAACAAGTTATATATATCCCTATAGAGCATAACAAGAAAGAAACGACTAATGGTCTTGGTTATTTCCCCTCAAAAGAAATAAACAAGCCTTCACACAATATCAACACTCTTACAAAATATTCTTCTAAACAAAGTTTAACATTAATGGATCCTAAAGTGATAAACAATAGTGGTCTTGATTATCATAATTTCAAAGAAATAAAAGAAACAAAGAAATCTTAACTTAATATCAATATCATCACGCAAAACACTAACAATTGGAGTTCATAATATTTTACACCTTCCTTTAAACAAGAATACAAAATATCACCATCTAAAGATTCTTGTGTAAGTATGACATGCTGTACTAAGGAAAAGATATCTTTCTCACAAAATAAAGGAACATCTTCTACTATTGATCAAGAGAGTATCTTGTTGAGACTCCTCCAAGATTGTCTGATATACCTCCCTCGAAGAACATGAAAGAAATGGTACAACAAGAGTTTATTTTGTGCATATCATAGAGTTCATGGTCATTCTACTAATGAATGTATGACTTTGAGTAATAAAATTCAACATCTTAAAGATTATGGTACTCTTCCTTGTGTTGAAGCACCTGGTTTCTCTAATTGATACTAATTTCCAAGTTTTCATCAATCACCTTGGCTCACCCTTGTCTTGCACTAAGTGGGGGCAAGGGGGTTAGGTCACCTTGTCCTCATATGGCACTTGTATTTTTCTCTTTTGGTTAGTTGATTTCCTTGGGTAAACCCACAAAAGTGGTTTACAATTCTAGTGAGGAAAGAAAAGTTGTAAAAAAATGACCCCATGCAAAAAAAACTCATTTTTGGGGGTTCGAACGAACTTTTGGTTTGAGCAAACCCAAACGGGGTTCGATAGAACCCCCCTTTGAGTGAACCCATTGAATGTCAGGTCCCACATTTCCCAACAAAATAAGAAAAAAAAATTCTTGTGGAAAAGGGGTTCGCTCGAACCCCCCTTTTCCCCCATTCTCCCCCTCTAGCACCAAAAACTCCAAACAATTTCCCTTCGAAGGCCAGGTTGAGGATGAAAATGGAGGACACTTCACAAAACCAACTGGATGATGGTAGTCCTTAGAACAGGCTATCCAAAAAATGCAATTTTAATATGTTTTGGTTTTATTTGGTATTTTTTTTTTAGTTTTATTAAACATAGGCTTTTCATCGAAAATCAAGCTTTATGTTCTACACATGTGGAAAAATAGTAGATTATAAAAAAAAATGAAAAATATGAGTGCACTAGATATTGAAGTCCTTGATCCAACAAAAATAATAATTTCGATACATATCAAAAAGTTACGCGTTATACAGTCTGCCTATGTCTAAATTGTAATTCGTTTGACTTCAAAATTTTATTAAGGAAAAAAATATTCAATAAAACACTATGAAACTAATTCAAAGCACTAGATATCATAGTTACAAATCTAAATTCAAAAGAATTAGAATTTTATCCTTCATGGAAAAAAAAAATTCATTATACGGTGAGTGTCACTCCTTAAAAATGGTGTTTACTGAAAAAACTAGCTTTCAAAGGAGATGGAAAAATAATTGCAATCTGATTCAAAAAAAAATGAAAAAAATATATTGAGAATCTACAGAAAAATGTCACAAATCACTAGTTTGCATCATCTTTAAATTCCTCATGGTTTAGCCGCTATAGGTGCCCGAAAGTGAAAATTTAGTTAGAATAAATTATTTCAGTGTCCAGTTTGGCCAAAAATTGTAAATTAGTATTGTGGGATCACCCTCTTCCATGTATATATAAGAGTAAGATTAGGATGTGGATGACATGCCTTAAGTTGGCTCGCATGTGACATGCTTCTTCCTATGTTTAGCATCTCATTCTAGGGGAAACCCCTTATTCATGATGTAGTTTCATTTGGGAACATATGACTTGGTATAGGGCTTTTCAAATAAGCTCTCATGTATTCTTCTACTTTAAAGCAATTCCTCATAGCAACTATGTTAGCAACAACTTTAAAGTGGGGACATACATTGACACTCATGTTTTTTTGTTCGATTTTCTTTATTATTGAATTAGTGTTTAACGATCTATCAAATGAATATAATTTTAATATTTTTTGGTTTTATTATGTATGTGTTTTTTTAGATTTATTAAACATGAGTTTTTCAATGAAAAATCAAGCTCTTTGTTCTACAAATGTAGAAAAATAGCAGATTATCAAAACAAAATTTTAAAAAATATGTTCAAGTTGGGTATTGATGTCCTTGATCCATTTTTTTTTTAAATTGAATTTTGATACATACAAAAAAAATTATGTTCTATACAGTCCACCTATGTTTCAATTGTAATTGGCTTGACTTCAAAACTTCATCAAGGAAAAAATATTTTATAAAACACTGTGAAACCAAATGAAAGTGCTAGATATCATTGTTACAAATCTAAATTTGAAAAAAATAGAATTTTATCCTTCATACAAAAAACATTATGTTGTACATAGTGAGGGTCACTCCTTAAAAATGCTATTTTGTTTTTAAAAGCTAGTTTTCGAAGGAGATTGAAAAAGAAGTGCAATATGATTCCAAAAAAATTAAAAAAAATATTTTTATAATCTATAGACAAAACGTCACAAATCACTAGTTTGCATCATCTTCAAATTCCTCATAGTTTAGCTGCTATAGGAGCCCAAAAGTGAAGATTTAGTTAAAAAAAATTAGTTCAGTGTCCAGTTTGCCCAAAAATTGTAAACCAGTATTGTGGGATCACCCATGTTTGTTGATTTCGTTAAAGATCATATTGTTCTGATTGTCTCCAAGTTGAAGATGGAAAGCGACATGTTCAAAACATTGGAGGAGAAACAATGATTGCCTATTTCATGAGGATTTTGGAATTGAGATATCAACTCTCTACAATTCGTCATGTGATTTATGATAAGGAATTGACCATGCTCACTCTTAATAGTAGTCCTTTATCATGGGAGTCATACATTCAAGGAATCAGTGCAAGATCCAAACTTCCTAAGTTTGATCGGTTGAGAGCGGACTGTATTCAAGAGGAGTCAAGGTTGGTGACTAGAGGCATTGGTGAAAGTTCAACTGATGAAGAGATTCATGTTCTAACCTCTCACTCTTCGAAGAAGAAAGAATATGGGAAGAAATGATTCTTTGAGAGGAATTTAGACAAATGAAATGATGGTGCTCTTGCATTCAAGAAGAAGAGAGATCTATCCAAAGTCCAATGCTTTAGATGCGACAAGTATGGTCACTTTTACAAGCATTGTCCATCCAGGCCTAAGAAACATGCTACCATTGTAGATGTTGATGATCCCTCTCCTTAGAAGGACTCTTGTGATTACTTGTTCTATTCAGCATTGTCAAGCAATGTACCTGTAGACACTAACACTTGGTTGATCGACAATGGTGCTTCTCAACACATCACTAGTTTTAAGGAGCATTTATCAAGCTTGGTGGAGAGAGATTCTACTGAAAAAGTCATTATTGGAGATGATGCTCGCTACTCAGTGAAACGTATTGGGACCTCTACTCTCCATTTGGATTCTGGCATTACACTATAGTTATGTGATGTCCTTTATGTTCCTGGAATCAAGCATAATCTTATCTCCATTTCAACTTTAGAAGATAAAGGATATCAATTTGCCTTCTCCAAAGGAAAAGTACTTGTGTGGATGAAGAATTCCAACTTCAAGACTGCTCAAGTAATTGGTGTTAGACATGAGAGCCTCTATAGGCTATGCACTCATCCACTTCAGGCATTAGTTCATGATTCTTCAAGCTTGTGTGATCTTTGGCATCAAAGATTGGCTCACCTTCACTTTCAAGCTCTACCTATAATGGAGAAGATGGTCTTGGGTCTTCTGAAGTTCAACTAGGAGCATGAAGGTACTTGCAAAGGCTGTGCAATGGGTAAGAATAAAAAATCTCCATTTCATAGTAGATAAATTAAATCTAAATGTATTCTAGATCTCATTCATGATGATTTATGTGGTCCAATGTATGTTCCTTCTTCAATTGGTTTCTTGTATTACATTCTTTTTATTGATAACTACTCTAGAAAGACTTGGATTTATTTTTTGAGAAGTAAAGAGTCTGAGGAAGTGTTAGAAAGGTTCAAGGATTTCAAAGCTCAGGTAGAGAACCTTTCTGGGAAAAGAGTCAAAGTCCTAAGATCTAATAATGGAGGAGAATACACTTTTGGAAGCTTTTGGAATTTTTGTATTGAAGCTAGGATTAAGAGGGAGTTTTGTGTTCCCTATAATCCTCAACAGAACAATGTTGTAGAGAGAAAGAACAAATCGATCGTCGAAGCAAAAAAATCCATCATCCATGACCAGGATCTACAAACCTTCCTATGGGAAGAAGCTTCTAGGACTGTAGTCTATGTTCAGAATAGATGTCTTAACATAATCTTGAAGAACATGACTCTTGAAGAATCCTTTAGTGGAAAGAATCCAGAGGTAAGTCATTTAAGGATCTTTGGATATCTAGTTTATGTTCATATTCCAAAGGAAAAGAGAACAAAGTTGGAGCATTCTGAAAAGAAGGGAATATTTGTGGGCTATAGTGAGACATCAAAAGCCTACAAGATTTATATTCCAAGACAAAAGTTGATCGAGATCAGTAGGGATGTCACATTTGAGGAAGATGTTGCATTCAGGAGATCCAAGGGTACTCATATGGAGATTGATAATGAAGATTCTTCTCAGGATATGGAAATTGACCATACTCTTGAGATTCAGGGGGAGATTTCAGATCCAAAGGAAGATATTGATCCTTTTGAGCCCTTGGAACCTACTGATGGGCCTATCGATATTGTGATTGGGAGAAAAAGGCCTCTTTGGGCTGGACAAACAATGTAGGAGGTAGAAATTTTTGCAACTCCAAGAGGAACCTTCAGAGAAAGCAAGAGACCTCACAAGTTCTCTAGTTATGTTTCTTTGATGAGTCAGATTATTGAGTCAGAGCCTTCCAGTGTTGAGGAAGCTTCTAGTCAACAAGTTTGGAAAGATTCTATGGCTGAGGAGTATCAATCCATACTTAAGAATGATGTTTGGGCCATCGTTCCTAGACCCAAAGTAAAATATGTGGTGTCTTCTAAATTACTCTTCAAGATCAAGCATGCGGTTGATGGGAGCATTGAGAAGTACAATATCTCAATCCATATCCAATCTCTCAATCCTCACCCACTTAATCCCTCAATCCTCAACCCTCAACCCCTCAACCCTCAACCCCTCAACCCTCAACCCTTAAACCCTAATCCCTCAGCCCCTATAGCCTCTTAATACCTCAACCCTCAACCCTTAAACACTAATCCCTTAACCTCTATACCCTCTTAATTCCTCAACCCTTAAAACCTAATTCCTCAACCTTTATACTCTCTTAATCCCTCACTCCTCAAATTTCAACCCTTTAACTATAATCCATCAACCCATGTACCCTCTTAATCGCTCAACCCATAAACCCTAATCCCTCAACCTTCGTACCCTCTTAATCTCTCAACCCTTAACCCTCAACCCTATAGCCTCTTAATCCCTCAACCCCTATACCCTCTTAATACCTCAACCCTCAACCCTCAACCCTTAAACCCTAATCCCTCAACCCGTATACCCTCTTAATCCCTCAACCCTCAACCCTTAACCGTTAAACCCTAATCTCTCAACCCCTACACCATCTTAATCACTCAACCCTCAAACCTCAACCCCTAAACCCTAATCCCTTGACCCTTGTACCCTCTTAATCCCTCAACCCTCATCCATTAACCCTTAAACCATAATCTATCAACCCCTATACCCTCTTGATTCATCAACCGTTAACCCTCAACCCCTATAACATCTTAATCAATCAACCCTGAAGCCTCAACCCTTAAACCCTAATCCATCAACCCCTATGTCCTCTTAATCCCTCAACCCCTATACCCTCTTAATCCCTTAACCCTCAATTCTTCAACCCTAATCTCTCAACCCCTATAAACTCCTAATCCCTCAACCCTACAACCTCAACCCTTAAACACTAATCCCTCAACCCCTATACCCTCTTAATCCCTCAACCCTTAAACTTTAATCCCTCAACCCCTATACCCTCTTAATCCCTCAACCTCGACCCTCAACCCTTCAAATATAATCCCTCAACCCTTAAATCCTAATCCCTCAACCCCTATACTCTCTTAATCTCTCAACCCTCAACCCTCAACCCTTAAACCCTAATCCCTCAACTCCTATATCCTCTTAATACCTCAACCCTCAACCCTCAACCCTCAACCCTTAAACCATAATCCCTCAACCTTTATACCCTCTTAATCCATCAACCCTCAACCCTCAACCCTCAACCCTTCAACCCTAATACCTCAAACCTTATACCCTCTTAATCCCTCAACCCTCAACCCTTAAACCATAATCCCTCAACCCCTATACCCTCTTAATCCCTCAACCCTCAACCCTTAAACCCTAATCCCTCAACTCCTATACCCTCTTAATCCCTCAACACTGAACCCTTAAAACCTAATCCCTCTACCCCTATACCCTCTTAACCCTAATCTCTGAACCGCTATACCCTCTTAATCCCTCAACCCTCAACCCTCAACCCTTAAACCCTAATCTCTCAACCCCTATACCCTCTTAATCCCTCAATCCTCAACCCTCAACCCTCAACCCTTAACCCTTAAACCCTAATCTTTTAACCCCTATAGCCTCTTAATACCTCAACCCTCAACCCTTAAACCCTAATCCCTCAACCCCTATACCCTCTTCATCCCTCAACCCTTAAACCATAATCCCTCAACCCCTATACCCTCTTAATTCCTCAAGCCTCAAGCCTCAAGCCTTAAATCCTAATCCCTCAAACCCTATAACCTATTAATCCCTCAACCCTCAACCCTCAACCCTAAAACCCTAACCCCTCAACCCCTATACCCTCTACCCTATAGGTCCTCCACCCTAATCCCTCAACCCTAAACCCTCAAACCTTAAACCCTAATCCGTAAACCCTCTACCCTCTACCGTCAATCCTCTACCCTCTAACCTCAACCCTAATCCCCCAACCCTTAAACCCTTAAACACACTTAGGAAACTCTCTACCCTAATCCCTCAACCCTGCTGACCCTTAATCCCTCAACCCTTAAACCCTTAAAAACTCCACCCTAAACCCTTAACCCTCAAGCCTCAACCCTCAACTCTTAAACCCTCTACCCTCAACCCTCAACCGAATACCCTCTACCCTAAACCCTAATCCCTCTACCCTAATCCCTCAACCCTTACACCCTTAAATCTGAGAAAAATCTCTACCCTAATCCCTAAACCCTCAACCCTTAATCCTTCAACCCCTATAACCTATACCCTATATATTGGACCCTCAACCCTAATCCCTCGACCCTATACCCTATACCCTCAACCTTTAACCCTTAACCCTCAACCTTAAACCCTCAATCCTCAACCCTCAACCCTTGAACCCTAAACCCTTAAACCCTCCACCCTATACATTAAACCCTCAATCCTCAATTCTCAACCCTTAATCCGTCAACCCTCAATCCTTAAACCCTAAACCATCAACCCATATACCCTCTACCCTTTACATTGGACCTTGAACCTAATCGTTCAACCATATACCCTCAAACTTATACCATAAACCCTCTACCCTCAACCAAGTAAACCCTTAACCCTAAAACATTAAACCCTAAACCCTTAAACCTTCTACCCTATACCCTCAACCAAATACCCTCTACCATCGACCCTATTCCCTCAATCCTCAAACCTTAAACCCTAATACCATAGAAACCATAAACCCTATAGGTCCTCCACTCTAATCCCTCAACCCTATACCCTCAACCCCTATCACTTTCTCTCTATCTATACATCTCACCTCTCCCTCCCTCCTACTCTCTCTAATTTTCTCTATCTACCCTCTCCCTCTTTCTACATACCTCTCAGTCAATCAATCCCTACCACCCTCTCTCACTCCATTTATCCATCTCTCTCTATGTCCCTCCCACTCTATCCCACTCTCTCCCACTCCCTCTCTCCCTCTCTCTCATGTCTCTCCCTCCCACCCCTTCTCTCTAAGGTCTCTCCCTCTAGAAACCTACATAAGTAACTCTCTCTATGTCCCTCTCCCCTCTCTCTATCTATCCTTCCCACCCTACCTAGATAAGTCCCTCTCACTCCACCTCCCTTTTTCTCTACCTCTATTTGGTCACTCCCTCCCACACCCTCTCCCTCTCTCAGGTCTCTCACTCACACTCCCTCTCACTACCTACCTCTCAAGTCTCTCCCTCTCACCCCTCTCACACTCTCAAGTCTCTCCCTTTGGCACCCTACCAACATAACTCTCTCTTTCTATTCATCTCTCTCTCTCTCCCCCCTCTCTTTCTCTCCCTCTCTCTCAATTCTCTCTCTCCCTCCCTCTATCCCTCTCAACCTACCTAGCTAAGTCACTCTCACTCCAACCCCTTCTCTCCCACTCCCTCTCTCTTAAACTCTAGCTTCCACCCCCTCTCCATCTCTCCAGACTCTCTCTCTCTGTAAGTTCTCCCTCCCTCTAAAGGCATACATAAACACATACAAGAATAATACATATGTACATACAATCCTACAGCCATACAAGCATACATACATACATGTGTAGATACAATCTTACATACATATAGGCATACATGCAATATACATGCATTGATACATACATGCATATGTACATGCATACAAGCATGTATACATGCATGCGTACATGACATACAAGCATACATGTACATACAAACATGCAAATATATCAGCATACATTCAATAGATTGGAATTTAACATAAAGGAGGCATAACCCGAGCGTGTTATAATGCGCTCACATTATGTTTTAGTTGACATGTTTCCCACATAAGCAAAAAACCATGTCAAAACTGAGATATAACATGAGCACGTTATAATGCGCTCGCGTTATAGCGCGCTCACATTATATCTTGGTTTGGGAATTCCCAAGCCTTAGGATTGGTATTTCCCTTGGAATACAAACCCAAAGGCTTGGAGGGCATTCCCAATGACCAAAGATTTGTTTTTAAAAAATCTACCATATTCCACATAATCGAGTTCGTGCTCACCATCAAGATTGCATGTGGTTCAATATAAAAAAAAATGAACACATGAGTAATGTTGGGTTCTCTCTTAGCTATCCAATAATGTAATGTTTTTTACTTTTTGACAATGTTAAGCCATTCATCCATAATTTCTTTTGTTTGTATGTCTCTTTTTTTCCAAAAAGTAGTGTTTGGTATTTTTTTCGTGATAAATTAACTGTTCATCTAATTTTCAAATAAATTACATTTTTAAAAACTAGACTCCATTCTACAAAATTTAAAAATAAAAATAAAATTCAATTAGTTTCCAAAATTTGTAGGGGTAGCACGGCCAAAATTTTGTTTTTCAAGAAGTGTCCACTTTGAGAATTAGTAGAAAATTAAGTATTCATTAAAAAAGTATCAGAAAAATCGTGCATCAACTACATACTGTTAGCTAACTTCTAACCGTTGTGATTTTAAAAATACTAAAAAAAAATCACCCTACAAGGGTCATATAAGAGTTGCTATGTTATGTTTTTCTAACAAAAAAAACACCAATTTGTGTACGTCCCTCTTTTGAACCCCTTAATCTCAACCATTTTAAAATAAATTAGTAGTTTAGAAAGTAGACTCAGAGCACTTTGATCCTTGTTTTTTGTTCCATCTCAAAATTTTGAGTGTAACTATCTTGAATTTCATGTCCAAGGTCAGTATTTCTTGATTTTAGAAAAAGTAGTCCACTTACCCTTGCATTCAAATGAAGGATTGGGTTAGGTTGTGATATGTGTGTGTTGACTGTGGCTGAAAATAGAAATGAAATGATACTAATCTAATCTATGTAATGTAAACAAAGAAAATGTAACTAAATGAAAACTAAACTATATGCCCTAAATGTATGCAATTCTTGAAGTAAATTGGAAAGTTCAGAACTTGTGCACCTGGAAATGGAGTGTTTTAGATGAGAGGCCCCAGAATATCCTGGAAATTGTCTCGAATAAACAAAAGGACACTTACTCCAAGTTGGGTGACCTAGTCCTCCTATCGGGAAATTCTGCTAGAGTGGGTTTCGGGGAAAAGGGTACCCAGAAACAAAAAAAACCCTTTTTTAGGCTTGAAACAAGGACAAGGTTGCCAATAGTTGTGACCTATTCCTCTCGGTGCTTTCAAAAGATTTAGGGTCTAATTTTGTGGGTCCTGGTTGGTACTTTCCTCCTCTACAATAGTCTATGTTCGAAGCTCCCAAAAATGACCTATAACTTTTCCTTTTGCTCCTTCTAGGGTTTGATGCCTTGATGTAACTTGGATACAATGTTTTTACTTTCTCCAACACTTTGAATCTTGCTAAATCTAAGTACAATCTAGAAAAACACTTGCAAAGAAAAAGAGAATTTTAGGGTTAGGGAATAGGGGTTTGCCTAATTCAAACCCCTTTGATGGTAACTCAAACCCAAATGAGATAAAACCAAAGGAAATATGCTTGAATAATAAATGACGTAAATGCTCACCAAATCATTTGTTGTTGAAGTCTAAAACATGGAAGAAGAACTCCAATGGAGGTTGCTTGTGATTCCCTTATGCTTGATTGCTTGCTTGGGAAGCTTGAGTGCAAGAGTACTTGTGAAGAGATGTAAAAATGAGATTGGGAGAAATGAAAATGAGGATGAAAAACCTTACTTATAAATGTTAAACCTTAATTTTCCCAAAAATGAAATATGCTAGGCCAACACTAGGGTTTTGGAGACAAATTCCCATTAGGTTTTTGTCTTAAATTTTGAATTTGTGCCAAAAGGGACTAGGTCACCCAAGGTGATGATCTAGTCCACTTGGACAATTTAAAGTGCTGGTTGTGAATAAAATGATGTTAAATAAAGTTTATCAGCTTTTCCTCCCAAAACACACTTAATTCGGGCCTAAAAGTATATTAAGGGGGAAAATTAACATAAGAAAAGGGTTAATTAGTGGATGATAGGCCTAAGAAGATGTGAAAAATCCTTACAAAACTTTACAACACCTTGACACAAGGCTTGGAAAGTGGTAAACAGGGGTTATTTAGGTGAATTATGTTGAAAGGGTCTTAGAAAAATGGGAAGATGTGTTACAACGCTTCACAACACCTTAGTAAAACACTGTTATATTATTGTTGAATTGCAAGCTTTCAAGACTGAATCAAGATAAAACAAGGCCAAAATCCAAGGGAAAAGGCCAAAATAAGTGAAAAAGTGCCAAAGACTACACTTTTTGGTGATACAATTGGATAGATTAATTGTCACACAATGTTAGTATCTTTCCTTTCCAAGTATGCCATGAAAAAAAATCATTAACAGGCATGATATTCATCCTTCCAATATATTTCCTAGTTATGGGAGTCTCTTGGTGCAAGAGTGACAATTTCCACACACTCCATAGTTCCACACCCTCTAATATCTCTTTTATGTGTGGGAAGGAAGTGATAGAAGGAAATGAAATCATAAAAAAGCATGATAATCATATTTCCTCTTCTCCCAATATATCTCCTTCATGTGACAAATATATTTTGGTGCTAGAGGATACACCCATGGAGAATCATGATAATGTTGAAATCTCCTCTTCTATAACCTCTCCTACTTTGGAAGATATTATGGTATAAGAGAATGAGATCATAGACACATTCCTTAACATCACTCTACATAGTCTACATTCATCTCTAAACTCCTCCCCTATTTGTGAGAATTTTTTTGTGAGTAATCATGACAATCGCATTGGTTGTGAGGAGGATAAGTTGGAATTAGATGATAAAATATTTTAGACCAATAACAATCTTATTTATTTTTCTTCCCCTATTTTGGAGGATATTATTGGACAAAGGGATGTAATCACAGATAATCAGGATAATCATACAAGTGTTCTTCTCGTAATGTATCTCCTACTTATGAAGAAGATATTTTGGGATTAGAATAACTATTCATTGAAAGCCATGAGAATATTCTTGCTTTGTTTCTTAATGTTTCCCCCATCCAAGAATACATAATTGATAAAAAGGATCCAATCATTTAAAAACAAGAATGTGATGCTTTTCCTTCTCTTGATGCCTCCCCTCCTTGTGATGAAGTTACTCTACAAAACCTATTCACGGAATGTGATCAACATATTTTTTTCTTCTCTCCTAAGAACTCTCTTACTAAGGTAGATATGGTGCAATAGAATGATAGGATTGATTCTTGTATTTTAAACAATAAGGAGGCAACTTTGTTAGGTGAAGATGATGGAGTGATATTGGACTCCCATTCACTAAGAGATCATGAAAATAAGGATAATTCTCTTGAGGTTATGAAAATTAGATACCCCTTGAATTACTCTCTTGAGCCTAAAATTATCATTTATCCACCCTATCAAAAACCATAAGTTCAAACCAAACTCGTCCTTATCCTTGAACCACCTAAGAACAATGTTTCAAAGAAACCGAGTTACAATACTATTGCTCATACATACAACACTAGGATCAATCCACAACCAATAAAAACACCTTCAAAATCCTTCCCATTTCCTAATACTATCTTACCATGTCCCCCTTATTTTCCTTCACAAAGTGGAAAGGAGTATATGATCTTGTTGAACAACTTAAGAATACTCTTACTAACATATCATTGTGGAACCTTATATAAGCCTCACCCCACTAGATCATAACATGATTCAAAATTATTTACAACAAGTTCCTATCCCTTATAATGCACAACCAAATGATATAGCAACCCTGATTTAAGGAATAAATGCTGACATTATTTTCCACCAAAGTGAACTCCCCCCTTTGGAAGTGCAAAAACAGCACGAATCTTTCATAATAATATATTGATATAAAAGGAAAGGGATAAAGAGAGTCCTTGTTTACAATGGCTCATCCCTTAATGTGTGTAGTGTGACCCTTTTGGATATGCTTGGCATTGATAAATCAAAAATTCAACCTGACTCTTTATCTATTAAGTGATTTGGCAATATAAAAAAAAACTGCTTGGTGTGATCACTTTTCCTATTACAACTAGTAATCCCACATTAGAAAAAATGATCCATGTTATGCCTCATGATATTTCATACAATCTCCTTTTAGGTAGAATGTGGATTCATGCAACGAATCGGGTTCCTTCTACTCTTCATCATGTAATGAAGCATGTCTATAACAAAAAATTAGTGTAAACACTTAAAGCCAACCCCAACCCAACCAGTTGTTTAAACATTGAGAAAAATAAGGAGAATCCTTTGAAAACATTGGTGACATTGGTAGTAATGTCCTTCAAGAGCTTGATCTATCTTAGAATATTACATTCCTCTTAGTGGTGATGCAACACACTGCACTCCCTAACTTGCAAATATTTTATCCTTTGATTGGTCCTCTCTTGGAGACATTAGGAACGATGTCCCCTAAGATTAAGACCTTACATGAACTAAGTGAAACCATTTCAAACATTCCTTTTTCTTATTGTATTGAATTTGGTACCTTATCAAATTCATTGGAGGTATGGCTTTGTTATGGTCTCTTGGGGGCTCGCCTAGTAGACAACTAGCTTCACTAGCCCTTGTGAGCATTCATTTTGATTACATATTGTGCGGAATAAGTTAATTGCAATCATTCTTGGACAAATAACATAGACCTGGTCCACAATGTGTTGGACAGTCTGTCGAAGCTTGATCTGCCACCTTTTGGGATACTCACCTTATAGACAACCTAAATTTTTGTGGCCCCAGAGTGAGTCCATTTTCTGTTTACTTTTATTTTTGTTGGGATACTCACCCCACAGACAACTTAAAGGTCTATGGCCCAAAAGTGAGAATTCTTTAATGATGTTAAAGGCTTGATCCGACCTAGGACAAATAGTTGAGATCATTGTCGAGTCTTGTCTTTGATGTTGTATTGTGAATCTTTGTTATTGCTACATACATAACAGCCTTCAATGTCTACTTTAGTGTGAGTTTGAAGCAAGTGCATCCTCTCACAAAAGTGGGGGCTAAATGTAGTGTAGAAAAATGTATCCCTCAACATTTTCACACTTGTTTGGGCCAACCTTATTTGGTCCTATTTTGCATCCACAAGCCCAATTCTTTATCAATTAAATAATTTTTAATTATTTAATTAATTCACTTTCCCTTTATTCTTCCCTTGATTAATTAAATAAATTTTATTTATTTAATTACATCACTAAATTATTCCCTTTTCCTCTATAATTAAATAAATTCTTATTTATTTAGTTATGTTATTTTCCTTCTATAATTAAATAATTATTTTTAATTATTTAATATTTTGTCCTTTTCCCCCACTTTTGAGTTTAATATTATTTTAATTCAAAAGTTAGCTTTCCCTCTTCTATAATTAAATAATTATTTCAATTATTTAATTATTCATTTATTCTATAATAAAATAAATCTTATTTATTTTTCCACTTTCCCTCCAATGTTAAATAATTATTTTTAATTATTTAATATTTTGTCATTTTCCCCACTTTTGAATTAAATATTATTTTAATTCAGAAGTTAACCTTTCTCTCTTCTACTATAATTAAATAATTATTTCAATTATTTCATTATTCATTAGCCCTTTGTCTCTATACTTAAATAAATGTTATATTTATTAATCCTTCCTTTATCTCCCCAACTAAATAATTATTTTAGTTATTTAATTATCCTTTCCCTCTCTATTATTTAATTATTTTTCTAACCTTTCTTTTTAAATAAATAAAATCAATATTTAATTTATTTCTCCTATGTTGGCCACTAAAATGAAATACTTTTAGCTCCTTGATCCATGTATTTCTTCTCTCAATTAACCTCCACCATTGATTAAATTATTTTCTAATTTAATATTGGCCCTTGATTGTGATCCTTATTCTAGCCACTCACTTAACTCTCCTCTATAAAAGGAGACCTTTCATCCTCATTTGAAGACACACAACAAGAAGATGATCACACACAAAGAAAGCGACCTTAAACACTAAGCACTCTAGATTAAGAGAGCGTATTCAAGAGCATTATCAAGGCATTCAAGGGAAGATTATAAAAGTCTTATTGTAGCAATCAAGGATCCATTATCATGTTGAAGGAATGCATGTTGATAGAGGAATCATGTTGATGTAGCATTCATGATCACTTCAATTATTTCAAGATATCATCTTCATGATCAAGAATCACATCCATGGAGATTTCTACATGTTAATTTCATTCCAGGGTTTCAATATTGGTATGGTAAGTTGTGACATTGTTATGTTCACTTATCATTCCTTCAATTACATGTTTCAATTAATTGTCAAGTCTGATTACTAAAATGGGGTTGGACCAAGGCAAACCCCTATCCCCTAACAATCAAAATTTTCTTCTCTATGATGTGTGATTTGTAGGTTTTAGGTTGAATATTTATGAAGAGAAAGATTTGAAAAGTAGCTTTGGTGATTGGTACATATCATTCTTACCTCTCAAAAATCTAGTTTTTTATTATATGTATGGTTAGAATTTAGATATGTACCCCATATTGCTCATATTTGAATGAAAAATAGAGAATTAGTGATCTCCATTTAGAAGATCCAAATTTTTATGTTTCAGAAAGCTTATGAGAAAAACACCCAACATACCTCTACCACCACTCATGATCCTCAATTGCTAGTTGGAAGTAGGTCAATGCAATGGTAATGAAGGCTATCACAATGATAAGGATGATGAAAATAATCAAGAGGATGTTATATATTGTGTATATTTTGTGACCCCATACACTTTCAAATATAAAGTATAGCTCAATATAGATTGCACTAAATGGAAAAAATCCTACCATGGCCATTTGAGATATAGTCCCTCTATAAAATGACAAAGGATGAATTTCTCAAGGGTACTTTGCAGTGCAGGAAAGAGCTTCAAACAAGTGTCCTGATAAAGAGAATGACCTTGATTGTGCCAAATGGTAGAGTTTTAGTTTCTTGGTAGGGCGGTGTATAGGTCTCCCTTGTTGTACATATAAAAAACCTATCAATGCAAGCATGAAGATGAAGATGGCTTTGACATGACACATTAATAATATTGAATTAGAAAAATTCCTAGTAGATCAAGAAATTCATATGAATAAGAGAAATTCATATTTATACTTATAGAACAAAGAGATGAGTCCCAGATCCAAGAAGAACACAAAATAAAGACTTGTGTCAAGGATATCAGAAGACATCTCCATGAATGTACTTCCAAACTATCTCCTCTTGGTCATCAGTAGACTCCTTATAATGAGAATACCTTCATGGCAAGAAAATTAGTAGATTTTTGGGTAAGAAAATTATCATTTTATGATTAGTCAAGGAAATGGCATGATCAATTAATTTCATTTACTGGTGATATGAGATATTATTCATAATAAATCATGTAACATTTACTTATTCATAAGTTTATTTTTCCAAACTATACAATGAAATTATGCTTTCTTACTTGATGAGGTTGTTTTTAAATTTCATTATAATTGATTGGTTTTTTATACATATAATAGTATAAATATTGAGTTGGTTCATAATTAAGAATCAAAATGTATTTATTGAATTATAATAATATACAAATAGTGTCAATTAAGAATAAAAAATTAAGATATATTTATCTACTATATTTACTAAAATTTATCTAACCATCAAGGATATTGAGGGTTTTAACTGGTCTTCTCCTCAGCCTGATTTATTGGGATGGATTGAACCTAACATGTACGATGTAGTATCTTGACAAATTTTAATAATTTATTTCTTGAATATCACATAGATTTGTCCTTAAATATAGACATGGTGAATGTAAAATTGCATGTAATATTTACATCATTTTTAGACATAGTCTCCATAACATATGGTTGTAAATTTGTAAAATCAATATGTGACATCATAATTCTAATATGTCTTCACGGTTTTTGAATGTGGGGTTCCCAAGCACCTTTAAGTTTTCAAATAAAAGAAATAATGGTTTGAAAATGATATATATCTTGATGTTATTTATATAGATTATAATATAAGATAGATAATCTGGTTTTATGTCAAGAAGCATTTACAATTTCATCCAATTTTAGCTTTCTTTGGGTACATAAGACTTGCTTTGAAATCATGATTTATTTTTTCCAACAGTGGCCATTCTTTTCAAATGTATTGTTTTCTCAAAAATGTTCAAATGTTATTATTATATTGCATTTCAAAAAATGATTTTTATATTGTATTCCAAATATTTATTTTCCCATATATGGCTAAAGGCTGGTCTAAGACTATTTTTTACATGCAAAACTTGTTTGCAATATTTTTGTTTGAAATGCAATAATTTTCCTTAACAGTTTCGTTTATAGGTAACTTATTTTCCAAATTTATGAGGTTAGATAAGTAATTATCAAGCATACATAGTAGCCTTTTGGTTTTGAGAGGTTGTAGCAGTGTTTTGCAAGCATTGGCTATCACTTGACATACAACTAGTTTTGTATAGCTCATACAGTTTGCAGAGGTAAAAAATGATTGTTCTTTTATAATATTTTGCAAATCAAAGCTTCTATTCTAATTAAAAACTTTATGGAAAAATATTAGGAAGTTTAGACATATGTTTAAAAAATAGATTTAGCTCTAGCATTTTTTTGTGGACTTAAATTTAGTTGTAGATTATTTTTCTTTCATGTTAATGAAGTTTTATGACTCAATAAATGATGATAATGTTAGTTTGAAGTAGCTCAGACAATTGTCATCTCTATTCCCAAGAATTATTATTTAATTGTTTTTTTGGAGACATTTGTTAGAGACTAGAAAATTATTTAATTAATTAATAATTTCCTAAGGTAGAGACATCTAGCAACCAATTTTTTATGGTTTGTTAGAGTCTAATTAATCTTAGCCATTGATTGGGATTAAATCATGGCCATTGTTTTTTCAATTTGACTAGTATAAAAGGAGATTAATGGGCATTTGGAGGACACATTTGAGAAAGATTTGCAATTATAGAAAGGGTGCAGTGATAACGTTGGAGACAACAACAGTGGAATTTTAGCAGAAGAAATTAAGGGAATAATTTTCAGAGAAGAATATTACCAAAGCTTTGCCAATAAGAGGAAAGAAGTTTATGTATCTCTTGATTTTTTGAAGTTTAATAAAATTCCTCATCTATAGTATTCGTTTTCCCTTTGGGATTTTTCCAGAGACAATTTGTCCAAAAATACTGTGTTTATTGTGTTGCATATTTTTCTTCTGTATTCCTATGGTTTTATTTATGAACTTGTAGTTGTGTTATTTTTAAATATTTTTTGTGAATTAATTTTTGGTAGTCAAATAATCTATATAGATAGGATATTAATAATCAGGAACTGCAATAAAATTTTCACATGATATCAAATCTGATCTAAGGGTAGAAAAGATTTACCATAGGCATGGGAAGGAAAATTGAGGGTTTATAAAACCCAGTTCAACCTCTTCAAAATTATTATTATTATTATTTTTCTTTTGAGATGGACTCAAAAGGTTTAAGAGATCAAGATGGATTGGATGGAGCCTCAAATTTTGGTGTCTAGAAAGCCAAAATTTCTTTATTTCTAGAAGAGAATGCTATCAAGGAAAATGTGACCAGTGTTGTAGTTGTACATACAAATCCAACACAACTCTTATCATATAATAAGGAATATGTCAAGGTGAGGAGGCTGATTCTTGATGGTGTTAAGGATCATATTGTTTCGCATATTGCAGAGTTAGATACAATGAAGAATATGTGGGGCACCATTCCAAATTTGTACCAGAATGCTACAACTAATTAGAAGCTGATTCTCAGAGAAAAGTTAAGGAATACTTGGATGAACAAGGGAGAAGACGTTACTAGTTACCTCACTAGGTTTAGACTTGTCAAGGATGAATTGGCAGCTACATTGGAGATAAACCAGATGATGATGAGCTAGTACAAATAGCCCTAAATGGGTTTACTAAGTAGTGGGATGTCTTCGTTCAAGTTATTAATGGAAAAGATACCTTACCAAGTTGGGATCGACTATGGAGTGACTTTGGCCAGGAGGAGTTTAGAATAAGTCTTGTCAGTGGCACCAACAATAAAAGTCAAAAAAGTGAGGCAGAACAAGAAAATGTTGCACTAGCAGGGAAAGGGGAAGCAAAGAAGGGGTCTAGCAAAGGATCAAATCCACAAAGTGAGAAGAAGGACTTGTCTAATATCAAGTGTTGTGGATGTCATGATTTTGGCCACAATATCAGTGATTTCCCGCAAAGGAAGAAGAACAAAAAGAAAGGCAAGAAGCAGAGGACAACTTCAAAAAATGCATATGAGCTCTCTAGTAGAATGGAGGATGAGTTTACACTCATAGCTTGTATGGTTAGCTCAACATCATAGAGTGTTTGGTATATATATAATGGGGTTTCATTTCATATGATAAGAGTTAGAGAGTAATTCTCCAGTTATAAGGAGGACATCAGAATCTAGATTTATATGGGGAACATGTCCAAACACAATCCAGTTGGGAAAGACACTATTCAATTTCAAAGGGAGAATGGAAAGATAATTCCAACTCATGATGTGTTGCATGTGCCAGGCTTGGGTATGAAGTTGATTTCTGTATTTGTCCTTCAGGATAAAAGCTACAATGTACCCTTTAGAAGAGCACATGTGTTGATCAAGTATAAGGATTGGAAATCGCCCATAGCTATTAGAGTTAATAGCGACCAAATTTATAGGTTGTAGTTTGATAATCATAAGGCATTGATGAGTAGCAATAATTCTAGAGATCAAGGAGTGATGTGGAATAGGAGGATGGGCCATATACATCATGGAGCACTTAAATTTCTTCGTGATACAGTGACAGGTGTTCTAGATGTGAGAGTAAATCATGATTATGTATGTAAGGGATGTGTATTGGGGAAGTTTGTGAAAACAAATTTTCCAAGGAGTGACACTAGATCTAAGGGTGTTCTTGATCTAGTACATTTAGATATATGTGGACCAATGTCAATGAAGTCTCTCAGAGGATATGAGTACTTTGTTACTTTTATTGATGATTTTTCCAAGAGGACCTAGATATACTTCTTCAAGACAAAGGATAAGATTTTTAGGCACTTCCAAGAGTTCAAAGCTCTTGTGGAGAATTCAACAAGTAGGAAGATAAAGATTCTTCAGTCAGATAATGGAGGTGAGTACAAAGGGAAATAATTCCAGGAGTTCTATACCAGGGAAGGAATCAAGAGAGAGTGGACCTTTGCTTACAACCCGCAATAGAATGGGGTTGCTAAGAGGAAGAATTGTTCTATATTAGATGTAGCAAGGGCTATGATGTTTGACCAAGATATGCCACACTACTTATGAGCAAAGGCATGCAATGCACCAGTATACATACAAAACAAGGTTCCACATAAGGTATTGGGCAAGATGACACTAGAGGAGGCATTCTCAGGGAAGAAGATAGATGTTAGACACTTTAGGATATTTGGGAGTTTGGCATATTGCCACTTTCTAGGGCCTACATGTTCCAAGTTAGATCGAACTGCAAAGAGAGGGTACTTTGTGGGGTATAGTGAAACCTCAATTTCATATTGAATATTTATTCAAGGGGCCAGGAGAATTATAGTTAGGTATGATGTCAATTTCATGGAGGAAAAGGCATATAGAAGGTCTAGAGACTTTCTAGCAGATGATCAGAGTGAGCAACCAATAGAAGCTCCTAGGATCATTCAACCAAATCAAAGGTAGCGAAGCTCAAACACAGTTATTAGTAAAAGCACAAGAATAGGTGATGAGAGTTCATAAAGTATGGAGCAACAAATGCAACAATTCTAAGAGATGCATCATTAAGACATGGAGGTTGATATTTCATCCTCTATAGTTTGTAGTAGGAACCAATAGACACAAAGGGATACTCAACAGTTTGTGGGAGCTCCTAGGATGAGTAGTAGATAGCGAAGACAACCAACCAGGTATAATGACTATGTAGAATTAGTTAGTCAATTGGTAGATAACGAACCTTCTAGATATTAGGAGGCCACACAACAACAAGTGTGGCAAGATGCGATGGTTGAGTAATATACCTCAATAGTGTAGAACAACATGTGGGAGGTTGTGTCTAGACCAAAAGATAGGGAAGTGGTCAGATCATGCTAGATCTATACGATCTAGCATGGTGTAGTTGGTAGAATCAAGAAATAAAAGGAAAGGTTTATGGCCAAGGGGTTCTCTTGGAAGGAGGGAATAGACTATAAGAAGACATTTGCTCCAATGGCTAGGTATACTTCTATATGAGCTATGATCTCACTTGTAGCACATATTGGATGGCAGATCCATCAAATGGATGCCAAGAAGACATTTCTTAATGGTGAATTGGTAGAGGAGGTATACATAGAACAACCTAAGGTCTTTGTAGCACAAAAAAGTGAAACCCACATGTGCAGATTGGAGAGAGCCTTGTAAGGACTCAAGCATGCTCCTAGGGCATGGTATGAGCACATTGATAAGTACTTGCAGGGAATGAGCTTCATGAAGAGTGAAACAAATCATAACCTCTACGAATTGGTGGTTCAGGGTGAGGTTCTCATTCTTGTTCTATATGTGGAAAACTTGTTTTTAATAGGTTCACTGGGGATTATATAGGAATGTAAGAGGGAACTTGCAATAGAGTTTGAGATGAATGCTACTTTCTAGGCATGGAGGTATGGTAGAAAGATGTAGACCCCACCTTATATAGTCATTTGATTGGATCTCTCATATATTTGGTCAACACCAGGCCAAATATATCCTTTGCAATAAAATATCTTAGTCAGTTTATGGTTGATTTGAAGAGATTGCATTGGACAGTGGAAAAGCATGTGTTATGATATTTGTGTGGTACAATCATGTATGGGATTAGATATTCTTGATGTGATGGTATCAGGTTGATAGGCTATATTGATGCATATTAGGTAGGTAGTATAGAGGATAGGAAAATCACTTCAGGGTGTTTCTTTAGCTTTAGATCATGAGTTGTCTCTTGGTACAATAGGATGCAAAAGTTTGTGGCTCTCAATTTTGTAGAGGCATACTACATAAAAACTAGCATGGCGACGTGTGAGGCAATATGGATTCGGAAGTTGTTGGTAGCCTTGTTTGGTAAGAAGGCTGAGACTATGGTGATACACTATTACAATTAGAGTTGCATTGAAAGTTGTTCGAGAATCTAGTGTTTCACGATAGGTCGAAGCATATAGACATCAGGTATCATTTCATCAGGGATTTTATATAGCAGGGGATTGTTCAGCTATAGTATATACCTACAAATCAATAGGTAGAAATTTTTTTTATAAAGGCATTCAGGAACGCAAAATTCGTATTCTTTAGACATAAGTTGGGTTTCATGCAGAACACCTTCCTTGCTAAGAGGGAGTGTTAGTTTGAGGTAGCTTGGCCATCTGTCATATCCATTCCCAAGAATTATTATTTAATTTTTTTTCTAGAGACGTTGGTTAGAGTCCAAACAATTATTTAATTAATTAATTGTTTCCTTTAGAGACATCTAGCAACAAATTTTCTATGGTTTGTTAGAGTCTAATTAATCTTAGCCATTGATTGAGATTAAATCATGTCCATTGGTTTTTCAATGAGACTAGTATAAAAGGGGATCAATTGGAATTTGGAGGACACACTTTAGAAATATTTGCACTAATAGCAAATAGTTTTGTAGTAATAGAAAGGGCACAGTGAAAGTGTTGGAGACAACAACAGTGGATTTTCAGGAAAAGAAATTAAGCAAAGAATTTCCAAAGAAAAATATTACCAAAGCTCTGCCACTAAGAGGCAAGCAGTTTATGTATCTCTTGATTTTCTGAAGTTTAATAAAATTTCTCATCTGCTGTACTAGTTTTTCCTTCAGGGTTTTTCTAGGGATAATTTGTCAGAAAATATTGAGTTAATTGTGTTGCATATTTTTCTTTTGTATTCTTGTGTTTTTATTTGTGAAGTTGCGGCTGAATTATTTTTCAATATTTGTTGTGAATTATTTTTTTCCTATCAAATAATCTATATAGAGAGGATATTAATAATTAGTAAGTGCAATAGAATTTTCACAGATAGTTTCATACTACAATCATTAGTCATTCTCTTCCTGGTTTTAGCAATGAATAGTTTAATTTATTTTTACAGTCTCTATTTTTATTGCCTTCTATTGTAGTTGTTGATTAGAAAGGCTACTTATGAGAGATTTGTTTTTTATGATTTTCAATATTTTTGAGGATAGAATAGTTTAACAATTTTTTAATTTTCCAAGCTAGAAAAGGCTTAAAAGAAAGATAAAGTTTGAAGCAATTCATTTACATATTTTTCATTTCAAAAAAAGCTCTATTTCATTTGCCTTCTATGGTAGTTGCAATCTTGAAAAGACTACTTTAGGAAGAAATCTTTTATAAATTTGTAAATTTTTCCAAGGTGAGCATTATTAATCTTTTTTAATTAATACTTCCTAGACCCCTATTAACAAAAAGATATTTCCCAACACCAATTCTATTTACAATGATAATTTAAATTGATTTACTTGTAGTCTACAATTATGAAAATATTGTTCTATTTGTTCCTTCAACAAGTAACAAGAATCTCAAAATCTAATCTTCAAGGTGCAATACAAAAATACGAAAAACTGTATGATCAGAGGTTTTGATGGTGTCAACCATACTTTTTCTAATAAATTCAAAGGCTCAATTTCTAGATCTCTAAATATATATATATATATATTTTCTCTATAAAAATGTTAGTTAAGCTTTGGGATGAATAGATTTATGAGTCAAGAATAAAGTATCTAGTATTTTAGATTGGTTGCTTCAATTTTATTGTAGGTTTTCAAGAGGTTAAAATTTAGATATTTTTCGGTGCTCTATTTTGGGTTTTCATTTATTAGCCTCTTTATTGATTGCATTTCACAGAAGTGTTATTTTTTTTTTGTTTGTAGAAGTTTTGTTGATTTTGGTGGGTAGTTATTGGGTTTCTTGAGGTCTTGAATGATTAAATATTTGTGTTGAGAGATTTTTAAGGCTTTTCATTAAGTTCATGTCAAAATTATCTATTGGAGATTCTATACAATTATAAGATCTTAGACACTATTTTAAGAGTTACAAAATATAAAAAATATTTGTAGCAATTATATCTTTAATATGACATTAACAGAGTTAAGTTTTTAATTAAATAACTAATGCAATATTTCTTGGACATTGTTATCTAAATTATAGGTAGGTATTATGTGTTTCTTTCCTTTTCTTCACCTATTGATAATTGATGGGCAAGGAATTGGATCTTATGGAAAACATGCTTAAGGTAATATCATCTTGTGTCGCTAAAAAGTGTAGCATTGAAACATTTTCACTCATTTGGGATTTTTCCCTTGGATGTTGGCCTTGTTTTTCCTTGATCTAGTCTTCAATACTTGCAAATCAACAACAATCTAAGAGTTTTTTGCAAAGGTGTTGTGAAGTTTTGTAACACACCTTCCCACTTTTCTAAGACCCTTTCAACACAATTCACCTAAATAACCCCTTTTTACCCCTTTTCAAGCCTTGTGCCAAAGTGTTGTAATATATTTTCACACTTTACTAGGCTTGTCATCAATAAATTAACCCTTTTTAATTATAAATTGATCCCTTAATGTAATTTTAGGCCTGACTTAAGTTTGTTTCAAGAGGCAAGATTGATAAACATCATTACATTTTTTATTCCTAGCCACCACTTGAATTTTTCTAAGTGGACTAGGTCGCCAATTTGGGTGATCTAGTCCCTTTAGGCATAAAATTCAAAATTAAACCAAAAACCTAACGAGAATTTGCCTCCAAAACCCCAAGGTTGGCCTATCATGTGATATTTTTGGGAAATTAGGGCATATCTTGTATAAATAAGGGCTTTCATCTTTATTACCCCCCTTAAGATCATTTTTCATCTTCACAAGCACTCTTGCACTCAAGCTTCTCAAGAAAGAACTCAAGCACAAAGGAACTTCAAGCAACCTCTATCGGAGCTAGTTCTTCATGTTCCAAACTTCAACAAAAAAGGTTTGGTGAGTGTATACATTGGTTTATAATTCAATCATTTTTCCTTTCATTTCATCTCATTTAGGTTTGATTACCATCAATGGGGTTTGACTAAGGAAAACCCCTACTCTCTAACCCTAACATTTTCCTTGTCTTTGCATGTGTGTTTTGCAGGTTGTATGCAGATTTGGCAAGGAATAAAGTGTTGAAAAGGATACCATCATTCCATTCAATTCAACTCAAAATCATCAAACCCTAGGTGGAGCAAAAGGACAACTTGCAGGCCATTTTCTGAAGATTTTGACATGTGTATCGAACATAAAGGGAAGTTCAATTAGTGGCCCATAGATTCAGACCTTGAGACTCTCAAAAGTACTAGGAGGACTAGGTCACCATCATTGGTGACCTTGTCCTTGTACCAGGCCTAAAAAATAGTTTTTAAATTTTTGGATACCCTTTTAGCAAAAACCCACTCTAGTAGATTTTCTCGATAGAAGGAATAGGTTATCCATTTTGGCATAAGAGTCCCTATGTAGATTTCTGACAAATTCAAGAACATTCCAGAGCTCCTTTTCTGCCACTTTATGTTCCTAGGTGCACAGTCGCTATATTTTCCACTTTCCTTTCAAATTGCATATATTTAGGTCATTTAACTTATCTTGCATATAGTTTACATTTTATTTTGTTTACATTTCATAGTTATCTTAGCTTCATTTCATTTCTAGCATTTAGCCACACTTCTCACACACAACACAACCCTATTTAGTCATTCCCTTTGAATGCAATCACCAAAAAGTATATCATTAAGTGGAAAGAGAGGCATTTCCTAATCAAAAGCTCATAGGTGAGAAACCCTAGGGGCCTAATTGGGGGAATCCTCTTTCTGTCTTTGAAAATATATTTTTCGTGGTTCACATCTAAGGATTTTTGAGATAATTTATTGATGGGTGAGCAATTAGAACTTTTGAAAATGTCACTTAAGGTAATTTAATGTGAGGATTCATGAGGGAATTCATCTTATTCCATAGGGCTCATTTTCATCATAGAGATGATATTCTTCTTGATCAATAAAGATATCATAATCATCAAAGAAGGGGTTCTTAGGTTTTTTTGATGAATTTTTCCAGATATCTATATTAATATAAATAAAGTACAAAATTCACAAAAAAGGGTTGGGTGGTAGGAAAGCACACCCCAAAAGTGACATGGGCCCAGCCCAGCAAAAATAACTAAAGTCACATGGGCCTAGCCCAGAAAAAAAATAGAATGAAAACTATGCAGCTAAGGTAGTGCCAGTAGATCCTGGGGGATCCTAGTCATCCAGATTTCTACCCCATACATCAGTGGGGTTAGAAGTGACGTCAGGAGGAGCACCCCAACCATCATCATTTTTATCTTCTTTTTCTTTATCCTCGCGCTGAGGCGAGATTGCAAGAGCAAGCCACAAAAAGCTTTTACCAAAGGTGGGCCAACCAGAGCCCGAGTCAGGAGGAGCATCTGCAGGCCATCCAAAGCCGCCACCACTATTCCTCCATGCACCACTATAGTGCCAACCCTGACCAGGTCACAGTGGAGGTGAACGAGTCTACCGGGGAGGCCGAGAATCCCTCTGAGGAGGAGGCTGGGAGCGAGCCCGCGTGGAATCACTCTGCTTCTAGCCCTAAGAGGGCAATCAGCAACGAGAGGAGGAGGGCGAGTCAAGAATCCGAGCCACAGTACAAGGGGCATTGCCCTAATGGTCTAGGAGAACCTGCAGGTGAGCCACTTCCAGTGCAACCTTATTGGCTTGCACTTGAATCTGTAACATAACATTAGAGCATATAACAGCTTTAGCATAAATAGAAACATTATTATCTATATGCGAATGAGAAAAATATAAGCATTTCTATCTTTTCAGATACTGAAAAGGATTTCCACTCTGAAAGTGTGCCAAATCTGGGTGAACTTAGTCAGGGTTTCGGGCGGGTCCCCCAGAAGAACCATATGCCACGAAAAGGGTTCAGGCCTAAAAGGCCAAAAGAAATCATGAATCCAAGTCCAGAACTACTGAGCTCTAGGAAAAAACCAAAAAAGGTGCTTGAAGCTTTCAGGCTACCCACAAAACGGGCAGCGAGGGTCAGAGACCCCCAAATGAACCAGCCGAGAACCCACAGGCAAGCCTTGGAAAACAATACACCAAGCAAAGTGGGTCAGCTTCAGATTAACAATTGCAGACCAAGTGGCATCAAACCTCCTATGCCAAGTAAAGGCCGAGGAGTTAAGAAGCCACCTCTGGTTCAATGAGGTGAGCATAGGGAAATGGCGTGAAAGCCACCTGTAACCAAGCCGCGGCTTGTAGCTCCTAAGAAGAGTATCTGGAAACCATTTCCAGTCTTTCCACCAAGGTTTGTGCCCACGAATACCAGCTTTGTGAAGAATCTCTGTCGGAATGGCATTCACCAGACCATCAAAAGTAGGATGGTCTTGGTTTTGATGGTTGTAATGAGCTCTAAAAACATCCCACTGCATAATACTCATGGTAGGCCGGTGGAAGAGCTGGTGCAGTGTCTGAATGCCCTTCTTATGAAATCGGAGAGCTTTGAGCCAAGGTGACTTGGCCAGGGGTTGACCATTCTAGGCAAGAAGGGGAGACCACCAGAGATTATGCTGGTTGATGGAGAGCCCATCACAAAACTCGGCACCAACCCAATGGAGCTAGGGCTTGACACTTTCCCAAGAATGCCAAATACTTTTAGCCACAAAGGAGCCAATAATTTGAACTGGCTTCATCATCACTAGTAGGGTTTGGAAGCCGATGCCTTTCCAGGTAGATCTGTGAATGGGAAACCCAGACTAAATGCAATGTCTGAGGAGAACTTTCTAGGCTTCATCCCCAGTAAGCACACGGATGATCCATTTGACACAAAGGGCAGTTCCCTGCCGTTGAGTGGAAAGCAAGCCGAGCCCTCCCGACTCCTTGGGAAGATAGCAAAATTCTCAAGCGACCCTATGAAAACCCTTATGGGTCTCAGAAGAGGCCCAAAGAAAATCATGGAGTAGCTTCTCAAGTCTGCTGTAGGCTGCTTTAGAAGGAGCCCAATAGGAAGAATAATGGACATGGGTGGCAGCCAAAACTTTAGAGCACACTTGGAATTTGCCTGCCAACGAGAGAGGCTTGGTAATCCAATAGGCCAGCTTCTACTCAATTCTAGAGAGCACGGCTTGCCAGAGCTCTCGGGGGGAAGCCTTGAAGGTGAACGAAATACCTAGGAAGCAGAAGATTTCCCCTTGACCAATCCACTTCTAGTTATAGGATTGAAGCCACGCAGGAGTGGGAAGCACAGACTATCTATAGCACAACGTTTTGTGCCATTGAATTGTAGAACTAGAAGCAAGACAAAAAGTGTCAAGGCATTCAAGGGCAGCAGTGATCGAACCTTCATCCTCTAAGAGAGTGAGGAAGGAGTCATTAGCAAAATTCCCATTGACAAGCTACTCTTGAGAATCGGGGAGAGTTATTCCTTTAACACGCTATTGGGAGATAGCATTGGCGAGGAGATATTCAAAACCCTCAGCTGTCAGAACATACAACGCAGGGGCAAGAGGGCATCCCTAGTGAATAGAATGAAAGAGTCCAAAAGAAAAGGACTGGCAGCCATTAATGGAGATGCAAGCCGAGGCATCAAAAAAAAACATGTGAACGAGCTGAAGAAAATTGGCTCCAAAACCCAATACCTGTAACATCACAAGAATGAAAGGCCATTCAATGCGGTCATATGCTTTAGCAAAATCGATTTTGATAAACACGGCTTTTTGGTTCGAACGCCGAGCCCACTCCATGCCTTCCCAAATAGCAATAATGTTGTCAAGAATGAACCTGGATTTGATGAATCCAGTCTACTCGGGATGCACAATCTGAGGTAGGAGGTAGCGGATTTTTAGAGCCAAGGCTTTGGCAATAATTTTATAAGAGACATTAAGAAGTGTGATGGGCCGCCAGTTACAAATATCTTCCGGATCTCCAGATTTAGGTATGAATTTAATATTGCCTTTATTTATTAAATTGCCTAAAGAATTGTTGTGAAAGGCTTCAAGATAAGCATGATGAAAGTCACTCCCAATATAGTCCCAAAGCGCTTTATAGAATTCACAGGGGAAACCATCAATCCCAGAAGCCTTATCATCAGCCATGGAGGAAATAGCTTCCTTGAGATCATCAATTGTTAATAACTAATCACAAAAATTAATCTAGGCTGAAGAAAGCCTATGTGGCACAACAGCAAGGCAGCTCTAAAGGGCTTGCTGGCGCACAAGCGTAGGGTCTTGAGCCATGAAAACTTGCTCATAGTGACGCACAAAAGCCTAGAGAATGTCAGGTAGCTCAAAGAGCACTTGATTACCATCTTTGATGGCTTTAATTCTTGGGGAGGAGTGCCTAGCACGAAGAGCCAAAAAAAATTCTTTGGAGGCACAGTCCCCAATTTTGAGCCAGTGGAGTTGCGCCTTGATTTGAGCACCCCTAGCAGAATAGCTATTAGCCACTTGCTTCTGGTGTCTTAAGTATACCACCCGAACTTGATGTGACGGAGAGAAAGGACAAGTCGCTAAGGCCTCCGTAGCAGCATGCAAGTCAGCAGTGGTGGCCTCGTAAGAGTGCTGGTGGAATAAAGCAAGTTATCGCCCATAAATGTGCAAGAAGCGCGTAATACGAATGATAGCATCATTCCACCAAGCAATCCAGCCCATACTGCCAGCCAGACCGCACTCTAAATTCCACACTCAAAGAATTTTGGGACATGGTGGGCTTGTGACAGAGTAGAGACGTGTTCAAAAAGAATTGCGTCTTACACGTACGAGGCTGCCAAGTATCCCACTCAATTAAAAATTGAATGGGGAAGTGATCTGAAAGGGTCACATCCACAAGTGGCTTGACAGGCAAGGCAGAGCTTTTGAAAGAAAAAAAGATTGTGCCGAGATCATGGCATGATCAAGGCGCTTAAAGACTCTGTCAGTACCAGCTCTGTAGTTACACCAAGTGTGCCAGATGGAATAAGAATGATGGTAACCCAAGTTGGGATCAAAAAGCCCCAATCTATTGCGCATGTAAAACCATGCCTCCCTTTCGCGTGCAGCCCAACAAAAAGGTACAGTGCCATTTTTATCATACGCCATTTCAACAATGTTGAAATCCCCACAAAGCAACCAGGTGGCAACTGGGAAAGAGTCTGCAAGCCATCGCCAAAGCAAGCAGCGCTCCACAGCATCATTAGAGGCGTAAATATTGATAATCCCAAAGGAATGATTCTCAATATTGAGAAGAGTCCAGACAGCCCGCTAGGAGGGATCCACCCCATGGTCAACTACATAAGGAAACAACCGCGGGGCCAAAAGAGTAGTTGCTCCACCACGACCAGCCTCATGCAAGGTACAGAACAAAGTGCTGGCTGGCCAAATAGAGCGACAAGCCAAAGCAAGCAAAAAACCTAAAATTTTAACTTCCTAGAGACAAAGCACTTCAGTCTGCGGAAAATTCTTCCAAGTATTCCTAACAGAATACTTTCTTAAGAGGTCTGTGAGACCTCAAACATTCCATGAGAGAAAATTCATGGAAAGTCGTCCATGTTTGCAAAATCCCAGTCCTCTTCACACAGGGAAGAGAAGCTATTCTTCAAAAACTCTTGCGGAACTGAACCCAATTGAATAGAGGGAGAATACCTCTGCTTTTCTGGTACATATTCGCCTTCTTCCGGTGGAGGAGATTGGCTGTGAGAACACCATTGGGTATCCACACCGATGGATACTGTCGGTTGAGCACATAAAACTATAGCAGCCTGGGGCGCAGCCTGTGGCATAGGCTGTAAAACAGCAGAAGCCCCTCCTGCGGGAGTGGCCTTCCCCTTCTCTTTTCAAGGAAAATCATTAAAAAAATAGTCATGATATTTGATTTAAATTTAAGAAATAATTTAATTTATTAAATCTCTTATTTTAGATAAATTTAGATTATGATATGAGAAAAGGTTTTATTTGAGGTGAATAAGGATTTTTGAGATGGAATTGGACAAATGATAAATGCTTATGACCTTAGGATGTCCTAGTTTGAATAATTCACTATACTTAGGATAGGCTAAGGTCCTAATCTTATTTGATTTTTATATGTATTTGATATAAGTTTTGGATATTGGGTTTTGATTTAGGACCATTGGATTAGAGTATAATGAATTTTGGATTAGGTTTGGATCATGATGAGTGGATAGAAGTTGATTGGGATGACCTATAATTTTAGATTTTATTTTATTTGTATTTCACTGCCTAGGGTTTTGGATTAGGATGAAGATCAAATTATAGATTTGAAAGAGAATTTGGATTTGAATTGTGGGTAAAGGGGTACTAGTAGGATGGGTTGGATTTATATTACAATTAGTATATAATTCCTTTTTTATTAGGATGGGTTGTATTTGAATTAGGTTTAGTATGGGTGGATGAGAGTAGATTGAAATGATATAGTATTTATATTTTTTTTGTGATTTTGAATTTAACAGCATATGAAACTTTGATTCATGAATTGAAACAAAACAAAAAATAAATAAAATTTTTTTAATATATGAACCAAAAAAAATGACATAGGGAAAGAGGATTCCCCAATAGGCTCCTAGGGTTTTTCACCTAGAAGTTGGTTGGTAAAATGCCTCTTTCACGCTAAGTATTCTTGGTGTTTATTAAAAACTAGGGGTTTGAAATAGGTGTGTTGTGTGTGGAGTGTGTCTAAGTGCTAGAAATGGATAAAGGAAGCTAACTAGTAATGCAAGAAAAAGAAAATAAAAATATGTTTGAAAACAAATTGAGATATGCAAACATTAAACTAAATGACCTAAGAAAGCTTATGAATCAAAATAAAAATCTTGAAATGAAAGGTGTGCACATAGAGGCTGAAGAGGGATGAGATAAGGGTCTAGAATTCTGAAGAGTTTGATGCAGAAGTCCATTGGGAGACTTATGCTAGTCTGAGTGCCTTGGTCTAGTTTTTGAGAAAATCTGTCGAAACTAGTTTCTGACAAAAGGGTACTCAGATCTGTAAGAAACTCCAAAATTCATGTATAGTGGGAGTAAGTCGCCACTAATGGTGAAATATTCCATTTTAAGATTTCAAGAGATCTAAAGGTGCACTCTATAGGTCTCAGTCTGCTTTTTTATTCTTGACAAGTTTTTGAACCCAAATCTGCAGAATCTAATATGTGTCCTCCAAGCTCCAACTAGGGTTTCTACAACCTTGAAGATCTTTGAAAAGTTATTGAAGACTATTCCACCTTTGTTCTTTGCTAAATCTGCACACAAAACCTACAAGACACGCTAAGAGGAAAAAATTGTTGAATGTTAGGGAATGGGGGCCTTGGTCAAACCCCTTTAGATAATTAAATCAAATGAAGAGATAATTTAATGAATCATGAAATGTGAATTAATGGAGTCAATACCTTTCCATGATGATTGATCTTGAGTTGTTGCAGAAATCAACCCTTGAATTCCTTAGAGAGATGCCTTGATGACTTAGAATACTCAAACCCTAGCTTGCTTGAGAAGAGTAGTGAATGAGAGATGTGAATGACAAGAATGGTTAGGGTGAAAATGAGGGGGAAAACCCTTATTTATACATTTTGTGCCCTAATTTCTTGAAAATAACACATCACATGTTGACCTTAGGGTTTAGGAGATAAAATCTCGCTAGAATTTTCAATTAAATTTCCATTCTTGAGGGATATGAGAAAAGGTGATAGAAACCAACGAATCTCCAGGATTGATTACTTGTTTAACCACCACCGCTAGTCGCTAACTAACCTCATCAAATTTTTGCCTATTTAGTAAGTCTATCACCACCTAGGAATCTGACTCACAAATAATCCTCCTCCAACCGAGAGCATATGCCTTCCTCAAAGCCAAAAGGATTGCTAAGGCCTCTGTAACATTATTAGAGTGATGCCCCTTATACTCTAAAAAGAAAAACACAACCACCTCAAAGCTATCTCTTCCTACCCCACCCACACTAGCATTTCTTGTATTACCCCTTACCGACCCATCTATATTGATTTTCAAGACTCCAAAGGGAGGAAGCATCCAATTTCCCCCTAAATACCTTCCCTCTAGAACTCTTGCCTTGCCCAATGCTAGACTTTGCAGTACCACCAACATAAATCCTCAAATTACAGGTCACTTCAGTATCTCTAGGATCCACCTAGATTGACATATCACATTTAGCATACAAAGTCTCCTATAAGGCCCCAAGAATACAAGCCCAAACTTGACCCACTATCAATTTATTATCCAAAAAGATATTGCGGTTGTACACCAATCAAATTTTCCAAATAATCAGATCGAGGCCAATAGACCATGCTATGTGAAAAAAAGGGGTTTTCACTAGAGTGGACCCAATGTTCCACCAAAAATCCTCAATAGAGAAAGGAGGCATGCACTGCAAATTCCATGACCCCCACCAAAAATGCCAAATAGACCTAGCAAAGAGGCACTGAAAGAAAATATGAAAGATAGTCTCAACATATTTCAAACAAAGGAAACATAATGAGGGAGCCTAGAATCCCCACTTATAGAGGCTATCCAAAGTCAAGAACTTGCCATTCACCACTAGCCAAGAAAAGAAATTACATTTTTTTTAGGAGAATTTGTTCCAAATATTTTTCCACCAAGGAACCTCAGCACTACCTCAGGCCTCTCTATCCAATGCATGATACCTTGCAGCAATAGTATACTCCCCTTTGGGATCCGAACCCCATGCCAGCACATCCTGCCTCAGAAGGGAGAAACATACTTTGTCAACCAAAATGGAGGAAAAATTGCTCCTATCCTCCAAATATCCACCTATGGGCCACTCCTACATATCCTTCCACTGATAGATCATAGTTTTCCCCAAAGCCTCAGGGGCTTTGAAATCCATCACTCTTCTCCATCCTTCTAGCTCAAAAATCCTACATAAATCTCCCACATGAGGAAGGAGGGGATAGCTGGGAAACCATCCCAAGAGTCATGCCAAAAAAGGGCATCAAAGCCTCTACTACAGATCCAAAACAAGCCCTGTTTAACCAGTGTTGCCCCAGACTTCAGAGTGTCCCAGATCATAGAACCTTTCCCCAAGAGACTAAATCTAGGAACCTCCACCATTCACCTCCCCAAGATACTTACAGGTAAGGATCCTAGCCCAAGTGTGATACTATCGAGAAACCCATCTCTAGTATAGCTTTGTCGCCAAGGATTTCCTATTCCAATCCACCCTTCACAACCCTAGACCACCATCCTACTTTGGCAAACATAAAAATTCCCACTTAATTAAGATCCATTTTCATGAAAGCAAATTACCCGACCATAGAAACTACCTACAAAGTCCCTCAAAATATTTGATAAAAATTTTGGGGGTATTCATTGCAAAGCATATGTATAATAGTAGGGCCTGCACCACAAAGTTCAATAGGTTAACTCTACCAGCTGAACATAACTATCTGTAGGTCCAGTGACTCAAAATCACACAGAATTTGTGAATCACCTCCTACCAAGAGTGCCAAGGAAGTAGATGCACATCTAGAGGGATACCAAGATAGAGGAAGGTCAGATTCCTCACCTAAAACCTTAAGATCTTGGTAATATGTTGCTAGATAAGTATGGGAGTATTAAAAAAATAAATACAAGACTTACTTTCATTGATGCTTTGGCTAGAGGCTTCCAAGTAACAATCCAATGTTTTTCAAAAAGCAGTCGCTTTAGCCACCTTAGCAGCTCCCATCAAAGGCGAGTCATCCACAAATTGATGATGGGTTTGAAAAGAGATAATGTTGCTCCATCTCCATCCTTGAATGAGCCCATCTATAAACCTGGACTTTATGAACCTCCCCAAGCCCTCAACCATCAAAATGAACAATTATGGGGATAACGGATTCCCCTACCAAGGACCTCTAGAAGCACCAAACAAATTATAGGAATCCCCATTTATGAGAACAAAAAAGGAAGATGTCATCACACAACTCATGACCCAATCAATCCACTCCCTATTAAACCCAAAGGCTTCTAGGATTTTGGTCCAAAAGCCCCATTTAAATCTATCATATGCCTTAGCCATGTCCAACTTTATAAAAATGGCCTTTTCCTTCAAAGTAGCCATGGAATGAATAGTCTCAACTGCAATAACTATACCATCCAAAATTTGTCTACCAACAAAAAATCCCCATTGTTCCTCCAAAATAAACTTATCTAGCCATGGAATCAAATGCTCCACAATTAGATTTTTGATGATTTTATACACCACATTACACAAAGAAATTGGTCTAAAGAGATCTAGAGAATCAACACTCTCACATTTTGGGATAAAATAAATAAACGTGACATTCATGGATCTCAACATCTACTTATTCCTTAAATACTCCTACATAACCTCCAACTGGTCAAGGTTGATCACTTCCCAAAATTCCTAAAAATTCATTGGAAACCCATCTAGACTAGGAGCTTTCCCTTTTTTCAACTGAAGCACCACAACTTCTAACTCCTTCAAAGAAATACGCCTAATAAGAGAGGTATTCATGTCCCTAGCTACCAAAGGAGGGATACAAGCTAGGCTAGTGACTTCTTCTTCGCAAGAAGGTGGGGTATCTTTCGAGAATAGACTAGAGAAGAAATAAACCACCTCACTAAAATTCTAAAAAGAGGAAGAAAGAACAGTTTCCTCAGGAGTGCAAAGAGAAGAGATAATGTTACCCTCTCTTCGAGCCTCCACTGATTTATGAAAGAAGGTGGTATTCCTATCCCCTTCTTGAATCTAGTCCACACGTGCCTTCTACTTCCAAAAAATTCCTCATGAAGCTCCCATTCCTCTAGATCTTTGACCACACTCTCCTCTAACCTACACAAATCCTCAACAAAACATTGATCCCAAATTTTCCTGGTAATCGAATCCAAGCATTCTTGGGCCACCCTTTTATTTTGGAACACATTGCTAAACTGATACCTATTCCATTTTCTTAATTTTTACTTCACATATTGAAGCCTCTTCACAAAGGAATACATAGCCATATCAAAATTTGGTCGTCCTTCAATCCACCATCTAAAAACTAGGTCCAAAAGACTCTCCTCCCTAAGCCACATAAGTTGAAATCTAAAAGTTAAATTTCTAGGGCCATCAATTAGGTAGGCATAAAATTTGATGGGTCAATGGTCTGATCCTTGCCAATCTAATAATTTTGAGCTTGACTTTCACTTGTCACCAACCCAAAAACTTGAAACAAGAAACCTATCTAATCTTTCAAATATGGCTTCATCCCCAAGCCTCCTATTATTCCATGTAAACATGCCATTCTTAGGTTTAATATCCACCAGCCTAAGATGAGTGAAATTATCTTTAAGAAGGTCAAAGGAGGGATCCATATGAGGCACTCCCCCCCTTTTTCTCCTCTAGAGAAACAATTGCATTGAAATTACCTGCCATAATCCAAGAAAGGAAGGCATCCAACGATCTTAGAAAATTGATATGGGACCACAAGAGAACCTTACCTGGTACATCTATTGGAGCATAAATTTTGGAAAGAAAAACTATTTCCTCTATCTATGAGCTAATTGCAACAAGAGAAATGGAGAAACTGATGGCGAACCACCAAACAAGAGAGATTCATTGAAAAGGCCCCGAGAGATCCCTTGCATACCTACACACTGACACAATCCCCTATTCCAAACCTTAGCTACACACTGCATCATGCTTTCCATAGAAAACTTTTTCTCCCAGATGAAAACCAAATTTGGAGAATGAGCACGAACCAAATCATAAATATCCTTTTATCTAGGGATGTTATTCATACCCCTCACATTCCATGAAAGCAAAATCATCACAAAGATTAGGAGAAGTTTTATCCAATGTATTCACAGACCCAAATTCAACCAAGGTCTCATCTGTCAAATTAAATTTCTCTTGATCCTTCTTCCTACCCACCTTCTAGGACTTATCAGGAGCACTATTTTCTAGAGGCTTTTGTTGTACACCTAGAATAGGGGAAGAAGCAAAAGCTTTACTCTTGCAAAATTTATAGAACCCAAGCCTCCCGTAGGGATAGCACCAACATATACAAAGGCCAAAGGAGTACCAGCCAACACACAAGGGCACCCAAGCCCAACATCTAAGGAGGGAATCAAAGAGTCCTTCACTTCCCCAGTGGAATCCATAAGGCCAAGAATCGAAAACGTAACAACCATAGGCTCATGATTATGAGTGTTAATAAAGGGTGCCTCTAGCTTCATGTCAAAATAAATTCCCTCCTCATAAACTAAGTCATCCAGTGCATTTAAAAACTCCTTCCTCATGTTGATCCTGAAATGTACTCTTCTAGCCTCACCCCTTGTTTCAAGGTCTAATCAACATAAACCTATATTTATCCAATGTCACTCCCTACAAGGGCCCCTTAAGATTTTTGGATCTAGGATTTGATGGAGCTATTCAACTACTCGAGTTATCCACACTAGTGGCACATAGACACCTCCTTTCAAGATGACCATATTCTAGGCATAGGCGGCATCTACACAAAAAAGTTTCATAATCTAGTGGTTGAGTCCAGGAACTAGACCCCACTATCAGATCAATAGATTCAGGCAAGGGCTAACTCAAGTCAATCTCAAAAAAGATACGTGAATAGGAAAAAATCCACTTCTCCAAAGTCTACTAAGAGGGTCTAATCAGTTTTCCCAATGACATGGCAATAGACTACACAATATATCTCCTCCAAAATTCAAGCAACAAATGAGGAAGGTGCACCGAAACCAAAACCTTGGATGACATCTCTTTTACTGAAATAAATCTTGCATGCTATGGTTTTATGAACAATCCAACCTTATTATAAAAATATGAGCCACCGTCAAAGGCCCTATTTTGATCTAAGATACATGATCAATCCACCAAGAAAAATTTATTCCTAGCCAACATGATCTCAAAATCTCCCTCCAAGTTCCAAGTCCTTTGAATCCAAGGTTTGAGGAAAGGAAGTGAAGCCCTCATCCCCAAAAACTTATAGATCAGCACATGCTTACATTAATTTTCCAAATCCTTTGCAACTACTTCCTCTTGGATCACCACCACTAGAGGCACTTAATCCTGTTCTAGATAGTCCTTGATCTTTTCACTCTAAACTCTCCGCTCTTGGACAAACTCACTCCAAAAGAGCGAGCCCCGTCACCCAACTCTGTCATTACCTCATCCCCTGACACCCCAACCAAACCAACATTTGGGTCCATCTAAGCCCCAAATAATAGCCTTTTTTTCCCAAAAACACCACACCCCAAACCCCAATCGTTGTAACCTTCAACCCCCCAAACTAGCCAAACCCACACAACACACCTCCTTCTCCCACACCAGCAACCAATCAAAAATCAATGCACCAAAAATGAACCCAAGAGTAGACTAGTGAATTAACACCAAAGGAAGCATACAAAGAACCACCCTATGCACCCAAGAAAAGGTGAAATATTGACTTGAACTGTTGTGCACTCCTCATAGGCCAAACCATGCCCAAGACACCACCCATGTGCAACACAGGAAGACCAAACAACAATGAAAGGACCTGTAGAACTAGAGAGAGGAAGAGCTCTACGAAAAGAAGAAACCACCACCCTAATACACTAAAAGGCCCACCCCTCGAACAAAATAAATAATTGTAAGGACAATCCCAGTCTAAGATTGAGCATCCACACTCTAGGACTACCATGCATCCTGGGTCGAGATGGCCGTGAGTGCCTACATTTACACTAGAGCAGACACCATCCTATCCCCATAGTCACAGCAACGTAGCAATAGTGTTGAGCAGTTAGGTACTAATCATATGTAGCAATTAGCACTAGTGGTTAGCTCTAGCGATTAGGGGTCAATAATAACTCTTAGAAAATTTCCTACCAAGATAGATCATATTATATATGAATCTTTATTTCCTAGGCATTTTGAACTTATCCATGAGGTTCTTTTTTCACTAAAATGTCCCTTGTAAAAGTGCATCCCTGAACTCAATGAAAATGGTTAAAAAATTACAAGTTTTTATTAGTGAAAAACGATGAGTATGAGGATTAACAAGGGACTAAGTCCCACTGGGCATGTCAAAATATGCAAAATATTAAATAAAATAAAAATTTAGATTAAATGCTTTAATATTAATATATTATTTTAAATCTACTACACCTTAGTTCAAGCTAAGAAACATTATAAAATGTTAACAAAAGAAACTCTTATCTACACAAGATTCCTAATACACCAAAGGTGGTCATTCTCAAAGGATTTTGTGTTAACAAAAGTATGTGTAGAGATGAAAAAATATATAGTTTGATCCCACACATCTGATCCTGATCTTACTAACACCACTTCTTCTTGAATCATCTCCTTTACTAATCAATTGAATTGAATAATCTTTATTCGATTAAATTCATAATATTTCCTCTCTTAATTAAATAAATCAAATTTATTTGATTAAGTCACCCGCTTCTATTAATTAAATAAATTATTTTTTTTAATTAATCTGATAATCTCTCTCGGAATTAAATAATTCATTTTTTTTAGTTACTCTCTAAAGTCATATCCTTAAATTAAATAAATTAATCTTTATTTTCAATGTAAAACTAACATCACCCTCTTTAATTAAATAAATCAATCTTTATTTAATTAACTCTAAATCCATTATTCCTCTCAACTTTGATTTATTTAAATCCAAAATCTAAGTCAAAATTGTCAAATCAACTAATCTTCACCTAATTTAATTAAATCCTAATCGTAATCCATCAAATCCTCTAGATTTTGCAACTTGCACAACAAATCAGTTTAATTAATTTATTAATTCCTCTATTTTCTCTCAACTTGGCATCAATAAAATAATATTCCTCAAATTTGAAAATCCCTCCAAAAGGGATAAGTACATCCAACAAGGCATTAAAGGCCTCTTAAATGTCATTTTCCTTGAGACAAGTGGCATTTACTCCATTCTTCTCTCCCTCCAACTTGTCATTTCACAAATTTCAAATTCCACCTAATCATATTTATGTGTGCATTCATCCAAATGTGCTCATTCCTCCTCCAATCACGTGTGGACAAGTGGCCTTCTCTCATTGGTTGGTCTTTTATCCTACATTCATCCATATTGCATCTTCTTCCATCATTCTCTCTTATTTATAGGAGACTCTTATTTGAATTTTGGAGACATAACTTATGCAATATCATTGTCTTCAAAGTTTTCATAAGCATCTTCATCCATCCTTAGGCATTTTTCATCAAATTTCATATAATCATAGCTAGGTCATGGAGAAATTTTATCAAGGAGCATACCATTGATCATTAATCTTACAAGGAATTGGGAAAGCACCATTTTCCACATCCAAATGGCACTAATTCCCCCATGGGATTGACAATTTTCTCATTAGAATACGATTTGATAGCTTTCATTCTTTTGTTCTTCATTTATTTCTTATTTTCATGTTTCAAACTAATTTCATGGGGAATGTTGATCTAACTTGCATAATGATCTAATTGTGTGTGTGTTCTCTTGTGTTTGTGCAAGTATAGGTTCACCATTCACAGGATGAAATGTGGTTCTTCTTTTTGAGATAATGAGCATTTATTTCAAATTGAAGATCCCCAAATGGTTTATGGAATGGAATATTTATAGGTTTTCAAATGGAGGGATACATGGTGTGGATTGGATAAGAGATCAAACGATGATATTAAGCTAGTTACGTAGATGTGAGATCAAGGGTGGAGAAAAAAATTAATTATTTTATGAAATTTTTGATGAATGATTAGCTCAAGGTTTATTAGAACCAATTATTCATTAAGATCGCAATTAAATATCACACTACCAAAACACATTGTATGTACTAGATTGTTATTCATATATTGTATGTACTAGATTGTTATTCATATATTGTATGTTTCCCACACCTTTTTTAAAATCATGAAAGTTTATTTAAGATGAGTAACAACATAATATCTTATGACTACTTGACTATAAACATGTGATGGTTAAGCTTAGCCAACTCTTTCAATTGAGTAAGCTTCCCAATATATTTTAAATATTATTAGTCTCAAAGCACTAAATAGATAATAGATATTAGAGCAAAGAAAATTATATAAGCAGATTTTTTCTAGATCGAATTCATACCATAAACTATTTCTATAGAAACATTATATATTAATTTCATTTGTTCTATATAAAAATATATTAGTTATTAATTATAATAATTTCATATTTATATTTAATAATTTTTATTATAAAATATAATATATAATAATAATATAACCTATATATATACTATTATATATAATAATAAATATACTTATATTATATATGCTTTAATTTGTATTATATAAAATATATATAATATATTAACTACATTTTCTATTATATTATATATCAATTTTTTGTATTATATAAAAATATAATAATTATTAATTATAATAATTTTGTATATGTATTTAATAATTGTTGATGGTGTTTTCTACACAGCAACAACTTAGACAGAATATAATATCCTATCTCTCTTGAAAGGTAAATTTCTATGGGAAAAGAAATAACCCCAAGGTCTCTAATGTCAGGTCTTGACAATGCAGCAAAACAACTCATTGATAAATGTGAAAATGCTGGTAATCACAATGGGACCTTACTACGAGCAACACTGGATTTCGAATCTTATTAGATGTAAACAATAAATTGATACTTTGAAACTTGATTGGAACCCTAATAATAAATAAATAGCAAAAGATAAAGGTTTCAAAGATAATATTAAATCTACTTCTAACCCTAAGATTGAAAATACCAAAGGATAAAATGCTTAAAATGGACCGATCTCTCATAAACTATCTTCTACTTAACCCAGATGAATCTGCAATTCCACAGAAATAGTGCCATCTTCTAAGGTATTTAAAGATTTTCAAATCACAAACATTCATTAAGTCAATCCTATTGTAATTAAGATGAATAAACCTTCACAATTGAACTAAGCACAAATATAAGTCCAGGCTAACTTTGCAAAGCAGCTAACAATCAGCTACCTGCAAAAAGTATGGACTAGATATCGATGCAAACATTCCAAACTTGAAACCCTAAGCATTACCAGATCACTTACCATAAACTATTAAGCAATTTGAAAGATAGAATAATAAGAACTATGTCAGATGAAATTCCAAAAGATAGATACCAAACACAATATCTCTCTTTTATTAAATCATCCATAATAGCAATAACTCCAGTTTTATGTTACAACACTTGCTTGAGAATAAACCCTAACTTGCTCTAATATCACTTGACTATTTCTCTCCCAATCTACCTATCCTTCTATCTCTATTCTCTAATCTCTATCTATCTATCTATATCTAAATGAGGCAACATGCCCATTTTTATAGAGAATCCATAAGATAGGTTGGCCCAAATTATAATTTTATAATAAAAACATGACCTACAAGAGGTCGGCCTCAAAGAGTAATTCGAACATATGAAATGTGCCATTGGCACCAATTTCATCCAAAACTGCCAAGATATCAAAAGGTCGGCCCAATACATGAAAATTAATGGGAAGCACAAATATCAATGTAACCCTATATAGTTACTCCCCATCATTGTCTTTAGCTTTATCTTCTTTACCATGTATGTCCAATAGGACCCTATCCAGCTCAGCAACAGGTGGCACAGGCAAAACCCTAATCTTTCTCTCAAGAGACTTGATATCTTCTCTTGTCTGCCTAATTGTACCATCCCAATTGGCTTTGTTGGTCAAATATCTGTCAATGACTACAATATAAGTTGCAACATCATCCAACTAATGTCTATTAATTGGCCCTTCACTGACTAGGGAATAAACATCCCTCCACCACTCTCTAAGTTGCTCCAAATTGAGATGTTTTGGAGAAAACTTCTTCCTTCCAGTCATGACCTCAAAGAATGAAATACACCTATCATGAACACTGGTCAGAGCATCCTCAATCTGCCTCACCTATTTATGGATCTTTTTCAGGGCCTTCTACCTCATTTGCAGGATTTCAAACCATTGCCAAGGTTCGAAAACTCTTAGAAAAGGAAGAATCTTGCACTGTACCAATTTGTCCTCAGTAAACCCCATGATTGTTGTAGTCTTCTATAGTAGGAGCTTGGTATCCACATTATCTTTTGCCAATGCAACCTTTAACCAATCTATCAACCTCAGTGCATCCCCTCCAGTTGACAATATGCCCTTAATGGCATCATCTCCTTTAGCTTGGACACCCTGCAACCAGGTAACTATAGCATGTGAGGTGCCCTTCATCCTTTCTAGCTCAAAGATTGTTTCCTAGGGTAGGAATCCTACAACAGAAGAGGAGGAGCCAATAGCTTTCAAAGCTTTCGTCAACTCTTGCAAGTATTTCTTTAGTTTTTCATTCTCCTTCTCCAACTCATGTCTAGTTTGAACTGCCTTTTTTGATCTCCCCACAATCACTACACTAGAGCCCTCATATTCTTCAATATCCTACTCCATGGTAGCATGCCCCAATTCAATAGTATACACATTATAGTCCTGGGTAGTCACATTGTCCCTATCTTTATTTGGAGCAGGAGTAGCAATATGCGCCACTCTATTACCTAATCCATCCCTCTCAATTCAGGACACAACCCTTGCCTTCTTTTTAGTTTTTTCCTTCTCTACATTAGCCATGAGGGTATCCCAATGAGGAGGAGCATCCTCCATTATTACCATTTTGTTCTTCAATTCCCTCTCAAGCCAATCTAGAATAGTGGACCTAGTAGGCACTGTGTCTTTTTTATCTTGTTCCTTCTCCTATTGATCAGCAGTTGCATCCTTTTCAACATTTGGATTTTTAGGAACCACAGTTGGGTTCTCTTCTTCTTGTACCTTCTCTTCCACAACCACATGCACTGGTGAAGGGGCCCTAGCTGGTAACTCTTTCTCCTTTTTAGGAGACCTGTCTACTTGTTCTTTTGTAGGTAAATCTGCATATGCAACCAAGGGAGATTGAACCACCCTATCAATTTCTGCCTCTACATTAAAGAGGTCTCCTTGAAATTATTCCTCGGCAAAATCCTTAGGAATTTCATCCTTCTTTGGTTCTCCCCGTACGCTACCAGCATCTTGAGGAATGGAGGGATTTACTTGTTCGACAATAAGGATACTCACTGAAACATTCTCCTTTGCTACAGTACCCCTTGGGGAAGGAGTCCTTGATCTCCTCATGTAAAGCTGTGTCTTTTCCCCTGAGCTTTCCACCTCTACCACTGGTGGCTCAATTTCCTTGTCAACCCTAGGGGCTTCCTCCACCTTCTGTGATGGCCTTGTAACTCTTCTCTTCTTCATTAATGCATGAAAACTTTCAATCTCCTCCTCCTCTTCCTGATTCTTCTCAAATTCTTTCTTAGAGGCATGTTTCCTCTTCTTTGCAGCAGGCCTTCTTTGTTTGCCTATCTCTGCAGCCTTCTCAGGTTGAACCTCTCTTACCTGGATTCTAAAAGGAGAATCCACTTTTTCCTTTCCCTTTGGATCTAGTTCAAGTGAAGCCTCGAAAGCAGAATGAGACTCTAAATCTCCCATCAATTCATAGGCGCACAGAACACCCTCGCTCTCTAGCTCTAGCATTTTGTGCTTTAACCACATCTTGGTATACTTGATCACTGGGGCCATAACCTGATCTAAATCAGTCTTTTCTTCATCTAACCATTCAACTTCCCCCACTAGTTTATCCTTTACTGCCTCATAAACATGACCCTAGATCACATTTCCATCCTCCTCTACCTAGTTAGGGATGGCCTTTACATTGTACAACCTCACCAAGTCCACTAGCAACCTGGAAAATCTCTTCTTTCTCACCTTGAACTCATCAACAAGGTTAATCCAATAGTCTTCAATGTGAGACTTATGGCTATAATCCCTATTGGATTTCTTTTGGGCTTCGCCAGTAATATCAAACCTTTCTCTCTTAAAATGGAAAGAGAGCCCAAAAGTGTTCATCTCCTCCTCTGAAGCATGAGAAGACTGAATGGAAGCACAAACCTCTCCCATTCCTATCTTCAAAGGGAAATCGTTCCCAAAACCTGTTTTATGCATTTCTCCCTTCACAACATTATCAAAGTCATAGATTTGTCTAGTGACTGCCAATAATATAATATGATCAATGGGATATCTAGGGAATCTGTAGGGAGCCCTCTGAAAACCATCAATTCTGATATATGAGAAGGTTGGGAACTGTATAAACCATGCTCCATATCTCCTTATCAACTCTTTTTCCTTATCTGAGATTCTCACATGCTCTGCACCTTGGAGAAATCTGGTAATCTACATTGTGAAGGCATCATTTGACCTCCTGTAGCTTCCACCAATTAAGTGCAACTATGCATACACTTCATAGATAGCATCCTGAACAAAAATACCCCTAGTGCTCAACCCCTTGTATGGATGAAGTCTGGCTAATGAATACACTAGGTAAGAGGTCATAGTGAAGGTCTTAGTCTGCAAGACATTACACAACTAATGATCGATCACATTATTGATAACACCTGCCCAATGATAATCAATTCCCTGTTCCATTTTGGCAATTACATTAAGCATCCAAGTTTCAAAAACACCTGCACTCTTCAATCCCACCAACCTGCTGAGAAGAGTGATGGCATTGTAGTACTCTTTCTTGAATTTAAGCCTAAATAGTTGCTTAGGCAACTTAGAGAAATGAGATTTAGGCTTCTCTAGCCAGGAGTTGATCACCTGTTGAGATTTGTCTATGTTCTCCTCATAATACTTTCTAGCAACATCTATGTCAAAGCCCACCACATGGGACCTATCAGGCATGTCCAAGGTTCCAACAAGAATCCTTCCCTAGGGACCAATTACTCTCTGTGTCTCTCTATCATAGTTTTTGGCACACTCAAGCACTAGCTCGTAGCATTGCACTATAGAAGGAAAACCTGCCACATGAGCTAGCCCAGAGTCCACCATCCTCTTTGCCAACAGAGGAGGGCTCGGTGCTGACATCTCAGCCTTGAATTCCTTGTAGTCCCACATGCCTACATTTGTATCCGTGATCCCTGACCAAATTGAGCTCAGCTTACTATGAGGAATCTGGCTCCTTATATCCACCTTAACTTTTTCTACATCTGAGATGGCAAAAGTCTCTGCACCTGGATCGGTTTCCTTCCCCTTGCCTCGACAAGCAACATTCTGTCTCGATCTTGCCTACAAACACATGAAGGTAGCCACAATTAGATTCATAGGAAGTAACAAGTGTAGAAGATCATTACCTTAAAGTTCAGGATTTAGCCCCCCTTGCAGATTCTGCACTGGGAAGGATTTCAGGAAAATCCAGACCAGGCAGATTCCAATGAACCAAACATACAAAATCCAATAATATCACTTAAACTCGTTAATTAACAAATGGAAATCATTAGAAACACTTAGAATAAGCTCCTTAAATCAATCAAATAATTTACTAGTAAACCAAACATTTATAACCATCAAATTCAACATTTTCCAGAAAAGACCTGGAAGAATCTGCCAGAGATGGATTTTGGCGAAAACAGCAATAGTTATAACTAACCTGGGAAAAATGAAGAGACATGGAAAATTCGGGAAAATTCAGGTGGAACGAATTTTGGTGAAATCCAGATATAATAGTATTAAAGCTCGAAATCAGTAAAACGACCCAACCGTGAACATCGAGAAAATTTGGATGGAACGAATTTTGGCAAAATCAAATGAAATCCAGTATAAAGTGATAAAAGAGGAAGAAATAGAAAAGTTGGAGAAATCTAAGGGAAGCGGAATTCCGCGAGGACCTCGAAAACCCAAACCTATCTACATCTTCACTACTTTCACCAAAATGATTCAAATCACTCTGGATCTAGGCCAGAACTCCAAAACCAACTCAACCTGGGCCTCTAATGAATGAAATATGAACTAAGGACACTCTTCTCAACAATTTGAAGAGGATTGGCCATGCCCTAGGTCAAAAATCCTAAATGTCTGCCATGAAAGCACAGGGGCAAAGCATGACTCACTCATACATCAAAATGGATATTTGTGACTTAAAGCAAGCAAATGCCCAAATAAGAAGCAGCACCAGACCAAGCATATATGTTCAATCAATCAAGACGGACTGGTACATTAACGAAAAACCCCAAAATGCTCAATAATGATGCGCACCCAGAAGAACTAGGAAACCACGAAGGACCCCCAAGCAAATGAAGAAAATCAATTGAAATAAATAGATAAAAAAAGGGCACATCTACATACCATGGAAGTGCAAAGGTCGAAACTGGTGAAGCCAACCAATCCCTGTCTAATGCGAATAGGATACAATCCACGCATAGGAAATGCAAACGCACAATTCAAATGGCTTCAAAAATCCATATATCCAGCAAAACACCAAGAAATCCAAGACACAAGCCCAAATGATAGAAAATGCACAAACTCAAATGATCAATTGCTTCTCAAAGAATCAATATATCAAAGCTCCAAACATCTACACAAACACCATTAATGGGTTTGACAAGATAGTCACGACCATGGAAAAACTGGGGATTCGACGTTGCGATGGACTTTGGAGAAATCCGAACCATACGGATTTTCCCAAAAGCAAGGCAAAAGGTAGCCACTTCGGACATTAAAGGGAAACCGTGAGAATCCGGCCCAGGCGGATTTTCCCAAAAACAGTGAAAAACCCAAAATAAAGTCAGAACTTCAGATTTTCAATAGATTGCATAAGTGTGCCACCTCAATTGGAAAAATGGACATTAAAGCACAAACCCAAGCAAGCGAAAACCCCTAAAAAAGCAGGGCCAAAACACCAAAAAGCGAAAAAAGAGGGTCCCCACTTTCAGTGGGGCATGTGTACAAAAACTACACATTATTTATTTTGTTAAATAATATAATATATAATAATAAATAGTATAATTATATTAGATAAAATATACATTATTTATTAATTATGCTAATATATACTTAACTACGTACGACTGAGATTAGGATGGGTTTGATTTAGATAAGCATTGGTATATAATTCATTTTTTATTACGATGGGTTGTATTTCAATTAGGTTTGGCATGGGTGGATCAGAATAGATTGAAATGACATAGTATTTGAATTATTTTTGTGATTTTAAATTTAACAGCATATGCAAATTTGATTCATGAATTGAAACAAAAATAAATAAATATAATTTTTTTTTAATATTTGAACCACCAAAAATGACATAGGGAAAGAGGATTCCCCAATAGGCTCCTAGGTTATTTCACCTAGAAGCTGGTTGGTAAAATGCCTCTTTCACACTAAGTATTCTTGGTATTCATTCAAAACTAAGGGTTTGGAATAGGTGTGATGTGTGTGGAGTGTGTCTAAGTGCTGGAAGTGGATAAAGGAAGCTAACTAGTAATGAAAGAAATAGAAAATAAAAATATGTTTGAAAACAAATTGAGATATGCAAACATTAAACTAAATGACCTAAGAAAGCTTATGAAACAAAATAAAATTCTTGAAATGAAAGGTGTGCACCTAGAGGCTAAAGAGGGGTGAGATGAGGGTCTAGAATCCTAAATTATTTGATGTAGAAGTCCACTGGGATACTTGTGCCAGTCTGAGTGACTTAGTCCATCTGAACCCCACACCAACACATCCCGCCCCAGAAGGGAGCAACATACTTTGTTAGCCAAAATGGAGCACAACTCCCTCCTATCCTCCAAAGATCCACCTAGGGGCCACTCCTGCATATCCTTCCACTGATAGTTAATAGTTTTCCTCAAAGCCTAAGGGGCTTTAAAATCCATCACTCTGCTCCATCCTGCCAGCTCAAAAATCCTACATAAATCCCCCAAGTGAGGATGTGAGGAGAGGAGAGGTGGAAAACCATCCCAAGATTCATGCCAAAAAAGGGCATCAAATCCTCTACTACAGATCCAAAATAGGCCCTGTTTAACTAGTGTGGCCCCACACTTGAGAGTGTCCCAAATCATAGAAGCTTTCCCCAAGAGACTAAATCTAGGAACCTCCACACCATTCACCTCCCTAAGATACTTGCAGGTAAGGATCCTGGCCCAAGTCTGATGCCATTGAGAAACCCATCTCTAGTATATCTTTTCCACCAAGGCTTTCATATTCCAATACACCCTTTACAACCCTAGACCACCATCATACTTTGGTCAAAAAAAAACTTCCCACTTAATTAAGCTCCATTTCTGTGAGAGGATATTACCTAACCATAGAAACTACCTACAAAGTCCCTCAAAATATTTGATGAAACTTGCAGGGGTAGTCATCACAAAGCATCTCTCTAAAGGTAGGGCCTATACAATAGACTTCAACAAGGTAACTCTACCAGCCGAAGATAGCCATCTATAGGTCCAGTGACTCACGAGCCCACAAAATTTGTCAATCAACTCCTGCCAAAAGTTCCAGGGAAGCATGGGAGTATTAAACAAATAAATAGAAGACTTAATTTCATTGATTCTTTGGCTAGAGGCTGCCAAGTAACAGTCTAACATTTTTCAAAAATCAGTTGCTTCAACCACCTAAGTAGCTCCCATCAAAGCCGAGTCATCCAAAAATTGAAGATGGGTTTGAGAAGGGAGAGTGTTGCAATATCTCCATCCTTGAATGAGCCCATCTTCAACCTTGGACTTTATGAACCGCCCAAGCCCTTAGCCATCAAAATGAACAAGAATGGGGATAAGGGATCCCCATACCGAAGACCTCTAGAAGCACCAAACAGATTAGAGGACTCCCCATTTATGAGAATAGAAAAAGAGGATGTCGTCACACAACTCATGATCCAATAAATGTACTCCCTATTGAACCCAAAGGCTTCTAGGATTTTGGTCCAAAAACCCCATTTAACTCTTTTATATTCCTTAGCCATGTCCAAATTTATAAACATATCCTTTTCCTTCGAAGTGGACATGGAATGAATAGTCTCAGCCGCAATAACTATACCATCTAGAATCTGTTTACCAACAACATAACCCCCTTGTTCCTCCAAAATCAACTTATCAAGCCATGGATTCAAATGCTCCATAATTAGCTTTGTGATAATTTTATACACCACATTACACAAAGCAATTGGTCCAAAGAGATCTAGATAATCAACACTCTCACATTCTAGGAAAAATAAATAAACGTGGCATTCATGGCCCTCAAGATCTGCTTATTCCTTAAAGACTCCTACACAACCAACAATAGGTCGAGGTTGATCACTTCCCAAAGTTCTTTAAAGAACTTCACTGGAAACCCGTCTAGACCAAGAGCCTTCCCTTTTTTCAAATGAAACACCACAGCTTCTAACTTCTCTAAAGAAATAGGTTTAAGAAGAGAGGTACTCATGTCCCTAGTTACCAAAGGAGGGATACAAGCCAAGCTTCTTCCTCACAAGAAGGTGGGATATCTTCTGAGAATAGAATATAGAAGAAACAAACCACCTCACTAGAATGCTAAAAGGAAGAAGAAAGAACTGTTTCATCAGGAGTGCAAAGACAAGAGATAATGTTACCCTATCTTCGAGCCTTCACCGATTTATGAAAGAAGGAGGTATTCATATCCCCTTCCTGAAGCCATTCCACACGTGTCTTTTGCTTCCAAAAAATCTCCTCACCAAGCTCCCATTCCTCTAGATATTTGACCACACTCTCCTCTAACATACACAAACCCTCAATGAGACCCTAATCCTAAATTTTCTTTGAAATTGAATCCAAGCATTCTTGGGCCACCCTTTTCTTTTGGAACACATTGTCAAACTGATACCTATGCCAATGTTTTAATTTGTACCTCACATATTGAAGCCTCTTCACAAAGGAATACTTAGCCATACCAAAATTTAGTCATCCTTCAGTCCACCATCTAGAAACCAGGTCCAGAAGACTCTCCTCCCTGAGCCACATAAGTTGAAATCTAAAAGTCTATTTTCTAGGGCCACCAATTAGGTCAGAAATTTTTTTTATCAACCAATGGTTTGATCCCCACCAATCTAAGATTTATAAGCTTGATTGAAAATTGTCACCAACCCAAAAAATCAAAACAAGAAACCTGTCTAATTTTTCAAAGATGGCTTCATCCCCAAGCATCCTATTATTCCAAGTAAACATTCCATTCTTAGGTTTAATATCCACCAGCCTAAGCCGAGCCAAATTCTCTCTAAGAAGGTCAAAGGAGGGATCTATATGAGGTACTCCCCCCTTTTTCTCCTCTAGAGAAATAATTGCATTGAAATCACCTGCAATAATCCAAGGAAGGAATGGATCCAACGATCTTAGAAAATTGATATGTGACCACAAGAGAACCTTACCAGGTACATCTATTGTAGCATAAATGTCAAAAATAAAAACTATTTCCCTCATCTCCAAGCTAATTGCAACAAGAGAAATGGAGAAATTGTTAGTGAACCATAGAACAGGAGAGATTCACTAGCAAGGCCCCCAGAGCTCCCCTGCATACCCACACACTGACACAATCCCCTGTTCCAAATCTTAGTTGCACACTGCATCATTCTTTCCATAGATAACATTGTCTCCTCGAGAAAAACCAAATCTGGAGAAAGAGAATGAACCAAATCCTAAATAGCCTTTTATCTAGGGATGCTATTCATACCCCTCACATTACATGAAAGCATGTAATAATTGTGAAGACTAGGATAAGTGAGTATCCAATGTTTTCACAAACTCAGATTCAACCAAGGTCTCATTTGTCAACTTAACTTTCTCCTGATCCTTCTTCCTACCCACCTTCGATGACTTATCAAGAGCACTATTTTCCAAAGGCTTTAGTTGCACACCTAGAATAGGGGAAGAAGAAAAAGCTTTACTCTTGCTAAAATTTATAGAACCCAAGCCTCCCATAGGGCTAGCACCAACATCTGTAGAGGCCAAAGGAGTACCAGCCAACACACAAGGGTCCCCAAGCCCAACATCTGAGGAGGGAATCAAAGTGTCCTTCACTTCCCCAAGGGCATCTATAAGGCCAAGAATCGAAGACATAATAGCCATAGGCTCGAGATTAAAAGTATTAATGAAGGGGGCCTCCACCTTCATATCAAAATAAATACCCTCATGATCTAAGTCATCCAGTGCATCAAACCTATTAAACAATCCCTCCTCATGTCGATCCTGAAAATTCCTCTTCTTGCCTCACCCCTTGTTTCGAGGTCTAATTGGAATGAACCCATCTTTATCTGGTGTCACTCCCTACAAGGGCCCCTTACCCTTTTCGGATCCAGGATTTGATGGAGCCATTCAAGGCTCGAGTTACCTGCACTAGTGTAAAGCGCGAAACTCTTTAAATCAAACATCGACAAAACTTTAAATAATTTCATTTATATTCAAAACAAAGTTGACAATTCATTCATTTAGACATCATAAAAACCAATTGATTCCAAAACAATGACTTAAAGTTGATAAATAGATTCAATATACATTTCTAGTTAAATACATACACGTTTCATAATACACAACTTTGATAATAATTCAAAAGAAGTTGTAATATAAGTTACAATTTGAGACTTAGCCATTCAGTTGCTTTAAGCTCTTCAAAACATAATTCAAGAATACATAAAACATAAATGAAGATGACATCCTTTGATCTTCAATCCAATAGCATATCTTCAATAATGAAGACAAGAACAAGGATCAGGCACTTTTTCTGCCCAACGTCGAAGCTTACGCTTCCCCAAAATTCTTAATTCATTCAAAGAATACCTGACCCTACATGAATCGCTTAGCAAAAAGAAATCTACAAGCAAGATGGAATCTAGTGCATGCCTAGTATAGCTAGTAAAACCAAAAACATTTTCATTTTCCTAATTCATTTAAGAAACAAGCAAGTTTGATACTAGGATATGGTAGAGAGCTCAATAATTCCATCTATTTCAATGGTCCTTAAGTTACTTGGCCAAGTAAAATTTCATTCATGACAAATAAAGTAGTTTTGGAAAAGAAAAACTACACTGTCTAATAACCCATATTCGGCACCCGTCCCAGAAGGTAACTTTCCCAAAAACATGACATGCACTTTCATTTATCAAGCATGCATGGTTCCAATCAATTAAATACAATCTTTCAAAAAATAATCAAACATAAAATCTTGTTTTAAGCAAAACAGTTCATATGTTGTTCTTTCCATCATTTTAATCCATAAAGGACATTAAATTAATATTTAAATCAAGTAAATTAAATAATCAAAAATAAATTAAGAAGGTGTATCTCAAGTATGTAAATTAAATACATATAAAAACAAGCATAAATGAGCACACATTCTTTCGTTCAATTTACTCATTTAATTTGTTTTCTCTATGAAATAATCCTAATTCCTTTAGTTCTCAAGTAAATCGTATCTTTAAATTTAATTGATTTATTTTTTGTTTTCCATACTTGCGGAAAATAAATTAATACTTTTTCATGAACATAATTTAAATAAATCATTTCAGTTTCTATTTTGAATGTTTTGAGTTTTATTTTCTAAATTCACTGATTTTAACTTCTATTTCGAAATTACATTAAAAATTTAAAACGTATTTAATCAAAATCTTTTCTGTTTTGAATTCTTTCAAATCTAATTTAAAATAAAGTTTTCTGTTTTAAATAAAAAACCTTTCAAATCCAAATCTGAGTTTTTCCTAAATTATAAATCAGCTATTTCTCATTGTTTTCTAATCCAATTTTTCCTACAATTTTCTATTGTTAATTTCAATGGTTTCTAGAAAAAAAATCATAGTTTGAGTGTTGAAAATTTCTACAAAATTCGAAGTAATCAACAATATTTTTTAATACTTTTTTTAAAAATCAAAACAAGAAACTAACTATTTCATTGAATTCACTATGTTCATATTTTTGTTTAATAATTTCTAAATAAAATCCTACCCGGTAATTCTAGAAATGATGAATGTGTGCCTCTATAATTTTCTGTAGCTCTACCTTTGTTCATCTATTTTCTTCCTCTCCCTGGTGCCTCTTTGTCTTTTGTTGTTGTTGATATGCTTTACCTTCTATCTGGTTTCCTATTTCCCTATTTCCTTCGTGCGCCCTTCACCTATCTCCTTCTCTATTTCCTACACACCTTTCCTATCCTTCTTCCTGCGCATTATTCTCTTGTTGCTTTGCATGCCCTTCTTACTGGTGTTCCATGCTTGTGCTAGGTGGAGGTGTGTGAAGGGAATGGGGAGACTTGTCCCTTGATCACACATGGAGATTGGAGCATGAGATGAGCTGGTGTGCTCCTATTCCTTTGCTGCTAGTGTGTGAATAGGGGGGGGAATAAATTAGTTGACCCTCCTTTCTACCTACGTGCCTTAGCTTGCTCTCCCTCTGTTGGCTGCATGGGGAGTAAAGGGAGGAGGACTGCCTTCTTGAACACATGGAAGTTGAGAAGACTAACTGAATCCTTACCATTCAAAGAATAGTCATCCCAATTTCTTCCTTCTCTGTCTCCTTTGATTTCAGATTGATTCCCTGTCAAAAATCCCCAATTCTGTGTCTTTTTTTTCCTTTTTAATGTAAAAATGGATTTTCACCCAATTTCCATTTCAAAATTATTCCCTGACTGATTCTTTCTTTCTCATGCATTGATAGATGTTAACAAGAATTCAGATCCACCATTTCAGTGTGATCTCCAGTTCAATTTAAAACTCCAAGTTTTCAAAATTTGATTGCCTCTAATTGATTGAAGATATTTTCTTCAATTTCTTTAATTGAAGTTTTAAATTCAATTTCAATTTTGCACATGATTTGTTTTCCAATTTGTTTTCAATAACTCAATTTAAGATCTTTGTTTAATTTCTTCATCTAAATATTTTCTCTTTCATAATTTTCAAATGAGAAATAAAAACTATTAATTTCATAACACTTTATTTATTACATTTTAATAAATTTCGTAATAAAAATCTATCCCATTCATTTCAAAATGAAACCATCATTATTTTTAAACAATGATAAAATATCTAAACAAGGAATCCAATTCATTTAACTTAAATCAATTTCCTCAAAATTAACCAAATCGTCATTTTAAACCAACATATTCTTTTCACAAATTTGGAGAAATCAATTAAACTTAATTTAAAATTTGCAAACACAATAATCACAAAACGCATCAAAATATTGACTAAGTGAGTGTGTGAGATTCCATCATCCTCATAAATTTCTAATGGATAAAATGACTCTACCTGGTCGATGTTCTCACCTTCATTCATGTTCACCTATTCCTGCGTTCACTTGCACTTGAGTTTACATTAGCAATGACAAACCCCAAATTAAATAAAAATGCATTTCAAATCATTGTAATTGCATTTTAATTTCAATTTCACTTCAATTTCAATAATCATTTAACTTCAATTTAAATAATCATTTAAAATAATATAATTATTCAATATCATGATTAATAATTTGCATTTAAAATAATCAATAAAATCTATACGTGACATGCTTCCCCTCTTGGAAGAGACATCGTATCGATGTCTTATTAATCATTCAATAAGCATAGCATCACCATCAATAAAACATACTATCTCAATCAGTAAAACATAATATCTCAATAGGTAAACATAGTATCTCGATCATAATGAAATAGTAACTAACAACATATTTCTCAAACATAAGCATAAACAATAATAATAGCATCCACGCTGTCAAAGTTCACAACATGTGAATCAAAAACCAGAGTATCAAGTATCTCCACATAAAGAAAATACTAATCTATGGAAGAAAATGAGGAAAATGACAGTCTATCATCTCAAAATCCTCCCATGTAGCACTATCCTCAGTATATTGGTCCCACTAGACCTTGTACTAAGTACTATCTCTATTACACAGCTTAATGCTACACCTGTCTAGGATTTGGATGGGCTCCACTAGCACCACCCCTGGATCCTGTACCTGTAATGAACGCCAATCAAGAATATGAGATGCATCACAATGATATGGTTTCAACAATGAAACATGGAAGACATTATGGAGTCGAGCTAGAGCAGGTGGTAATGCTAGTCTATATGCAACTGGATTAATAACTTCTAGTACATCAAATGGTCCCACAAATCTCAGTGCCAATTTTGATGATTTCCCAAATGAGATAGAGCTCTTATGAGGCTTAACCCTCAAAAATATTTTATCTCCTGTAGCAAACTACCTAAAAGTCTTATGCCTATTAGCATAGCTCTTCTTTCTATCGGTTGCTTCCTTCAACCTACCCTTGATCAACTTCATTTGCTCATCCATTTCCTTGATCATATCCGGACCAATGATGATCCTATCTTCCATCATGTCCCAACTGATGGGTGTGCATTATTTCCGTCCATAAAGTGCCTCAAAAGGTGTCATACCCAACGATGCACGAAATGAGTTGTTGTAGGCAAACTCAACCAATGGAAAATATTCCTCCCACTTGTACTACTGATCCATGCAGTACATCCTCAGCAAATCCTCAACAACCTAATTGACCCTTTCATTTTGGCCATCAATTTTTGGGTGATATGTAGAAATAAAGTTCAATTTAGTTTCCAAAGTTGCATTCAGTGTAGTCCAAAACATAGATGTCATCCTGGTATCCCTATCAGAAATAATGGTCTTTGGTACACCATGCAATCTGAATATCTCTTGCAAAAATTTCCTCATAAGAGTCAATGATCCATATTTCAGAATTCCTAGTATGAAATGTGAAACCTTCGTCAGCTTATGAACAAATACTAAGATGGTATCATGCCTATTCCTACTCAAAGGTAATCCTTGGATGAAATCCATACTGATTACTTGCCACTTATACTCAGGTATATCGTGGGGATACAAAAGTCTTGGCTGATGCACATGCTTAGCCTTAACCTGCCGGCATTCCAAACATCTATCCACATACTCCATGACATCTTTCTTGAGCTTAGGCCAAAAATACAAAGCCTTCAACTTTTCTACCATCTTCATAACTCTTGGATGCCCTGAATAAGGTGCATCATGAACTTCCTCAAGAATCAACTTCCTCAAATCTCCACCCTCAGGGATATACATCCTTCCCTGTTATCTGACAATACCATCATACTCCATCACATATCCATCAAATCTATGATCTGCAGGATTTACCTCTAAGGCTTGATTGACCCTGTCATAATGCTCATCTCTTGGAAGATACTGCAACACTTGTTGTCTCAAATTTGACCTTGTGGTCAACATAGCAGAGAGATGTCTTCTCCTGCTAAGAGCATCAACAACTCTATTTTCCATACCCTTGATATACTCAATACCAAAATCATACTCACTTAAGAACTCAAGCCACCTCCTTTGTCTCGCATTGAGGTTCGGTTGTGTGAAGATGTACTTAAGCCCTAAATGATTTGTCTTAAGCTCAAATGGCTTCCCTAGGAGATAATGTCTCCACATTTGCAATGCATGAATAATAGCTATAAGTTCAAGATCATGTGGTGCATAATTCATTTCATACTGTTTCAGTTTCTTGGACTCATATGCAACCACCTTCCCTTCTTGCATCAACACAGCTCCTACACCTTCACCTAAAGCATCTATAATCACTATGAAGTACCCATTAGGATCTGGTATAGTCAACATTGGTGCCGATGTCAACTTCTGTTTAAGAATTTTAAATGCTTCCTCGCACTTCTCAGTCCACTCATATTTCTTTCCCTTTGTCTGAAGAGAAGTAGCAGGTGCTGCAATCTTGGAAAACCATTCCACATATTTCCTATAGTATCCTGCAAGTCCCATGAAACTACGAACTTTAGTAACACTCTGCAGTGTTGGCCAATCTATAATTGCCTCTATTTTCATAGGATCAACTGAGATTCCCTCAATAGATATGACATGCCCCAAATAGTGAACCTTCTTCTGAAAGAAAGTACACTTTGAAAACTTACCAAAAATATTTTGATCTCTTAGTCATTGCAAGACTATTCTCAAGTGCTTCTCATGTTCCTCTTCTATTTTAGAGTAAATCAGAATATCATCAATGAATATAAGCATGAAATCATCTAAACAATCCCTAAAGATACTGTTCATAAGGTTCATGAATGTCGCTGGAGCATTCGTTAGACCAAAAGGTACCACTATGAACTCGTAGTGTCCATACCAAGTTCTGAAAGTTTTTGAAATATCCTCATCCTTAATCCTTAACTGGTGATAACCTGATCTAAGATCAATCTTAGAAAACATTGTGGCCCCTTTCATCCGATCAAATAGCTCATCTATCCTAGTTAAAGGATACATGTTCTTAATGGTAACCTTGTTCAGCATCTTGTAATCAATACACAGTCTCAAGGTTCCATTCTTCTTCGTAACGAAGATTATCGGTGCACCCCACGAAGATACACTCGGTGTAATAAATCCCTATTTCAGCAACTCCTACAATTGAACCTTTAGTTCATATAACTCAGCAGTAGTCATTCTATATGGAGCTTTGGATTGAGGCTCCATTCTAGGTAAAATTTCAATCGAGAAATCAAATTCTCTCTTCGATGGTAACTCAATAAGTTCTTCAGGAAAGATATCCAAGAACTCTTTAAGAACTAGATAGCACTTTGGAATATTCTAGACATTATCCAAGTCACTCACCAATATAGCATATATGGAACATCCTTTCTAATGTGCTTTCTTTAGCTGCATGGTTGAGATATGTCTCAACTCTAAAGGCTCTCAAGATCCTAAAATCTCAACTGGATGTCCAAAATCATCCAAACAACTCACAACCTTATCCTCATAGTTCACTATGGCTTTATGCTCAGTTAACCAATTGATCCCTAGGATCACATCATAAGAACCCAACGGTTCTATATATAGGTTAACTTGGGTTCGTAAATTACGTAGCTCTAAATTGATGCATGATAAACATGAATCTACCCTCTTCTCTGCTCGATTTCCATACTGAACCATCCATGAATGTGACATAAAACCAGGTCTAATAGGTAATTTAGCAACTACTTTAGGATCAATTTAAAGCATTTAGTAGCTCCTATATCTATCAAAATAGAAATAGATTGACCAAAAAGCTTACCTGACATCTGAATAGGTGAATCCTGAAAGTCTACTTGACGATTGTCAACCGCTGCATTAATCTGGTGTTGCGGTGCTTGTCGATCATTACCACTTCGTTGACCTCTTATATGTTGAGTGCAATTGGAGGCATAGTGATCTCCTCCACAATTATAGAATCCACCTTGTGGCCATAGGTGACCACCTATCCTATTCCTGATATTGGATAAGTTGGTGTTATTATTATTTACTTTCTTGTTTCCACCATTGCTTCCTTCTCCTTTATCCCGAGTGTGTGTTCCCCTCCTCAAATTCCTGATCTGTTGATTGTTATTACCCTTCTATTTATTGTTGTTATTGTTCTAGAACTTCTTGTTTCCAAAACTAGATTTAGCATTCACACTCTTCCTGTAGTTTGCCACCTGTTGTAGCTTTTGTTCTTGTTTTATGGCCTTATCAAAGACCTCATCCATAGTCAATGGATTATGTATATCCACATCAGCTCCAATCTATGGCCTCAATCCTAGGATGAATTTCTGAATACGAAACCGTTCATCCATCTAATATTGTGGTACGTACTTCATGAGATTATTGAACCTCTCCCAAAACTGAGAAACTGTCAGACCACCCTGTGTCAGATCCTAGAACTCTGTCATCTTCCTATCAAAGAACAGTTGTGGAATCCACCTCTTCCTAAAAAGTTGTAAGAACACTTCCCAAGTAGTCCCACCTGGTAGTAACTTCTTCTCATTCTTCTCATTATCCCCCCAAGTAGCAGCTTCTCCAGTAAGCTAATATGCAACCCAAACTACCTAGGTCTCATTGGACATATTCATGAGCTCAAAGTACTTTTCCATCTCAATAACCCAAGCTTCAGCTCCATCACCTATAGTCTTACCATCAAACATGGGTGGTGCTACCATTTTCAAATCTTTCACCAACTCCCCTTCAATCCTAGCTTGAGGATTTTTTGGTTCTTCAACCCTTGGATTCTCATTATTGGGTTGCTCCTATTTTGGGGAATTTCAACTCGAGGGTTTTGTCCTTCTCTGACACCTTGAACTTCTTGTTCTAGATTATCCATTCTGGAACCCTGCTGATTCAAGAGACTGAGAATTTGATCCAACCTATCATTCTCATTACTTGCAATAGCTCCTTTACCTCTTGTAACCATTATCTATCACAATTCCTGCATCAAGGAATGTTTCTTTAGCGTAATGGACAAAGGACCCTAGTGTTCAAACCTAGAGCTCTGATTCCAAATCTAAAGCGTGAAATTATTTAAATCAAACATCGAAAAAACTTTAAATAATTTCATTTATATTCAAAATAAAGTCGACAATTCATTCATTTAGACATCATAAAAACCAGTTGATTCCAAAACAATGACTTAAAGTTGATAAATAGATTTAATATACATTTCCAATTAAATACATACATGTGTCATAATACACGACTTTGATAATAATACAAAAGAAGTTGTAATATAAGTTACAGTTCGAGACTTAGGCATTCAGTCACCTTAAGCTCTTTAATACATAATTATAGAATACATAAAAAATAAATGAAGATGACATCCTTTGATCTTCAATCCAATAGCATATTTTCAATAATGAAGATGAGAACAAGGATTAGGCGCTTTTTCCGCCCAACCTTGAAGCTTACGCTTCCCCAGAATTCTTAATTCATTCAAAGAATACTCGACCCTACACGAATCGCTTAGCAAAAAGCAGTCTACAAGTAAGATGGAATCTAGTGTGTGCCTAGTATAACAGTTCATATGTTGTTCTTTTCATCGTTTTAATCCATAAATGACATTAAATTAATATTTAAATCGAGTAAATTAAATAATCAAAAATAAATTAAGAAGGTGTATGTCAAGTATGTAAATTAAATACATATAAAAACAAGCATAAATGAGCACACATTCTTTCGTTCAATTTACTCATTTAATTTGTTTTCTCTATGAAATAATCCTAATTCCTTTAGTTCTCAAGTAAATCGTATCTTTAATTTTAATTGATTTATTTTCTGTTTTCCATACTTGAAGAAAATAAACTAATACTTTTTCCATGAATAGAATTTAAATAAATCGTTTCAGTTTTTGTTTTGAATGTTTTGAGTTTTATTTGCTAAATTCACTGATTTTAACTTCTATTTTGAAATTACGTTAAAAAATTAAAATGTATTTAATCAAAATATTTTCTGTTTTGAATTCTTTCAATCTAATTTAAAATAAAAAAATTTATTTTAAATAAAAATCCTTTCAAATCCAAATCTGAGTTTCTCCTAAATTATAAATCAGTTGTTTCTCATTGTTTTCTAATCTAATTTTTCCTAGAATTTTCTGTTGTTAATTTCAATGGTTTCTCAAAAAAAAATCACAGTTTGAGTGTTGAAAATTTCTACAGAATTCGAAGTAAACAACAATACTTTTTAATAGTTTTTGTAAAAATCAAAACAAGAAACTAACTATTTCATTGAATTCACTATGTTCAAGTTTTTGTTTAATAATTTCTAAATAAAATCCTACCTGGTAATTCTGGAAATGATGAATGTGTGCCTCCTCTATAATTTTTTGTAGCTCTACTTTTGTTCTTCTATTTTCTTCCTCTCATTGGTGCCTCTTTGTCTTTTTTTGTTGTTTCTATGCTTTACCTTCTATTTGGTTGTCTATTTCCCTATTTCCTTTGTGCGCCCTTCACCTATCTCCATCTCTATTTCTTGCACACCTTTCCTATCCTTCTTCCTGTGCACTATTCTCTTGTTGCTTTGTGTGCCCTTCTTACTGGTATTCCCTGCCTGTGCTAGGTGGTTGTGTGTGAAGGGAATAGGGAGACCTGTCCCTTGACCGCACATGGAGATTGGAGCATGAGAGGAGCTGGTGTATGCCCATTCCTTTATTTTTTGTGTGTGAATAGGCGGGGGGGGGGGGGAATAAATCAGTTGACCCTCCTTTCTACCTACGTGCCTTAGCTTGCTCTCCCTCTGCAGGCTACATGGGGAGTAAAGGGAGGAGGAATGCCTTCTTGACCACGTGGAAGTTGAGAAGACTAACTGAATCCTTAGCATTCAAAGAATAGTCATCCCAATTGCTGCCTTCTCTGTCTCCTTTGATTTCAGATTCATTCCCTGTCAAAAATCCCCAATTCTGTCTTTTTTTTTCTCTTTAATGTAAAAACGGATTTTCACCCAATTGCCATTTCAAAATTCTTCCCTGACTGATTCTTTCTTTCTCATGCATTGATAGATGTTAACAAGTATTCAGATCCACCATTTCAGTGTGATCTCCAGTTCAATTTACAACTCCAAGTTTTCAAATTTTGATTGCCTCTAATTGATTGAAGATATTTTCTTCAATTTGTTTAACTGAAGTTTTAAATTCAGTTTCAATTTTGCACGTGATTTGTTTTCCAATTTGTTTTCAATAACTCAATTTAAGATCTTTGTTTAATTTCTTCATCTAAATATTTTCTCTTAAAAACTATTAATTTTATAAAACTTTATTTATTACATTTTAATAAATTTCGTAATAAAAATCTATCCCATTCATTTCAAATTAAAAGCATCATTATTTTTAAACAATGATAAAATATCTAAACAAGGAATCCAATTCATTTAACTTAAATCCATTTCCTCAAAATTAACCAAATCATCATTTAAATCAACATATTCTTTTAACAAATTTGGAGAAATCAATTAAACTTAATTTAAAATTTGTAAACACAATAATCACAAAATGCATCAAAATATTGACTAAGTGAGTGTGTGAGATTCCATCATCCTCATAAATGTCTAATGGCTAAAATGACTCTACCTAATTGATGTTCTCGCCTTCATTCACGTTCACCTGTTCATGCGTTCACTTGCACTCGAGTTTACATTAGCAATGCCAAACCCCAATTTAAATAAAAATGCATTCTGAATCAATGTAATTGCATTTTAATTTCAGTTTCACTTCAATTTCAATATTCATTTAACTTCAATTTAAATAATCATTTAACATAATATAATTAATCAATATCATGATTAATAATTTGCATTCAAAATAATCAATAAAATCTATACATGACAACTAGTGGCACACAGACACCTCCTTTGAAGATGAACATATTCTCGGAATAAGCGACATCTAAATGAAAAAGTTTCATAATCTAGCGGTTGTGTCCAGGAACTAGACCCCATTGTCATATCAATAAAGTTAGGCAAGGGCTAACTCAAGTCAATCTCCTCACAGATACGTGCATAGGAAAAAATCTGCTTCTCCAAAGTCTACTGAGAGGGTCAAATCAGTTTTCCCAGTGACATGGCAATATACTACAAAATATCTCTCCTCCAACATTCAAGCGACCACCGAGGAAGGCACACCCAAACTGGAACCTTGGACGACATCTCTTTTACCAAAATAAAGCCTGCATGCTATGGTTTTATGAATAATCCAACTTGATTATAAAAATACGGGCCACCATCAAAGGACCTATTTTGATCTAAGATACACGAGAAATCCACCAAGAAGAAGTTATTCTCATCCAACAGGATCTTAAAATCTCCCTCTAGGTTCCAAGTCCTTCAAATCCAAGATTTGATGAAAGGAAGCAAAGCCCTCATCCCCAGAAACTTATAGATCAACACATTCTTGTAGTAATATTCCAAATCCTCTGCAACCGCTTCCTCTTGGATCACCACCACCAGAGGAACTTAATCCCGTTCCAAGCAGTCATTAATCGTTTCACTCGAAATGTCTTGCTCCTGGACAAACTCGCTCCAAAAGAACGAGCCCCGTCACCCAACTTTGTATCACCTCATCCCATGAAACCACATCCAACCCAACATTCGGGTCCATCTGAGCACCAACCAATAGCCTTTTCCAAAAAACACCACACCCCAAATCTCATTCGCTACAACCTTCAACCCCCCAAACCAGCCAAACCCACACACCACACCCTCTTCTCTCACACCAGCCACCAATCAGAAATCAATGCACCAAAAAGGCACCCAGGAGCAGAGGAATGAATGCACACTAGAGGAAGCATACAAATAACCACCCTACGCACCTAGGAAAAGGCCAGAGATCGACTTGAATTGTCTCACACTCCTCACAGGCCAAACCGTACCTAAGACACCACCCACGTGTGACATAGGAAGAGAAAACAATGATGAAAGCACTTGAAGAACTAGAGAGAGGAAGAGCTCCCTGAAAAGAAGAAACCACCCCCCTAATACACTAAAAGGCCCACCCCTTGAATAGAATAAAGCACTCTAAGGATGATCCCAATCTGAGATTGAGCATGCACACTCTAGAACTAACATGCAGCCCAAGTCGAGATAGTCGTGAGTTCTTGCATTTACACCAGAGTAGACGCCATCATATCCAAAATATATTTTTAGTTTAAAAGATAACATTGGAGAATAATTTTGCACTCATATTGTTAGTAATTTGATAAAAAACCTTTGACTTGAGTAGTTTTTTGCATGAAATTGTTAGTAATTTAACGTAAACCCTTGCAAAAAACCTAGATATATTGATAAAAAGTGTAATTTTTATAAAAAGTGATATTTAAGGTTCTAAAGGGGGTTTAGGCTTCACAATTATGCCTAGTCACATGGAAAACTAGCAATAGTGGTTAGTGTTAGCAGTTAGGTACTAATCACATGTAGCAATTAGCACTAGTGGTTAGCTCTAGCGATTAGGGGTCAATGATAACTCTTAGAAAATTTCCCACCAAGATAGATCATATTATATATGAGTATTCATTTCCTAGGCATTTGGAACTTATCCATGAGATCATTTCTTCACTAAAATGTCCCTTATAAAAGTGCATCCCTGAACTCAATAAAAATGGTTAAAAAATTATAAGTTTTCGTTAGTGAAAAACTATGAGTACGAGGATTAACAAGTGAATAGGGTTTGCCTAAGTCAAACCCCTTGTAGGTAATTAAACCAAATGATGAAATAATGAAGTAAGGATATGAAACATGAAATAAACAACATGAAACATGAAGAATGATACCTTGAATGATGTCTTGTAAATCAGAAATCTAACATGAAGTGGCCATGAAGGATGTGGATCTAGATCTTGAAATAAGTGTGGAACAATGCTTGATCTTGGATCTTGAATGTAACATCACAACACTAGCTCAACAACATGTTTGATTCTTGATTTCCTTGACATGGTGATGGATCTTGAATTGCTACAATAATTGATGAAGAATTGTGCCCTTGAATTCCTTAGAAATGATCTTGTAAACTCTCTTGATGATCTTGTAAAGTCTTGGAATGCTTAACTCTTGAGTTCTTGGCTTGATATCATGAATTCTTAATGAAATAATGATTTGAGACCTTGTTTATATAGGAAATCTATCTGAATTATCATTTATTAGATCCTAGAGGCCAACATTCAAGAAATTTGAACTTAAAACCTTATTTTCCCACTCAAAATCCTAAAAAGGGGCCAAATAGGACTTATATGCCCAAGGTGGCATATGGGTCCCACAAATCCTTTTTAGAGAGAGAAAGTGTCAAGGAGTCAATAAATTAGGTTTATTTGAGGTCTATGTAAGGATTTCAGTTGAAATAAGCCTTGGGATGCATAATATAGTATATTAGGGGCCTATTAATGATGATTTAAAGGTCATAAATACAAGAGGGCCCAAAACTCAATTTGAAAGTGTAAATAAATATACTTTACAACATCAAGTTAAGGTAAAATTAGGTCTATTCAGCTTAAAAGGGCCCTAAATTCCTTGTGAATATGTACAACACATTAAAAAACTAGACTAAGGAAACATTAGGTCCAAGGGTCATAAATTCAATGTGAAGGTGTAAATACATACACTTCACAACACTAAATTAGGGAAGAGTTAGGTTTATTTAGCTTAAAAAGGGACAAGGACTTAATGTGAATGTGTAAAACACATCACAACACTAGTTCAAGGTGACCTTAAGTTCATGTTAAGATTAATTATTCATAAATCAAGAGAAATTGTAACATTTCCAAGAGCGTACAATTTTTTCATTACATCTAGCCCCCACTTTAGTGACAAGGGGAACTTGCTTCAAACTCACACTAAAGTAGAGATTCAAGAGGGGTCCAAGTGTACCAATACAGATGGTCTAGGATAACAAGGATCAAAGGAGGTGGTCAAGCCCCCAAGATCCAAGATCTTACATTAAACCAACATAAGAATGAAATGAAATGCATAAGGTGTATGATTTGCAGCAAAACAAGATATACAATGGAAAAGATATGAAGACGAAAGGAAAAGAAAGAAAAGGTAGATCAAGCTTCGACCATTTGTCCAACATGATGTGCATCAGATCTAGGTTTTTTGTCCAAAAATACATGCTCTTTCTGAGGCAACAAAACTTCAAGCTATCCATTGGGTGAGAAACCAAAGGGATGGCTTATAAGTGGAACACGGTTTCCACTATGAAAACCAAATGCATGTTCACAAGGGCTAGCAGAACCTTAGGTCATCCACTAGGTGAGCCCCCAAGCAAGTTCCTATGGGAAAGTCATGCCTAAGTTCAACTCCCATATTCTAACCATACCAAAATCTATACCTCCTAATAGCTTTGATAAGGTGCCACATGATAATGATCTTTGAGCTTCATGAGACAATAAAAACTTTGTATGCTTGGAGCTCATGAACAAAAAATGAACTAAGAGCTTCATGAGGCAAACAAAAATTTTTTATTCTTGCAACTCATGATCAAACATGGCACCACAAGCAATCAATGTGTGTTATGCAAGGTGTCCATATAACTGATGTTGTAAATGAGAAATAGTGTAAGCTACATTCAAAGGGATTTTTCTTAGTTCATGTAAGGTCTCTTCTTAGGGAACATGGTGCTTAATATCTCCAAGAGAGGACAAATCAAAGAAATGTCACACTCTGAGAGAAAATAAAGACCAATGATACCACCAACAAAAGGACGCATTGCACGAATAAATAAAATTGCACAATAAAACATGATTAATTGTTTAAAGTGATTGATAACACCATTTTTTAGAGTAATTGTTGCAAATGGGGTAGCAAGCTAAGTGGGCTTAACCTTGAGGGAAAATTTGTGGTTAAGTGTGCTTGAGCTGGAGTAGTATTGGGATGGGTGACCTCCTAGGACAGACCAATGCTTCACCTCTATGAGCATCACCTAGATGCAATGAGTGCTAAGTGGACCATTCATTATCATGAGAGATGGGTTCTTGTGAACCACTACTCATGAATCATGGGTCAATGAGTTTGACTCGAAAACTACACGGTTGAATCCTGATAGCAATATCATAAGGAAAGCCCTATTCCAAGTCATATTTTTCTGAATCAAACTACATCATGAATAAGTATGTCACATGTGATTAAATTTAAGGCATTTCATCCACATCCCAAGCTTACTCTTATGTATACATGAAAGGTGATCAACTAGCCAAAAGAGACAATGATAAGTGACATACAAGGACAAGGCTTCATAACCCCTTGCCCCCACTTAGTGCAAGACAAGGATGATCTAATATGATTGATGAGAAACTTGTGTTATAAAAAATGTATCCTTGGATAGTTTTATGCTCATTTGGGCCTTTCTTATGGATTTTGGCCTGATTTTTCCTAGATTTAATGTTGTAATGTGGCCAACACATTCACATTAGGTCTTGAATGCTTGTAAATCAATAAAAACCTTATGATGTCTTACAAAGGTGTTGTGAAGTGTTGTAACACACTTTCACACTTTCTATGACCTTTATATTATAATTCACTTAAATAACCTTTTTTTATCACTTATCAAGCCTTATTTCAAAGTTTTGAAAGGATTTGTAACAAACTCACACTTTCCTACGCAATTCATCAATAATTTGACCATTTCTTATGTTTAAATGGCCCCTTATTTCACTTGCATGCCTTACTTAAGTGTGTTTCAGAGAATAATCCAGTTAAACATCATTCAATATACTTTAATTCTTAACACCCAGTAAAATTGCCTTGGTGGGACCAAGTCGCCACCTTGGGTGACTTAGTCCCATCTGGCTTAAAAATCACAATTAGCTTATAATTCTGGTGGTATATTATTCTCTAGACCTTGAGGTCAGCCTGTGATGAGGTATTTCAATAATTAGGGAAAATCATGTATAAATAAAGGGTTTTCCCCTCATTTTCATCCTTCTCTGCTTCCTAATTAAGCAATCTTCAAGCATCCAAGCATCCAAGATTTTAAGCACTCTAGGCATTTTCAAGTATTCATCCATTGCACTTGTTACTTGCATATCTTCAAACTTCTACATAAAGGGTTTGGTGAGTTGTAGCATTGCATTTTGTTCAATCATCATTATCTTTCTCTTTCATTTCATTTTCAAAGGTTTGATTACCAAATTGGGGTTTGACTAAGGGAAACCCCTATTCTCTAACCCTTAAACTATTTCCCCTCTTTGCATGTGTGTTTTGCATGCCTTGTATGCAAATTTTTCAAAGAGAAAGGTGTTAAAAGGTGTCAACATCTCATCAACATCATTCAAAGTCAAAAAAATCCTAAAAGAAGCTTGGAGATCACCTACAAGTCAAGGTCTATAGATTTGGATTGAAACTATTTTTCAGGAGATGAAGTACAGATTGAGAGTTACATATTACATCTTTGAGATTCTTTAAATATGAAGGTGAACTAAGTCACCATCAATGGTGAATTAGTCCCACTGTTGGGCTTGAAAAGTGTTTTTTGTAGTTCTAGATACCCAGTTTCACAAAACCTGTTTTGGCAAAATCTCCCCGACATAGGACTAAGTCACCCAGCTTGGCGTAAGTGTCCTAGTTGGCCTCAACAAAAATTTCTACAAGGTTCCAAAGCCTTTCTGCATCAAGTTTCAGTTTGCAGATGCACCTCTCCAATCTCTTTCATTACTATTATTGCTTGTTTGCACTCTTAGGTCATTTCACATTGTGTTTTCAAACATTTTGCATTTCATTAGTTTCACATTATTAGTTAGTTTCTTTTATCAGTTTATTGCATTTAGGACATTCTACTTAGACACGTTCCAATCCCATTTTCATTAATCTTGAGTGAACTCCAATTTTTAGGGTAGAAAGACCTCTCTCCTTTTAGGTGAAAAACCTGAGAAGTGCAAGAGAGTAACACTCTTTCCCCAAAAATTCATGGTTCATTTTGGCAAACTCACTTTAAGAACATCTTTACTTTTGATTTCAAGTGCACTTGCATCCTAGGAAAATCCTACATCAACATTGCATTAGGTTTTGTATTATTTTTCATTCGAGGGTTTTCAAAATTGCATTAGTGAAAAAGCTCATATAGCTTGCATTTTTGCATTGCATTTCATTCAAAACTTTAAAATAATCTGCATTTTCTAGCCTAAGAATCATTGTTGGAAAAAAAAGGATAGATAACTAAGAGGGGGGTGAATCAGTTATTACCAAAATCAAACTTGTACAACATTAATCAACCTTAGATCTAAAATATGATAATTAAAAGTGCAAGCATTAAATCAACAACACATCAGAGACACATGAACACTAAGATTTTATACGTGGAAACCCTATTAGGGGAAAAACCATGGTGGATGTTAGTCCACAAGATTATATCCTATTATAATTATAATGAAGAATAAAAAGGGAATGCACTTGCATTCATGTGCATAGCCTAGAGCACACTTCTCAGAGGGAAGGCTCACTACCTTACATACACTAATCAAATTAAATCCATTTGATGAAGTTGAACTGAGAAATTAGCTTCTACAAAATCCTGATTACAGTTCCAATTCTGGCGCACAAAAACTTCTACACACTTTGCTCAATCTCTTCCACACTCTACTCTGAACGATCTGACCTTTATTAGCACATGTAAATCACTTGTACACATCGATCACTTCCTCTAAAAGAGGAAAACAATCTCATATTTATATCTACTACACTAATTTACATTCACTATTCAGTTGGTCACAAGTAAGGAATAAATTACAACTTCCAGCATCAATACATGAATAAATTTCAATGCGTACCAACACAAGTCAGTCACAACATAGGGAGGACCCAAACAAACACCTCCAAACACACCAAAAAATAAAATATTAATCTTCATAGATCTACAACATGCTAACACCATCATTTGGGCCAAAAACATGAAAACTCAAACATACATCAGAAAAATATATGCTCATGAACACTCCAATCAATGCAAATGTACAATAGGGATATACCATGATCTAAACTCATCCATGAATGTCACAGGTACATGTGCAACACATGAAATTACTAGAATTTCATCTGCTTCATCCACTAACACCTTCTACAAAAACTGAATAACTGTAGGCACACAGATCTTCATTACTTCCACAAATCTTGATGCAAACCTCTGAAACTTTCGAAAAAAATACTAGAAAGGTTCACAAACAAACCCTTTGAAGCACACCTTCAGATTAGTAACTTAAAGCTCTTTCCACCATTTTGACCTTCTTAGCTCCATTGGCTACCTCCACTATATTTTTTATAATTTTCTCAATCTCCTCGACATATGCAGCCTTCAGAAACACAAATGCTAATAGTTTTGGCATCAATGACAACCACATATCAACAACATAACCACAACATCCAACAATCTCCCCCTTTGGCATTGATGGCAACACATGATGTGAAAAATAATTCCACCAACCCAACTAGCTCTTCTCCAAAAATCTCCCCCTGAGATTGTGCACTCTTTCCTATTTCCTTCTAATCCAATGTTTTTCACATTTTTTCTCTCCCCCTTATACATCAATGGAAAATTTACACATGCTCTGATCACATATTTGAATCATCTGACTACTCCTCTTGAGTAGCAGCCACAACAACATCAATCTAGAATAAGATATGGCTATGAATTCATGGACTGATGAAAATACCTGCATCTTAGTTCTGATTAGGAGGGTAAATCACCCCTAAATTTCCTCTGAGGTACTCAAAAGTATCCTTTGGCAACAACTTGGTAAAGATATCTACAATTTTCTCCTTGGTAGATATATACTCCAATCTAACTTATTTGTCACTTACTTTGTCTATCAAGAAGTGATACTTGATGGATATATGCTTTTTCTTTGAATGCAACACTGGATTCTTAGAAATGATAATGGCACTTGAATTGTCGTAGAATATGGAAATGGGTTCTTCACTCTCAATTCTAACATATCTCAATATTTGCTTCATCCACAATACTTGTGTACAACTATTTGCAGAAGCAATGTTTTCTGCCTCAGTAGTAGATAATGAAACTAAGCTCTGCTTTTTGCTTAGCCAAGATATCAACTTCTTTCCTAAGAGGAATGCACTACCACTGGTACTCTTCATGTCATCTACATCTCTTTCCCAATCAGAATCAGTAAAATCACTTAGGATAAGATCATCATCCTTAGGATACCAAAGACCAAGATCAACTGTCCCTTTCAGGTATCTAAAAATTCTTTTCATAGCAGTCACATGAGACTCTTTAGGATCAGCTTGAAATCTTGCAACCATGCATACAACATTCATTATATTTGGCCTAGTCTGAGTCAAATAGAGTAATCCACCAATCATTGACTTGTATCTTATTTGATTTTCTTTAGGATAATCACCATTATGTGTAAGTTTGCATCTAGTCACCATAGGTGTAACAACTGGATTTGAATCTTCCATGCCAAATTTTTTTTATAACTCTTTCACATGCTTAGACTGAGATAAAAAAATTCTCATCTAACTGAGTGATTTGCAATCCTAAAAATAATTTCAGCTCTCCTATCATTGACATTTCAAATTCACTTTTCATTTCATCAGATACATGGTATCTTGTTTCTAGACCTCAGAACAAAAATGCATAAGTTCTTCTTTTATGAATTCCATCCAATATTCATCCTTGCATGCTTCATTGATATTTCTAGGCTTAGCTTTAGAGATTAGATAGTATTCTTCCAGAATTCTTCTTCTAGTTTGCACACCTTTGCTCTTATCTCCTATGATCTGACTATCAAAATGATTTCGCCTCACATACTTAGGAGTTTTGATATTTTCTCTGACCTCTTGGTCTTGTGTTCTTTCTTCTGCACTTCTACTAGTTTCTCCTTCTTGATTCCCTTGGTTCACCGGAACAATTTGAAGTTGATTCTATGCCTGAACATTACTTCCATTTTTAGCACTATCATGTTGATCATCTGAATCATATCCACTAGATCTAGATGGTTTACCAATATCTTCATCAACTTTGACATTTTTACTTTCAACCATTTTCTTCAACTTTTTATTAAAGCATCAATAAGCTTTTCTTTTAGTAGAGTATCCTAGAAAGATTCCTTCATCACTTCTAGCATCAAAATTTCCTATATCATCATCTCTCTTGATGTAGCATTTGCTTCCAAAAAAAATTGAAATACTTGACAGTAGGCTTATAACCAAACCATAGCTCAAAAGGTGTCTTACTAGAATTACTGTTGGCATTTACCCTATTAATGGTATACAAGGAAGTACTTAAAGCTTCTCTCCAGTAGAAATGAGGAACATTTGCTTCCAGCATCATGGTTCTAGCAGTGTCTAGAATAGTTATGTTCTTTCTTTCAACAACTCCATTTTTGTGAGGGGTCTGGGGAGCAGATAGTTGTCTTTGGATTCCATGCTCTTCACAAAAATAATTGAATTCTCATGAAGTGAATTCACCACCTCAGTCTGACCTTAGACATTTGATCTTTTGACCCATCCCATTCTCTGCCATAGCTTTGAAACTTTTGAACTTTTCTAATGCTTCATGTTTTTCTCTTAAGAAAGCAACCCATATCATTTTAGAATAATCATCAATGAGCAACATAAAATACCTTTCACCTTGTAGGCTTCTGATTTTGGATGGACCACATAGATCAGTATGTATCAAATCTAGTACTCCATTAGAGCTATATTGTTTGCTCTAGAAATAATTTCTTGTTTGCCTTCCCATCTGAAATTCCTTGCACATAGTGTTAATAGGCTTCACTAACTTAAGCAAATCTCTAACTGCTTGAGTAGAGCTTATCTTGACAATTTTATCAAATTTCACATAACACAACCTCCTATGCCATAACCAGCTTACATCAATTTGAGCAATCAAACAACTTTCACTAGTAGCACTCAAATGGATGATATTACCTTTTGTCTTTGTACCTGCACCAATCATATTTCTAGAACTTCCCCTTATTTTGCATTTACCATCCTTGAACTGCAAATTGTAACCCTTGTTTACCATTTGTCCAACACTCAACAAGTTATGCTTTAAGCCTTCTACATAAAGAACATCATCAGTATTGTTCTTACCACCAAAATAAATAGTGCCTCTACCACGAATCACACCAGAAGTGTTATCTCTAAATCTCACAACACCACCATCATAGTTTTACAAGCTTACAAACTTTCTTTTGTCACTAGTCATATGATGTGAACATCCGTTGTCAATTACGCACTCATCTTTTTCTTCATTTTTTGTTGCAAGAGATTTCTCAACATTCACATTACTAGCAGATTCAATGGACACCTGACCATTTTCTTTGATAGCAATAAATACCCATTAATCTTCATTTCTAGTTTCTTTATTAGATTATTGATCAGTTACACCTTCTTCAACATAATAGCACTTCCTTTGAAATCTAGTCTTCTTAGGTTTGTACTTTGAAACTCTTTCAAGGCATCTAGATGCAAAATGACCTATCTTACTACAAGAAAAACATTTAATAGGTAAATTTCCTTTGTACTTACCTTGACCTCTTGATTCTCTTTTCACAATCAATGCTTCTAGTTCTTCCAATTCCTTCTCTTCATCTTCAATCTGCTTCATCTCATCTTCATACTTGAATGTTCTCTTGGAACTTTCACCTGAATCATATATTTTCTTGCTTTTACCAGATACAATAGCCTTGAAGGCATATTTAGTCTTAGGAGAAGACTCACCAAATTCACTCAATTCAAATCCAGCAAGTTTTCCAATCAGCATATCTATTGTGATATTTGTCAGTGTTTTGAGTTCATCAATAGCACTGTCTTTTATCTTCTAGGAAGCGGGCACAGATCTAAGTATCTTAGCCACAATTTCTTCTTCATCCAAAGTTCCACCAACACATCTAATGTCCATTACTAATTCATTCACCTTTTGCGAGAAGGAAAAGATGTTTTCATCTTCATGCTCTCCCATTTGCCTTTTAGACTTTGTAGCTTAGTATTTTTCATTAGTGAATATCCTTAATACAATGTTTCTAAATTTTTTGAGATCTAGTATGCAGTCCTCAATCCTATAACATTTGTCATCTCTAAATCTATCAAAGAACTCAACAATGCTTCTACTGCCCTGGTATTAATTTCTCCTTGTTTGATTTCATCTTCAGAAGAGGGGCCATTCTGAGGAATAGTATATGCACTTTGTATAATCTTCCAAAAGGTCTCACCAATGTACTTCAAATGACACTCCCTCCTAACTTTCCATAAAGATTAGTTTGTACCATCAAATCTAGGACTATACTTCTTGTATGATGCCATCTCGGATCACCTCAAGCTATTAGGCTTCTTCAAAGGAACTAGCTTTGATACCAATTGTTGGCAAAACAAGGATAGATAACTGAGAGGGAGGGAAGGTGAATCAATTATTACCAAAATCAAACTTGTACAACATTAATCAACCTTAGATCTTATATCTAATAATTAATAGTGCATGCATTCAATCAACAACACATTAGAGACACAAGAACACCAAGATTTTATACATGGAAACCTTGTTAGGGGAAAAACCATAGTGGATGTTAGTCCACAAGATTATACCCTATTAGAAGTATAATGAAGAATAAAAAAGGAATTCACTTGCATTCAAGCACACTGCCTAGAGAACACTACTTAGAGGGAAGGCTCACTTCCTTACATACAGTAGTCAAATTAAATCCATCTGATGAAGTTGAACTAAGAAATTAGCTTCTACAAAATCTTGATTACAGTTCCAGTTAGGTGCACAAAAACTTCTACACACTCTGCTCAATCTCTCCCAAACTCTGATCTGAATGATCTGAACTTTATTAGAATATGTACATCACTTGTACACACTGAGCACTTCCTCTAAATGAGGAAAACAATCTCATATTTATATCTGCTACATGGATTTACATTCACTATTCAGTTGGCCACAAGTAAGGAATAAATTACAACTGTCGGCCTCAATACATGAATAAATTCCAATGCATCCCAACACAAGTCGGTCACAACATAGTGAGGACCCAAACAAACACCTCCAAATATGCCAAACAATAAAATATTAATCCTCATAGAACTGCAAGACGCTAACACCATCATGTCAGCCAAGAACATGAAAACTCAAAAATACATCGAAAAAATCTATGATCACGAACATTTTAATCAATGAAAATGTATAGTAGGGATAGAGTACAATCTAGACTCATCCATGAAATTTAGAGGTACACATGCAACACATGAAATTACCATAATTTCATCTACTTCATCCAAGAACACCATCTACAAAAACTGAATAATTGTAGGCACACAGATCTTCATAACTTCCACAAACCTTGATGCAAACCTCTGAAACTTTAGGACAACATACTAGAAAGGTTCAGAAACAAACCCTTTGAAGCGCACCTTCAGATTAGTAACTTAAATTTCTTTCCACCATTCTAACCTTCTCAGCTCCATTGGCTTCCTACACTATATTTTTTACAATTTTCTCAATCTCCTCGACATATGCAACCTTCAGAAACACAAATTATAATAGTGTTGACAACAATGACAACCACATATCAGCAACATAACCATAAAATCCAAAAATCATAAAATTCCTTTTAATTTTTTTGAAAATTGTTACAAAAATCAGTACCTGGACTAATTCACCACAGTTGACAACTTAGTCTACCTACACATTTTACATTATAAATCCTGTCATTTCCCAAGAATTTTCTGCATTTCTGTTACTATTTCTAGATTTGTTGCTTTATTTCATTTCTTACATTTAGTTTACATTCATTCATTTGCATTCTGGCTATGTCTTTCAATAAGTTTTGGATGTCATTAAAATCCTTAGTTCACATGTCAAGTTGCACCTTTGGAACTGATCCTAATGACCTTGAACCCTCTCCTGCTAAATCAACTCCTAATGCATGTCCTCCTCGTAATGTTGACATCATTGGAGAAGATGATGATAGCATGAATAGGTTCCTAAATGATTTCTTTGACAACCTTGAAGCTAATGCATCCTTTTATCCATCCATCGAACCCCAAGAGCTCCCTTCCATATCACCTCTTGAGACATTTGGTTACCTACATCCTGAAATACACAAAGAACCTAAGTTCCCTACACAAGGTGGACCTGGTTATTTTAAATAAGCAACCAATCAACCATTTTATGATAATAAAGTCAAAAATACTCCAATCAACCTTGAAAAACCCTATGGGAAAGGATTTACTATTTTGCGAAAACAAGGAGGTAACACAACAACTGAACATGGAATACATCAATTTTATGAGCAAATATCACCTAATGAAAATACCAAGGGGATAGGCTATCAATATTCCCTTCATCACGGCATGTCTCCTCAATAATATCTAAGGCTTTGTTATGATGGCATGGTGATCTTTGATTCTCCCCCTGATTTGAACATTCTTCTTCCTTGCAAGCAACCCTTAACTGATAATAATAAGGAAACTAGGATCCTAGTGGGTCCTCGTCCTCCTATTCAAGAACAAGGTGAATCTAGTAGACACAAGAGGCCTTCCAAGTTACAAAAACTCAAGTTTCCTCTTCATCCACCACCTGAATGTGAAAGGAAATTGCAAATACTTCTAAACAAAGAACTCATCCTATTACCAACTATGAATAGGTTGCTCATATGTCCTAAACATGCTAACATTTCACTTTGTGAATATCATCATACTCTTAGACATATAATCTATGAGTGTCGTCAATTGAGAGAAATATTGAGCAAGTATCATTTCAATGGCAATTATTTCTATCCCCTCAACCCATAAACTATTATCACATACCTTATCATGTAATAGTTGTAGAAAATTCTCTTCTCAATATTACTTGACCCTTCACATCACCTTACTCGGCTCATTCTTTCCTTTAACTCAATGGGGACAAGACGTTGCTATCCCTATCATAGTAATGCATTTGGCATTGTCCCTTAGTTGTGTTATTCACCTTCCACTTATATCGAATGAATAAGATTGCGATGCGGATGACTTGCTAGATCATTCACTAGCATTTTCCTTACTAGTCTTTTTCATTTTCTTTTGTGTTTACTTGTGTGTAATGTGTTCTCTTGTGATGTTTGATTTGATGTTCTCTCTTTTTGTGCCATTCCTCTATTTGTACCTTCATCCTTCTATATGTTGTGCATTTCTTTTTATTTTTGCCTTCCTTTTGGGGATGATGCAAGGGATTAAGATCGAAATGCCCCTTTCATGTTGACCCAAAAGGCCTCTTTTCTATTTCTTATGTTTTCCTTTTGGGGATGACGCAAGGCATTGAGACATTTCATGTCTCTTTCATGTTGACCCAAAATATTTTCATTTTTCTTTCACAGTTTCTTTTTTGGCTTTTTTTTTCCTTTTGGGGATGATGTAAAGCATCGAGATACCCTATGTCTCTTCCATGTTGACCCAAAAACATCTTTCCTTTTCTTTGTTTTTGATCTCTTTCTATCATTCTTCCAGTTCTATGTATTTGGGGGATGATGACAGTTCTAAGTTCTCTGAATAGACATTTCAGCAACGACCATACTGACCCCAAATCCATAGATCCCTTATGTTTTTTGTGTTTTCATTTTGGGGGTAACCCCTTCCAATTCTCCTTTATTTTTCTTTTTCTTCACATGACACAACCTTACTCAAAAATATATGACTTGGCATAGGGGATTTCCATGTTGGCTCTCATGTCCTTTCTTTCTTTTTTGCATTTTTCATTTTTCTACTTTAAAGTAATTGCTCATAGTATAATGTTTAGCAATTCCTTTAAAGTTGGGGCATACACTGGTATTATTTCCTTTTTTTGAATCTTAGTGCAACCTTCTTACTTCGTACGATGTATTTGTCACTTTGTGGATGAAATTGGGTGTAATTTCCTTCATGAGCATGATCTATCTTAGCATATTGCATTCCTCTTGGTGGATTGATGGGACACATTGCATCCCCTAAGTTGTTAATTTTCTATTCTTTGATTGGTCCTCTCTTGGAGACATTACACACAATGTTCCCTAAGTTAAAGACCTCGCATGACCTAAGAAAGACTCATTTGAAAATTATTTTTCTTATTACATTTTTGCATTTGTTATATGGCCACCTTGCATAAAACATCTTGCATACATGTGGTGCCATCATTTTTGTTCATGAGCTCCAAGCATACGAAGTTTCCCTTGTCTCATGAAGCTCGAAATGTCATTTTATTTTGTGGTGCCTTATTAAAGTTATCAGGATGTATAACTTTGGTATGGTTAAGAAAGAAGCCCAACCAGTGGCATGACTTTCCCCATAGCCACCTACATGTGTGTGAGTGCATACCAACCATAAGTGTATGTTTATCACTCTTTTAGGCCTTCTCACTTGGAGGACAACCATGAGTTTCATCACCTTAGAATGAGTATGCATCTTATACAAAAACCAACCTAGATTTGATCCATAACGACCTAGAAAATGGTCAAAGCTTGATCTGACTTTCTCTTTCCCTTTCTTTTCATTCTTTCATATCACTTTCTTGTTGTTGATGCAAGATTTTGCAGGTAGCAGCAGTCTTATGGGAAACTTAGTTATTGGCAGACATAGTACACTAGCTAAGTGACCTACGGGGTTTTATCGAAGCCAGCTCTTCGTTTAGTGGGGGAGGTAAAGGGTCAGAAGGATAGCAAAACATAAAATCTAAACTACAAGCAATGTGCCAAAAATCATAAATGAATTTACCATAGCACAGTGCTGGATGCAAAGGCCCAAACCACCAAATGTTGTTTATTAAGTAAATTTTCTCAAAAGCACTTTAAAACATAACAAACACCCTCTAATTTGCATAGCATAATCTCACATAACTTTAGCCAACATAGAGGAGTCAAAAAACATGATCGGTATTTATTAGCTATGAAAGATCACAAAAGCTGAAGAATAGGCATTCATACATTATAGGAAAATAATAGCACAGGCTGAAAATCTTATCAAATACATGAAAAACAAAAAGGCCGAAATGATTGGCACAGTCTGCAATCTTCAAGTTTAATAAAAATATTATAGAGGTTTTTCCCAGTGCTTAGAAGCTTTTAGAAACTTAACAACAACCTATTAAAAAAGAAAAAGGGTCGCATATATAGGCCAATCCATCACCTGAAAACCACAGAGAAAGATGCCTTGAGCAAACATCGATGCCCCAGATCACCTCTAGTCTTCATCAAATGGAACGATCGCCCAACAATGTGCCAACAATGCCATTGTAGGGAACAAAAAACCATGCAGCAATAGAAACGAACACACGGCACTGAAGAAGAAAATGCAGTGGCAAGCGAGAACAAACGATGCAAGAACAACTCCTAGATAATCGGCGCACAAGAAAATACCACGCATCGAGCAGATGGAGCCTGGGAAAAAGAATAAGGGATGCCCAGCCAAAAGCTTCAAGAGAACTCCACATGGGCGACACCGAATGATAGAAACTACATGGTGGGCCCAGTTCGGAAAGCAGCCAAAGAAAGCCACACGTTGCGCAGACAGAGCCCGACAAAAGCGAAACCATATGGAATAGAAAAAAGCTTCAAGAGGAATCCACATGGAAAACATCGAAGGATGTGAGTGATTAAAGATAAGGCACAACTACAAAGATAAAATAAAAACCATGAAGACTAGTGATATTTTGTGAAACAATTTGGTGACTCAAAGGGACATTTCACCTGCAGAATGAAGAACCCCATAAACATTGGTTCAACATCCCATTATCGCTCACAACCTTGAGAGGGCAGCTTGCAAACTGGTCCAAACCTCATTTGATGGCATGGAGAGAGCTCACAAATTTTTGTGTGCCAACTTGAGATCGATAATTTCCTTGAAAGGCAATCTGCCACATATTTTCATCTCTAATTCCAGCTAGAAGAAGAGCTGCGCCAACTGATGCACGATACCTTCAATCCTCTCAGCGATCAGAGATTGATCAAAATATTGGAAAATAGAAAGGTCCTGCTTCTTCTCCTTGATCATTGCAACAGTGTGTTCAACACCCACTACCGCCTGATCTACAATGAAGGGCGAAGGGAGGCCTCTCTGAGTTAAACAGGAAAATTTTGCCCACATGTAACTTGGTTCAACCTAGCCCTACATTCTGCCACTTGCTGGATAGCCTCATGCATAGAAATGATGATTCTTACACCCATGGCTTCAGTCCTCGATACCTACTCCACTCAGAGCTTCATCGAAAGTCATATATAATTTTCCCAACAAAATCTTGGCCTCCAGAACCTTATCAGAAGTTACCTCCTATATCTGCGGGATTGTTTCACTGACTGTTCCACATAGGTTGGCCGCTTACGCCATAAATTTTAGGGTGGGTTGCAGAGTAAGGCATAATGCCTTGACTTTATCCCAGTATGATGCATATAACTCCTTGGAAAACTATAATGAGCTCATCTGTGGTGCAAGAGGTTGGGTCTTCAAAATATCCAACTCCGCTACTCTACTGCTCAAGTCCGCCTTTAGCTCTGATAAGCTTCTATCCAATGTAGACACTTGTTCCCTTAGAGTGAAAATTTCCTTTTATTTTTCTTCCAGGGTAAATTCGGCCCGCTTTGTCTTCTGAATCTCCGACTCTAAAGTGGCATTCATTTCATTTATTTCATCACTTGTGCTCTTCCGAAGCTCCTTCATACCTTCACTCAATTGTGCGGATTTAGCGTGGAGCCTTTCTTCATTCGCTCGGCACTCATGCTGGAGGGTTAGGATGATTTATGTACTCATAACCTGTAGCTCCTTGATTTGGCTTTCAAAAGCACTCCTCTCCTTTTCTAGATGACTTATCTCATTTTCTTGGGCTTTATACTTGTTCACCTAGATATCAACCTTTCCCTTTAGCTCTGATATTTTCTCCTCCCTTTTCCTTGCCTAGCGATTGAGCTTGAGGTATTTTGTGGTTACTATTTTATGAGTCTCCTCCATCAGCTTGACCTTATCTCGTGGATGAGCCTGCTGCAAGTCTAGCCCAATGGTGTTGATAGAGTAATCACTTGGTAGCATTTCTCCTACCGATTTAATCATGTAGGGAGTGATCTTTGCAAACATCAATGAATTTTGGCTCTCATTGAACATAGTTTACAAGAGAGGATCTGCCTGCATGCCTGCATCCTTTTTTCTTCTCTTTTGAATTCGGCTAGCTCGGGCGCTCTTATTTGCCTCCACCTGCAAGAAATATTCCTAGGAAGGGATACCCATCCCACTAGCAAAAGTAGATTCCTGAGGGACTGCTAATGGGAAAAATAGTGTACTCAACGCATCAGTGGTTTTTTTAGGCCTTGTAATAATGGCCAAGGAGAATGGTGGAATAAATTGGCCGCTCGGAGAGGATGATAATGCAGTATAAGGAAAGGCCAAGGAAGCGCCAACTGAAGGGCTGGGCCATGGGGATAAGAATGGTTGGCTCATGATCCCAGGACTAATGCTAATTGTGTTCTAGGTAAGGGATGAAAAGTAGAGGATGAAAGTGGCAAACCAGGAGGGGAAAGACCCGACTGCCTGGGATATCCAACAATAGAGAAAACTAGTACAGATGAAAAATTTGGGGCGGACGAAGAAGAAACCAGACACATAGTAGAAAGAGAAGAGGGAAGAAATTATACCTGAGGTTCATGAGGAGTTGCAGACGATACAACCGCTTCCTCCAACTTCTGCTCTTCCTCTCCTCTAGATTCTCTTGTTCGTGGCCACTTTTCATCTGGAGAATCCTCAAGGTCTACAATGACCTGCCTTCTACGACTAGTAGTCCTTGGCCTCTTCCTGGTTGATTTAGAGGAGCTAGATGGCTCTAACGTTTATGTGTTTGACGAATCCTCCTACAATTTAGGCTACTTACCAGCATCTTCTTCATGTGTTGGATTCTCCTCAGTGATGGGGGATTCTGAGTTACCTCCTCTCCGGACTCTGTGGCAGTCCTTTCCCTCCTAGTTTGTTGCTCTGATGTTGAAGGGTTCAGAGACTTCTCGTCGTTTGGATGCTCATTCTCCTAGATGTCATCAAATTTTTCATCCAAGGCCAAATCTTGGAAAATCCTGTTTGTTGCCTTTGTTTCCTACCTGTATATCCAGAAGTCTCAAATTTTTTATGGCTTCCATTTGAGCTTATGCAATTGGCTGCATAGGAACTGGTTGATCTTCTAATTTGGGTTGGGCTTCCCCACAATGTAGTAAAATTCCAGCCACGGTGGTCTCTTGTCATCTAAAGGAAAATATTCAAGGCTTATATATAAGTTCAAATTCCCCTCTTCAACATTTCTTTGAGGGTCCCAAAATGGCCGAAGTTGGTGTGGGATTTTTCTACCAACGTCCGATAGATTATTTTCGGGGTTGTATTGCTAGGTGTCCTTGATAACCACCAGCCCAAGGTGTCCCAACTTTGAGTACATAATCTTTGAAGTATCAATCTTTGAAGTCCTTTTCTTAACCAATGATATGGAACCAAACATGACCAGTAGTATCAAATAGGATTTTAAATGCTTTCCTCCCCAGTAATCATTATCAATATTACATAGTTACATCAACACTTCCAGGGCTAGCACTCTATCAGAAAGAAAGTGTGGGAGCCAGAAGGGTTCCTGGGTGAAACCTCGCATGCAGAGCATAGTGAAATTTGTGCGAAAGAACCAATCGTGGGGTGGCACGAGCTTTCCCAACCAGGATTTATGTCTTGGCGGCAGGCGCGTGGACATGCTAATTTGAGATCTATCCAAAGCCCACAAATTATGGGCTAAGAACAAATCTAAAAATGTATAGTAATAAAAAAATTCGACAAGACAGGAGTCCATAACAAAACTGGCTTCCTTTTGCCAGTCTCATCGAAAACAGCCAGAGACATAAATGTTTTGAAATAGTCTAGATTTTGATGCAATATTAAGTAGGTTAGGAAAGAGGAATACCTGAATCTAGAACTGACCTGGAAGTCTTGCAGCTGCTGCTTCATTCCATCACTAATAACCTTTGAAAATTCCAGAAGAGGAGGCACATTGTTCTTTTTCAACATAAAGCTAAGACACATCTAAAACTCAAAAACCTGCTTGTCTGTATCCAGACCACACACCAATGGAAACATAGAACAGATAGAAGAAGAACCAATTTTTAAAGCACCCAGATTAATTGGGAATCTAGGAGGTGCTAAGACATTTTTTAGCAGAGAAATTTTAGTGTGGTAAAACTGTTGTGCCATTCTAAGCATTCCCCACTTATCATGCATCATTTTTCCATCGAAAATCTCAACATTCTAGGTCAAGGGGAGTGGGATGCATAGGATATCCTGAAGAGCTTCGGGGCTTATGACTACCCTAAAATTAGGGCCACTTATCACTCCGATTTTTGGGTCGAAGCCTACCGCGCATGCTCCCACAATTTCTAGGCAATGATGTACTAGGGGAACCATATACTGGGGAAGCCCATAGTCCCATAGATGTTTGTAGAAGGGGTCCATTAATTTCTTCATTCTATCGCATGCAGCTTCCCTAAGGCTCTTGGGATAACTCAGGATCCCAGACATTATCCCAATCCTCTGATACTAAAGCTTGGTTCCTAGGAGGAACTGCGCTCAGTGTCCTTTGGTCTACCTGACTGGTGAAGGGCCAACATGGCTTTCTTGGGATACCTGGAGTAGCATAAGACTCCCAGTCATAGATATTTACACATTGTGCCTTCATTCTTTTCTCATCTATATTCACTTGAGCCAAAACCTATGTTGAACTTTCTACAATCTCAGCCATTTCTCTATATTCGCAAGAACTTTTCACAAACTTTCATAAATGACTTAGCTTTTGAAAAACTCTTTCTCTCTTGCAAATGACTTAGTTGTTTTATCTTTTGATAATTTTCAAAATAAAAGTGCTTTGCATTCTCAACCTACTTTTCAATTTTTCATGAAAAATGGTTGAGCGAGTGTACATGCTAGCCTTTAACATTTAGTTGCTATATGCATCACTAGCTTTTCATGCGTGTGAAGAGATCGCCAATCTACAAAATTTCTCTCCATATTTAAGAGGCATGACTTCGCATGAGGTGGCGCCTGATTTTCTTGGATAGCGAACCAAGACAACCTTGCCATATCTTTCACAAGCTCTTTTGCATTTACTAATTTTCTTGATTGTACTTGGGTGCATCACCCAACAGCCTGCTTAAAATATTTTCCTTGATTCAGATGGGATGGTAGCTCCTTATGCTAACACCTAGAAAATATTTATTGAATTCGGCAACTTGAAAAAAGCAAGTTGCAACTGTACTTGATTATTCCCATCACTTCACACATTGCAATGCTAAAAATCGAGGCTTGGCAACACCTTTTGCCTCTGTCGTAATTATGGCTTACCTCATCAGGTGAACCTCGACCAGTCTATAAATAGGGCCATTAGTAGCATTGCAAATCACAATTATTTCTAGCTTTCTTTGCTTAGCAAGCTTTAGCTATTTTAGCAATTTTCATTTTCTAGCTAGAGTAGCAAGCAGCATGGAGACGCCAATTAGACTAGTCTGTAAAAAGACTCAAGTTGCTTTCCTAGGAAAAATTAGGTGTAGATGATTGAAGTGCATGATAGGTATAAAAAACTTGTTATATGTGAAAGCAATCAAATGGGTCCTTGGGAAGGACTGTGTGGAATATGAGGAACAATATCGGGTCAACACCAGCATATGCTCTGACTTCATCGCCTCGCTGTTGGATATCAGTGTCTCCAACGCAAGATTTTGAAGCTGACGAAGCGAGTGTTCCCACAACACTACCTCGGAGGACTGGAGCAAATAGTGTGTGCCACCGATTTTGATCATGGGGTCCCCTTTGTTCACAACTTGCATCAGCTACTATTGTATGGAGGACCCGTACTAACCAGGCCCTTCCTATTTGACTTTGAGTTGGAGACTCATGAAGAGCATCAGGCCAAGGTCCATGCCGGTTGTTTTTTCCTCATGCAGGTACATTACGTCGAACCATTCTGAAACCTCCAGTGTTATAAGGACTTCGAAAGAATGGTGTTCTCTCATCTTGCACCATAGGTTTCTACCATTGCTAGTCCATCTAATGCTTGAGAATCTAAGAGCCAAGATAGTCCCCAATTTTTCTTTTTCCCTTTTTCCAGCTCTTGCTCCGTAGCGGATATATGTATATATTTTGATATAAGGCCATTAGCCCCTACCGTATGTAATGTAAATGTTTCAGCCATAATATATAATACTTATTTTTTTCATATCCTGACTCATTTACAATGTTCTTCTATTTCTTGTACTACTGTTGTTATTTTATAAAGTACTGAGAAGACCCAAAAACTTAAAATAGGGAAAAATAATTAAATATTTATAATTTACAAAGCCATCACATAGGAAAAACTAATTAAATTTCATAAGATGTATTCCATTAACTGGAATACTTAAGGCATTACCTTCCATGTCTTCCAACTCGAAAGAGTTGAATTGTTTACACTAGATGATTTTCAAAGGCCCTTCCTAGAGACTGTCGAATTTTCCATGCTAGTCGGGCTTTGCTTTGTGCTCGTTGAACTTGAGCACCAAGTCCCCACATTGTAGCTCTTGATCCAATGCCTTTTTATCAAAACCACTTCTTTACCACCTGTTGGCAGCTATTCATCACCTCAAGGGTGTGCTCTCTCTTCTCCTGAAACTTAAGTAGCTCGGAAAACCATACCTCCATTGCTCTATTTTTTTCAATCTCTAGATATTTAAGCAACTACAGGGCAGGGATTTCCATGGTGATAGGCAACAATGCCTCCTTCCCATACACCATCTCATAAGGAGATGTCTTTAGTATCTGCTTGGGCATGATACAATCTACCCACAACTTTGTCCAGAGGTTCTTATGTCATTCTCTCTGGTGTTCCCAGCCTATCCTCTTGATTAACCTGATGAATTTTTTATTTGTAGAATTCGCGAGGTCATTCCCCTGGGGATAATAGTTAGAAGATATTTTCAAGAAAACCCTATATTTTAATGCGAATTGGCTCATCTTCAAGTTGAGGAAAGCTTTGGAATTGTCGAAGATGATTGTTTTTGGCAGGCCAAATTTGGCTACCAACTCCTCTAGGAAGTTAACAATCTCTACTTTCGTTGCATTCTTAAATCGCACTGCCTCTGCCCATCTGGTGAAGTAGTCTGTTGCTGTCAATATCCACCTATGTCCAACTGAGGAGAAAGGGTTAATCATCCCAATGAAATCTAGACCCCATTGAGCAAAGGGTTACTCTACTACTATAGACCTCAAAGGAATAGTAGCATTCTTCCTCTTTCTGACATAAAACTGACATTCATTGCAAGACTTTATTAATGAAAATGCATCATTGAAAATTGTTGGCCAAAAATAACTAGCACATATAATTTTAATTGTTGTAGTCCTTGTAGAAAAGTGTCCTCCAGCTGGGCCATTGTGGTATTGATCCAATATTCTCTTGGCTTGTTCTTCATTTACACATTTTAGTGGGATGCCTTTAAAATTTATTTTGAACAGTACACCTTCCAAGAGAACATAATTGTTATTTTGTAAATGATAGAAACTCCTCTTAAAAGAAGGGAGATTGATTGGATACCTCCCCATTTGCATGAAGTTCACTCTATCCTCTAGCCAATCACCCTCGAAGATTTCTTCATTAAGTAACATAGGTTCTGGGGCTTCAAGCTCCATCATTGGTTCATTATTTTCAGTGAGGTACTCACATAGTCCTTTTCCCTTAACATTTTTGACAGGTCTGACTTCAATATCATACTCTAGGATCTTGGTAATCCAATTAGCTCTTTTCTCTATAATTTCTCCTTCCATGATATATTCCCGCACACTAAGATGTGGTACACAAAAAATCACCTTATTATATGATATCATGTGCTAGAACTTCTAAAGCCCTTTCACAATGGCAAAGGCATGCTTTTCTATAAAATTGAACTTTACCTCATACTCTTTTAAGGTGTGTGAGTAGAAAGAAACAAGAGACTCCCTTCTATCTTCATCATTCTTCTACATAAGCACTATGGCAATATTGTTGCCACCACCAAAAACATACATGACAAAATATTTTGACAAGTCTGGGTTGACAAATATAGGGGCAGAAGAAATAGCCTCCTTTATAAGCTCAAAATATTTTCTGGCCTCCATCGTCCATTTGAAAGTCTGGTCTTTTTTAAGCATCAAGGTAATTAGTCGAATGATCCCTACAAAATCCACAATGAATCGGCTAATGAAGTTGACCTTTCCTAGAAATGATTGCACTCCCTTCTTGTTTACAGGTAACGGAAGCTCCTGGATTGCATCAACTCGTTTAGGATCAATGGAAATGCCCTCTTTTGAGACAAAATACCCCAATAGCTTCCCCTGGGGAACTCCGAACACACATTTCTTTGGGTTTAAAGAAATCTCGAATTCCTGGCACTTTTGGAAGACAAGCTCTAAATGATCAAAGTGATCATCAGAAGATTTTGAAAATACTGGCAATATCCATGGCTCTCTGAAAGGTGGCTCCAGTGTTCGAGAGCCAAAAGGCATCTTGGCATATGAATATGTTCCCCACTTTGTGGTGAACAATGTTTTGTATTGGTCTTCCTCTTTTACCCAAATCTGATTGTAGCCCAAAAAGTCATCCAACATTGAAAACATTTCAGAACCAACTAAGGTTTGTAGAATTACCTCCATTGAAGGCAAGGGTAATGATCTTTTAAGGATGCTCTATTCAAGTCTCGAAAGTCTACACACAGTCGTATGTTTCCATTCTTCTTCTGGACTGGTACTAGGTTTGACACCCAAGTGTTGTGTTTAATTGGAAACACTATTCAGGATGCAATCAATTTATTCAATTCCTGTGACATAAGAGATTCAATCTTTGGATTCATAGGCCTCTGTCTTTGATGAATCGGCTTCGCTCCTTTCGATAGCTCAATTGTATGCTCAATAATCTTGGGGTCGTATCCTTTAAGATCATCATATGACCAGGATACTACACTCGGATATTCCTCACATAAATGCCTTAGTCTGTCTTTATTCTTCTAAGATACTTCCTTCCAGACCTTGAGCTTTATATTTTCTCCGATATACAAATCACTGTAGTCACCCTTGTCAGATATGAGATTCCTTTTGTCTCTTGTTGCATCATCAGAATCAAACAGGCTTTCTAGAGTGACTAGGCCTCTCGAAAGCTTGTTGGATTTCAACTGGATCACTTCATCCCCATACGCTTCGGCGATCTTTGGTTGAAGTTGATCAGCGAATTCCCCAGATGACTAGATAAATTGTGCAATATGAGCATCACTATCAAACACTTGCTAATCTTCACTGTTGTTTGGAACAATAGGTCTTACAATTACTCTCACCACATGCTTATTTTTCAATAACTCAAAGGCTGGCTCAAACTGAGCCCCGATAGTCACCATCCAGTCAGCTTTGGAGTTCTTCTGTCTTTGTATAGCCCAAATATTAAATGTCTCAAATTTTTCAATAAGATCCCAAAATCTATGTTGGTAGGATGGCATACAGACATTCTTTACAGCAGAAATCCCTCGGATTTGTTTGCCCACCAACTCCAAATCTCCAAACACACTTATCTACTTTGCACCCATTTTTTATGTAAGGCTCAAACTATGGACAAGACCTTCATACTCTGCTTCATTGTTTGAGCATGTGAACTGGAAGCGGTAAGACCTCAAGGTCTTTTCCTCAGACGGAGACATCAAGCATATTCCTGCTCTAGCTCCGGCTCTGCATCTCGCTCCATCAAAGTGAAAAGTCCATAACTCCAAGGGTGTTTCTCCTCCGCAATCCTTAGTACTCTGGGCATAGACTGCCCTTCCTCATGTATGACATAAGTCCCAAGTCCAGTTGCGTGATAATTCCCAAAAGGGTCTGTATCAATAAACTCATTCAACAAATTTTCATCATCCTCTATCTGGGAGCTAGTAGCCTCGTCTTCTTCTTCTAGAAATTCCACATTGAACCTCTCTTCCTAAGTAATTGAATTATGTGTCACTTCAAAATTGAGCAAAGCCTCATCAATAACATGCTCGAATTGCAAGGTTTCTGACAGTAGTTTCATCTTGGCTCCATGTTTGGTCCTCAAGATCAGGTGTAACCAGTCTAGTGCTAGATATTCTCTGGCATTTGTTGTGAACACTTGGGATAAACAAATCCCAAATAGAGGGGGAATATCAATGAGTACGGTATCCTGATTTACAGTGATACTAGGGTAGGCAAACAATGTCATAGGCAATCCCTTGATTACTCCGATGTTATCAACTTTATTTCCATCTAGTTGCATGAACCCCTTGTTAAGAGGCTCATATTTTAAACCCAAGGCATCAGCTAATTGCTTAGGCATGACAGTGGTGCTAGCACCAAAGTTGATCATACAATTATGTAACAACTTGTTGAAGTGTTAGAAAGAAAGGCTTAGGTTTAGGCTTACTCTCTTTTCCGGCTTCGAGCTTTTCTTCCAATTGATTTGTTAGTACTTTATCCAGGTTCGGCCTGGATATTTTTTCTTCATTGGGGTGACTAGGAACCTTTGCATCTTCCTCTCCCAACAAATTTCTTTTGTAATAGCACCTTCTGCTTTGGAATAGCCAGAACATCCCATAGACAAGTGTTGGTAGAAGACTTCTTCAATTGTTCCACCACATTGAACTACGCTCACAATTGATGAGTCACGGTTGCTTGCTCTTTAGTTTTCACAGTTGGTGTTGGCCTCGCAGTTGGCAGAGATGTGAATTTTTCGGTGAGTCTCCGCTTTGAACGCATGTTGTAATCAGATTGTACTCAAGGCATTTGAGTTACAGGAAATTCATTTGGAAACATTGACTCCTCTCCTTCCATCCATGAAAAGAGTGCTTGATCTGGAACTATATCTGACTATTGTTGAATGGACATCCCTTGCATTTGAGTAGCGAGGACTACATTGTCCATCTGCTAAGAGGCATATGATTGGTTTTCAAGATTAGGTGTGTCACCTTGGCTACGTTGGTCTGCAATCTTTTGTTGCAAATTTCCCTGCGGATAATTTCTCGGCATGTGATCATCATTACAAGGAAAACACCATAAATTGGCATCTTTAGCTAAGTTTTTTTGTCCCGCAATTAGCTCTTTATTTGAACTAGGATGGATGGTTTGCATCAGCAGAGTCACTAAAACAATTTGGTTATTCAGGTGATCCTAAGTATTTCCACGCAATCTATCTTGCCACTGATTTGATTGGTACGGAGCTTTTCCGCCTTGATAATTTTGGTATGCTGGCTTTTGGTAGCTATATTATTGCCGCTTCATGGTAGTCAATTCATTATTCATGGTTTGCATCTGTTCTCTCATCTCGTTAATCTCAGTAGTCAAGGGATTAGGCATTGGAGCCACAATCGAAGCTACACTCGGAGCTAATCCAGGATACACATATATAGATTGGGGAGGAGTTTCAAGCATGGTGATCGAAGGAACTTCGGCTTTCGTAGTGTTGCACTCGGGAAACAATGGCATGATGGGTCTAGGTGCCAACTTTCCAGTAGCAATCAAGTTATTTTCCACAATGACAGCTAAGGCATAAGCATCAAGAAGAGTCTCTCCGCCAAGAGCCTATAACATCATGGAGATATCAAGGTTGATGGCCTTCAAGTAGAACATGAACGCCAAATCCAGGGGCGGTCGACTACCAACAGGAACTCTCTATCAGGTCGAATGGAATTGTGCATTGAAATCAGGTAGAGCTTCATGAGGAGCTCACTTTATGTTTTCCAATTCATGATAGAGTGAAGACTTATCGCCAATGTTTGAAAAATGCTCATAAAATAGGGTTCTGAGCTGGTCCCAAGTAGCAATAGTATTAGCCTCAAGATTCCTATACTAGTTCAGTACCTTTCCTCAGAAGGAGGTAGCATCAATCTGAGAGCTACATTTTCATTTGATACACCATGTACCAGACATACGTTTGCCACATCTTGCAGGTGTTTCATCAGTGTCTTCGACTCATCCCCGAAATATTTAGGGATAGCTTTTAGAGTGGAAGCAAGGACCAAGGCCCATACTGTAGGAGGCACAAGTGCTACTAAAGTACTGCCAGCATCCCAGGCTACATAATTTCTAGCGGCCATAGGTGCAAGAGAAGTAGGCAACAGTAGAGAAGGAGGAGACGAAGGAGGTGAAGGAATACTTCGACGACCTCTCGGGTGCACAGAAACTAAGGGTGGTACAAGCTAGCCAGGGAATCTTGCAGTCTATGACCTAGTTATAGGCCGACGGCTCATACACACTTATAAGATCAAGCGAATGTGCTAGTTCACGTTCCATCGAGCGTGCCAGAAATAGAACTGTTGATGCAAGATTTTGTAAGTAGTAGCAATCTTATGGGAAACCTAGCTATTGGGGGACATAGTGTGCTAGATAAATGACCTCTAGGGTTTTATCGAAGTCGGCTCTTCATTTAGTGTGGGAGGTAAAGGGTTAGAAGGATAGCAAAACATGAAATCTAAACTACAGGCGATGCGCCAAAAATCATAAATAAATTTACCAGAGCACAGTGTTGGATGCAAAGACCCGAACCACCAAATGTTGTTTATTAAGTAAATTTTCTCAAAAGCACTTTAAAACATAAGAAACACCCTCTAATTTGCATAGCATAATCTAACATAACTTTAGCCAACATAGAGGAGTCAAAAAACATGATCCGTATTTATTAGCTATGAAAGATCACAAAAGCTGAAGAATAGGCATTCATACATTATAGGAAAATAATAGCACAGACTGAAAATCTTATCAAATACATGGAAAACAAAAAGGCCGAAATGATTGGCACAGTCTGCAATCTTCAAGTTTAATAAAAATATTACAGAGGCTTTTCCCAGTGCTTGGGAGTTTTTAACAACTTAACAACCTATTAAAAAAGAAAAAGGGCCGCATATATAGGCCAGTCCACCACCTAAAAACCACAGAGAAAGATTCCTTGAGCAAACATCAACGCCCCAGATCACCTCAAGTCACCATCGAATGGAACGATCGCCCAGCAGTGCGCCAGCAATGCCATTGTCGGGAACAAAAAACCATGCAGCAGCAGAAATGAACATGCAGCACTGAAGAAGAAAATGCAATGGAAAGTAAGAACAAATGGTGCAGTAACAACTCCCAGATAACCAGTGCGCAAGAAAATGCCACGTGTCAAGTAGATGGAGCCTGGCAAAAAGAATAAGGGATGCCTAGCAAAAAGCTTCGAGAGGAAGCCACATGGGCGATGTTGAACAATAGAAACTGCATGGTGGGTCTAGTTCAAAAAGCGGCCAGAGAAAGCAACGCATCGCACAGACGAAGCCTGGCAAAAGCAAAATGATATGGAACAGCAAAAAGATTCGAGAGGAAGCCACGTGGAAAACGCCGAAGGATGTGAGCGATTAAAGATAAGGCACAACCACGAAGATAAAATAAAAACAACGAAGGCTAGTAGTTTTTTGTGAAACACTTGTTTGTTCCTTCGTGCTAATGTTTGGCTTTCCATGGGATCTTGATCTTGAGGGCTTGATCATCCCTCTTGATTATTGTTGTCTCATCTTTCATACATGGGTGCATTTGGATCCCTCTCGATATGCATGTTGGGATATTTTTACACTCATTTGGGCCTTTCCTATAGATTTTGGCCTGATTTTTCCTAGATTTAATATTGTAATGTGGCCAACACATTCACATTGGGTCTTGAATTCTTTTAAATCAATAAAAACCTTATTATGTCTTGCAGAGGTGTTGTGAAGTGTTGTAACACACTTTCACACTTTTCTAGGACCTTTCTATTATAATTCAGTTAAATAACCTCTTTTTATCACTTACCAAGCCTTATTTCATAGTGTTGTAAGGAGTTGTAACAAACTCTCACACTTTCCTAGGCTTTTCATCAATAATTTGACCCTTTCTTATATTTTAATTGGCCCCTTAATGCACTTACAAGCCTAAATTAAGTGTGTTTCAGAGAATAATCTCATTAAACATTATTAAATACACTTTAATTATCAACACCCAGTAAAATTACCTTGGTGGGGACCAAGTCGCCATCTTGGGTGACTTAGTCCTGTAAGTGTGAAATATGTAAGAGTAAAACAACTAAAAACACTTCTTAATACAACATTATATCAAATAATCCAATCACGAAGTAAGTTATTAAAACCAGAAATTCATTTGAAAGCGTCATATTGCTCTCTATCTCCAAAGATTTATTAAACCATTATGGCTCTCAGATCGTGTAAGCAATGTGACTGTTAAAATGACAATCTAGATGCTAAATATAGGAAACTAATCCTATATGATGATTACTAAACTTGACAAGAATTCAAATAAAAGAAAGCTGCAAAAAACTAAATACAACCATGTTTATGAGATAAAGCTATGATGCTTTTTCTTGAATGCTTTGAATGCTTGGATGATTAAATGATTTCCTGCAGAGTAAGATTGTACAAACTTGATAATCTAGATCATTTCTTTGTTGAATGAAGTTGTATTTATAGATTTCACGACAGCAGCTTTGCACAGGGGTAGCAAAGTAGAGGCTTGGATTCAATCTGGAGGATTGAATGGTGAGAGATGGAGGAGATTGAGAAGATTTTGGGAATTGTCTCTACCCATGAAAACACTAGGCAAGAGAATAGGAAGGATTGATGGAAGAGGATTGAGAGATGGATTTCCAATTTGTCTCCAATTTGTCTCCAAATCTTCCCGTGAAGTTTGAATCAATTAATTTTGACATATTTTTAACATAAATTAGACATAGGATATCTAATTTGGTTTTAAGGAAATATAGAGGAATATTCTTTATGTCTTTATTTAAATATTTTTGATTTATTTAAATTAGCCAAAGAGGGATAAATAATTTAACAGAACAAACTATATAAGTTGTTTATTAAATTAAAATAGAAGAATATGGTAATTAATCAATAAAGTGTTTAATATTTATTTAATTAATTTAAAATAGATGTGATAGAATAAAGTAGGGGAAATGATATTTAAATCAAACAAAGTATTTAATTTTGTTTATTTAATTAAGATGAGATAATAGAAGAATTAGAAGAATTTAAATGTGAATGTTAAGTTGAACTATATAAATAAATATTTCTATTTATTCAATAGTAGAGGAATTTAGGATAATTAATCAAATAATTTGTATTTAATTAATTAGATTCTCGAGACCAATTTTAGGTGTATACAAGTCCCATCTGGCTTAAGAATTAAAATTATCTTATACTTTTGGTGGGATATTACTCTCTAGACCTTGAGATCGGCCTATGATGAGGTATTTTCGAGAATTAGGGAAAATCGTGTATAAATAAAGGGTTTTCCCCTCATTTTCATCCTTCTCTCCTTCCTAATCAAGCAATCTTCAAGCATCCAAGCATTCAAGCACTCTAGGAATTTTCAAGCATTCATCCATTGGAGTTGTTACTTACATATCTTAAGACTTCTACATCAAGGGTTTGATGATTTGTAGCATTTCATGTTGTTCAATCATCATTCTCTTTATATTTTATTTCATTTTCAAGGGTTTGACTAAGGCAAACCCCTATTCTCTAACCCTTAACCCTTTTCCCCTCTTTTCTTGTGTGTTTTGTAGGCCTTGTATGTAGATTTGTCAAAGAGCAAGGTGTTAAAAGGTGTCAACATCTCATCAACATCATTCAAAGTAGAAAAACCCCTAAAAGAAGCTTGGAGATCACCAATAGGTCAAGGTCTGCAGATTTGGATTCAGATTCTTGTCAAGAGCTGAAGTACAGATCGAGAGTTACAAATTGCATCTTCAAGATTCTTGAAAGCTAAAGGTGGACTAAGTTGCCATCAGTGGCGAATTAGTCCCATTACTGGGCCTGAAAATTATTTTTGCAGTTCTGGATACCTAGTTTCCCAAAACCTTTTCCGACAGAATCTCCCTGAAATAGGACTAAGTTTCCCTACTTGGTGTAAGTGTCCTACTTGGCCTCAACAACAATTCCTACAATGTTCCAAATCCTTTCTGCATCAAGTTTCAATTTCTAGGTGCACCTCTCTAGTCTCTTTCATTTCTATTGTTGCTTGTTTGCACTCTTAGGTCATTTCACATTATGTTTTCAAACACCTTACATTTCATTAGTTTCACATTATTAGTTAGCTTCTTTTATCAATTTATTTTTGGACTCAAGGGAACACTAAGAGAGGGGGGGGTGAATCAGTGTTCAACAATATTTAAACTCCATCCATCCAAAGATGAAACCATTTTATCATTGCATTAAAGAAAAGATGTATGCATTCAAGGTAAACAGTCATAACACCATGACACACATATTTTTGCATGGAAACCTTGTTAGGGGAAAAACCATAGTGGAGGTTAATCCACAATTTGAGTACTCAAATATAATTTTTTATAGAAGGAATGCACTTGCATTCAAGCGCACTGCCTAGAGCTCACTACTCAAGAGAAAAAAGGCTTACTGCATACAAAATTCAAATTAAAACCATCTGAAGGGTGAACAAAGATAGTAGCATCTATTCATGCCAAGTGACAATTTCAGTGAAGCTCATTGATCTGATTCTGGATCTACTTTCTGGCTCTATACTTCGCTCTACCCTATTCTGCTCTTTTCTATTCTTCACATTACTTATGATCAAATTTGCACTACTGCATTGTTGGATCTTGCAATTCACACTTCTACACACACACCTTCATGTTCACACACTTTCTTACACACTTGAATGATAAAAACAACCTCAATATTATATATATTTGCAATCAAAGACTTATTCATCCAATAGTCAGCTTAATAAAATATTAAGTTACTTTCATCTTGTCGGCCAGATCCACCACAAAATATTTATGTGCATCCTCCAAAGTCAGTTAAGACATAGAGAGGACCCAAATAACACTTAATCCAACATGAAGACTTATAATTATTTACATCTTATACATATGTGACTTCTATCTTTGTCGGGTCGGCCTTCTAGCATAGATAATCAACAAATTAGTGCATTGTATCTTCTAGATCACTTACCAATGAGTGTGCATCAGTACCAAGATACTACAAGACTTAATAGACCTTCCTTAGATATTCTCAACCCAAAATATATGTCTGGTAAGGTGTTTAGATCAACTTTTATGCATGTTAATCGTATGCCCTATTCTTTAATTTGTTCTGCTGGTAGGATCCAAAATTATGCTACTCATTCAAATGCAAGACTTGGGTTCCCATCAATGACAACACCTATAAGTCATATGCTAGCAATCTCCCTAGTCATATGCCAACAATCTCCCCCTTTTTCATTGATGGCAACACTTAGTGAAAAATGACTAAGTGTCAAAATCATTATAGGTACACTACCAAACTTTTGTTGCATTTTCTCCCCCTAAGATTTATAAGGCATTTTTCACTCCATTCTCTCCCCCTTTGACATCAATGAAAAAGCATGGATTCCATATGCCAAAAAGACAAAAAGTGACAAAACATGTGTTCAAAATTCTTAAGGCTTCAAAAATTTAACACATATATGCTTACAATTCTCCTCTTTTGATCAAAATTGCAAAAACTTGAAGTTAATTTAGTGCCATCTTTAGAAGATTATCTCATTGTTTTTCTTCACTTCCAGAAGGAAATTCTTCCAACCATCAATTGTAATTCCAATACTAATGATCAAGCTATTTTTCTTGGAAGTCTTGTTGATAATCTCAATGAGAGATTCAGGAATTGTGATTGCTTCTTCTAGTTTCTCACCATTCTTCAGAGTTTCCACCATCTACTCCAGATTGCATTCAGTTAAGTCCTTTACCTTCCAAAAATTATCCACAAGAACATTCTTGGAAAGTTGAATTTTTTTTGTTCTGACTGTAACTCTCGGGTTCTTTTCCGGATAATGTCATCTGGATCCTAAGATATGTCAAATATTTTTCCAATGTCATTCAATTTTGTTTCAATCTGATCCAACTTCTCCTTGTAGTTGTTGACTGCATGGGGCCAACAGATGCAATAGTTGTAGATGCTTGTGGCTGAGTTAATGCATTGCCTTAACTCATTCATTTTCTTCTTCAGCTTGGAAAGGGATAATTTGAATTGTTCCTTAAGGTGAGAGATAATTTCACCTTCTTCATTGCTTTGGATCTCAGAGCCCATTGATTCTTTGCTACACTCAATCATCTCTTCAGGTAGAATTTCCTTCAAAACTTTCCAATTTTATCTTACAGTGCTCAACATGAGCATTTAGAACTTCTAGAATCAAGTCATGATCGTATGATGGTCTGACTGACCATAACCTTGCAATTTTTTGCATGTCGCCTACACTTTGGATAAACTGTTGCAGATTTTCTTTTGTCAAATCTTCTTCTTCCTCACTACCTTTTTCAAGACCGGATTCCTTTTCTAGTGGATTGTCAATTTATTCATCAGATTCTTCATCTAGAATGTCCACAATTTCTTTTTCTTTTCCTTTTCCCTCAATCATGGGAAATTTTCTTTTTGGAGGGTTGTATTCAATAATTTCCTGTCCTCTTTTATGTCCTCTATCAATGCTACCGGAAGAGGAACCAAATTACATTGTTCTTACTGGAGGGGAAATACTGACTGATCCACACTTTACAAGCACTTTCTTACAGAAATTTTCAAATTCCAAATCCCAATTAGTCAAACTCTTAGAATAAGAGTATATCTGATTACATACCGATTTGTTTGATTTCCATGCTACATTGTCGATTTTTGGCAACCAATTCAGAAAATACATTACCAAACATATAATTAAAGTACTAAACCTGAATGGATAGCCTGAATCCTTTGTCAGTTGAACATTCTCCATGAGTTGATCTTTCAACAACCCGCATAGGTCAAAGTCCTGACCTTCAATTATCATTTTGTGAGCAATGTATACTGCGCTAGCCGATGTAGCTCCTTCTCAATTTTTGTAGAAGATTTTATATGGTATCTCATGTGCAATGTACTTTGTAACAAGATTCTTTATTTTTTCTATCAACAGATCTCTCTGATCTTTGATTATTCCAGTTAGGGTTTCGACCTCTTTGTTTTAGATAGATTTCTTCCTAGGAACATCTCCAACTTTAAAAAAACTAGTTAAGTTATCAATTGCCTCTTTTGAGATGATGTAAGGTTTGTCCAAAGTTAAAACATCACCATGTAATCTGCTTAATATGAATTTCATGAATTTTGCATTCTCAAGGTATGAAAACTCACTCCACATATCCAAATTTCCATGCTTGGCTTCGCTCAATTGTTTTGATTCATCGAGGAGCAAAAAATTCCTCATAGACCTAATATTTGCACTGTTATATTTGTCTAGTGATCGAGCCTTTAATTTGTTCCATTTTTCATTTTTGTGTTTAGGGTTTGCAACTACACACCAAATTGTATGAAGAATTCGAGAATGATTTGAAATCCGTGACAGATTTCAAGATCTGCCAATGAAATCGATTTTACTTCTTCGAAATTCATCAATCGAGTTCTCTCCTTCTTCTCTTCGACAATGCAAAGTGACAAATGATGGCTCTGACTTGACTTTTATAGCCCGCACATGCACAATAAATGCATTTTCCCTAAGTTTTAATTTTTTTGGAGACTTTGTTTTCTCAGATAGCGATATAAAAATCTTTTGCGGACCTATGAATTTGTCGAGTTCCCTTTGCTAAAGTCATCCAAAACTTTTGTACACTATGAGTGCACCCTCTTGACTATTCTTTTTATTTTGGTACCATCCATAGACAAGGGAGGAAAGATTTTCTTGTAAAACTCCCCCTAGGCCAGTGGCCTGAAATCAATTACTGGAAGAATTACCGAAAGAAGGTTTTGGTACAGAACTATTTCCAGCATCAGAATCATTTTTCCTTACCCATGTCTTCTTCATCTAGTCTTTGATATCATCTGTAGTTACCTTTTCTTTCCCTCTATCATTTTTCTCTATATTTTTATCTTTGTATACTGGACCTCTTTTGTCTGTATTCTTGATTCTACATATTCTTGTAATATGACCATACTTGTTGCAATTATAGCACACAATGTTTTCTTGTCTATTCCATTGGTTTCTTCTTGATTTGCATTGATTAGAAATATGCCCAAACTTCCCACATGTATAAAATTCAACATTTGTTTTGTCAATAGAGTGACTTGACATATTTCTGCATTCAATTGATTTATGACCAGGATTTTTGCAATTGAAACACTGACCAGAAAATGATGAAACTTTTGACCTCAAATTACTTCTACACTAAGCAACCATATGACCGAACTTATTACAGGAAAAACAATACCCATTAAATTTTTGTGCATTAGGTTGTCTTACCGGATATCTTCCATTTTTTTTTTGTTTGAAATTCTTTTGTCTTGATCTAGAACTTTCTCCCTTTTCATATCCAAGACATCTCTTATCATTTCCACTCTTTTGTCCTTAATTCGGCTCATCAAGCTTTACTGAACTAATCTTAAAATTTTCTTTGTATTCATTTGCAATGACAAGATCATTCCTAAGAGTTTAATCTTCTTACCAAGTTCTTCTTCATTGTTTTTGGTTCTTTGTAATTCACTTTCCAACTGCGTGAATTCTCCACTTATTCTGTTACATTCATTATATTTCTCTTTCAGGGTTTGACCAAGATTTTCCTCAATTTTCTTCCTTTCTTCTATCTCTTTAGTCATCTTCATCATCATAAATTCCATCTCATGTTTTAGGTTTGTATTGTCTCTAGTAAGCTTTTCACATGCTTCGGTTATCTCCTTCAAAGTTTGATTCAGGTGAGCATCATCCATGTCTTCGGTATCCTTCTGTTGTATCTGATCACAGAGATCTTTCCTCTTCACCCTATATTTAACTATCTAATCCTTCAATGACTAAATGAATTTCTCAACATCTCTAAGATTTGCTTTCAATTCTTGAACTTCTGATTTAGACTGATCAAGGTCATCAAGAGCCACAATAAGCTATTGTTGAAGACTACCAAAGTCCATCACATTCCAAGATCCACCTCAAGCTACAAAAATTCTTCAGAGGAACTAGTTTTGATACCAATTGTTGGACTCAAGGGAACACTGAGAAGGGGGGGTGAATCAGTGTTCAACAATATTTAAACTCCATCCATCCAAAAAAAAAAACCATTCCATCATTGCATTAAAGAAAAGATGTATGCATTCAAACTAAGCATTCATAGCACCATGACACACAAATTGTTGCATGGAAACCCTATTAGGGAAAAAACCACGATGGAAGTTGATCCACAATTTGAGTACTCAAATATAATTGTTTACAAAAGGAATGCACTTGCATTCAGGTACATTGCCTAGAGCTCACTGCTCAAGAGAAAAAGGTTTACTCACTACAAAATTCAGATTAAAACCATATAAAGGTTGAATTGAGATAGTAGCATCTATTCATGCCAAGTGATAGTTCCAATGAAGCTCATAGATCTTATTCTAGATCTACTTTCTGACTATATACTTCGCTCTACCCTATTCTTCTATTTATTTTTCTTCACATTACTTATGATCAAATTTGCACTACTGCACTACTAGATCTCGCAATTCACACTTCTACACACACACCTTCATTTTCACACACTATCTTACACACTTGAATGATAAAAAAAACCTCTTATATATATATATCTGTGATCAAAGACTTATTCATCCAACAATCGGCTTTATAAAATATTAAGTTACTTTTATCTTGTCAGCCAGATCCACCACAAAATCTTTATGTGCATCCTCCAAAGTCAATTAAGACAAAGAGAGGACCAAAATAACACTTAATCCAACATGAAGACTTATAATTAATTTCATCTTATACATCTATGATTTCTATCTTTGTTGGGTCGGCCTTCTAGCATAGATAATCAACAAATTAGTGCATCGTATCTTCTAGATCACTTACCAATGAGTGTGCATCAATACCAAGATACTACAAGCCTCAACAGACCTTCCTCGGAGATTCTCAACCAAAAATATATGTCTGGTAACGTGTTTAGATCAAATTTTATGCCTGTTAACTAGATGCCTTATTCTTTATTTTGTTTTGTCGGTAGGAGCCAGAATTATGTTGCTCATTCAGATGCAAGACTTGGGTTGCCATCAATGAAAACACCTACAAGCCATATGCCAACATTTATTGCATTTAGGACATTCTACTTAGACACATTTCAATCCCATTTGAATTAATCTCAAGAATCAACTCCAAGTTTTAGGGTAAAAAGAACTCTCTCCTTTTAGGTGAAAAACCCTAGAAGTGAAAGAGAGCAACACTCTTTCCCCCAAAATTTGTGGTTCAACCTGCTAGAGTGAAAATTAGTATCAATTAGAGGAATAAGGTGCTTCAACCCAAGGAATAGCACCACACTCCTTAATATGTTGAATTTTATCACTTAAAGTTGCCTTACATTCATTAGTAGCATGACCATGAACTCTATGATATGTGCATAATGAATTCTTGTAGTAAAATTTATTTCGTGTTCGTGGAGGGAGAGATATCAAGCAATCTTGGAGGGGTCTCAACAAGATACCCTCTTGATCAATAGTATAAGATGTTCCTTTACTTTGTGACAAAGATATCTCTCGCTTAGTACAAGATGTCATACACAAGACTTTATATTGCAAGATTTTGTACTCTCCTTTATAGGAGTTTGTAAAATCTATCAAATTCAAATAATAAGTGTTTTGTGTGATGAAATTAATGTTAAGTGAAGACCTCTATTTTTTTCATTTCTTTCAAAGGATGATAATCAAGAAAACTAGTGTCTATTAGTTTAGAATGCACTAATGTTAAAGTTGGCTTAGAAGGGTCTTTTGTAATAGTGTTGATATTAAGTGAACACTTGTTTGTGTCTTTCAAGGGACAATAACAAGAACACTAGTCTTTTCTTGTATGTGAGGCTCTATAGGGACACGAATACCTTGTTCTCTAGCACCACATCCTTTTCCATTATAACCAAGTTGTTTCATCATTTCATAACCTTTATTCCATAAAAAAAATTCATCACTTTTGGATTTGGTGGTTGCTCGTAATTAAGTTCATAAAATTTTGTTGTGTAATTTGTTGTCTCTTGTTCTAAAGTGGTTAAGGTGGATTCTTTCAAAGGGTCTTCTAAATTTTGTGTTGACATTGCCACTTTTTCTTTTCCCTTTTCAGTCTTTTTTTATGATTTTGTATTCTCCCATGAATGTTGGTTCGAAATGTAAGGAACCCCAATCATATTCTAATAACTTCGTGATTTCCAAAATGTGTTTCTCTTTGTCTTTATTTTGAATGGGTTCTACTTGTGTAGTTGGTGTTAATATTTTCAAAGGATTTTCCTTCTTTTTCTCAATGTTCAAACAATTTTTTAGGTCAAGGTCAGCTTCGAGTGTGTACACTTTGTTGTTGTAGACATAATTCATTACACGATGAAGAGTAGAAGGCACCCCATTCATTGCATTAATCCATGGTCTTCCTAAAAGAAGATTGTGTGAAAGATTGTGAGGCATAACATGGATCAATGTTTCTAATGTGGCCTTTCCAGTTGTAATAGGCAAAGTGATCACACCAAGTAGTTGTTTTCCTACATTGTCAAATCCCTTAATAGATAAAGAGAGGTAGAATTTTTGACTTATCCATGCCAAGCCTATCCAAAAGGGTCACACTACACACATTAAGGACAGAGCCATTGTCAATGAGGGTTCTCTTTATCCCTTTTATTTTATATTGAGCTATTATCATGAGTGCATCATTTTTATTTTCCACTTCCAAAGGAGGGAGCTAACTTTGGTGGAAAACAATATCATCATTTATTCCCTTAATCATGGTTGCTATGTCATTTGGTTGCACATTACAATGGATGGGAACTTTTTGTAAAGCACTTTGAATCATCTTATGATAGTGAGGGGAGGCTTGAATAAGGTCTCACAATGATATCATAGTAGGAGTATTCTTTAGTTGTTCGACAAGATCATACTCCTTTCCACTTTGTGAAGAAAATTGAGGACCTAGTAAGACAGGGTTAGGCAGTGGGAGGGATGTTTGAGGTGTTTGTCTTGGTTATAGATTGTTTCTAGTGTTATATGTATGAGCAATGGTATTAGAACTTGGCTATTGCAAAACATTATTCTAAGGTGGGTAAAGGATAAGTTCAAGTTTGTTTTGATTTTGTAGTCATTGTGAGGGTGGGTAAAGAATTAGAGGGTTCAAAGGATGTCTCATAGGGTATGTAGGAGGTCCATTAATCAAGGGGGATCTAATGGACACATGTGCATTCATAACCTCAACGGTCTTGGTTAGATGTATTTCTAATAAAGGATAGTCTAGAATCACCTTTTTACCATCACCTAAGGAAACTACATTATTATTGTTTGAAATAGATGTTCCAATGATATCCTCCCTAGGAGGAGAGTTTTTAGGAGAACTACAAACTAGATTCTCATGACATTCAAATGTTGATTCTTCTAAAATGACTTCATTGCAAGTAGGGGAATGATCAATGGTTGAATTTTCTTTCTCAATAATGGTTTCCTTAGGTGAAGAGGGACAACTAAGATTCTCATGACTTTCATCAATCAAAGTATCTTCTTCACAACTAGGATAGATGCTTGGAGGAGAACAAGTATGATTTTTATGACCATTTATGATTTCATTCCTTTGTTCCCCAATGTCTTCCAAAAGAGGATAGGTAGGGGAAGCATCATAAAGGTTTGTTATAGACCTTAAATATTTGATCATCTAACACCAACATATCCTCATCATTTACAATCTCATCCTCATTCTCACAAGCAAAGGGATAAGGGAAATTAGGTAACGTGATGTTTAGAAATGTGTATGATTTCATTCTCTTGTGTTATAATATGTTCCAATGTAGGAGAGTTTATAGAAGAGATTTCAACAATTTCATGATTCTCGATGAGTACATATTCTAACACTGAAATGCCTTTATCACATGTAGGAGAGGTATTAGGTGAAGAGCAACTATGATCATCAGGATTGTATATATTTTCATCTTCTTCTATCACATCATTCCTACAAATAGGAGAGATATAAGGGGGTGTAAGTTTAAGGAAAGAACTAACATTTTCATTCTCTTGCATTAAGAGACTCTCATAACTAGGAAATGTATTGAACAAATGACCAACATGCTTATTGTTCCTAACTTTATCTTTGCAAACTTGGAAAAGATTAATACTAACATTTTTGAAGAGCAATCTATGCAAATTTAAAATGGAAAGAGACTTAAAATGCAATGCAAAGACCTAGAATGAAATGTGTGAATGAAAATTTCAAATTTCAAACAACATAATTTACTAATTAAATTATGCCACAATTTGAAAATAAAATGTTGTAAATTATGCAAATTTGGAATTAATCAATGCATGAAATGAACCAATTTAAGCTAGATTTAGTGAAATGCATGTAACAAAAACTCAACTAATTGAAACGGATAACTAATGGCAGCAACAAAAGCTTAGAAACAATGTTTTAAATACTATAACATGTGGTTTTAGATCTGAACCAAGACTAAATCACCCAAAGGGGCGTATGAGTCCCAGTGAGGGTTTTTTCCACAATTTTCAATAAATTTTAAGTGATTTTTATGCTTTTTAGTTTGTATGCTCTGTAAATTAAATGCAAATGCATATTTTAGAGATTTTCAATGATGCAAAAATGCAACAAATATGCACTTTCACTAATGCAAGATTTAGAAACCCTAGAATACATATTAACTAATGTAAACCCTAATGCAAGAAAAATCTAGAATCTAATGGACTCAAAATCAGAAAAGAAGGTCTATGTCAAGATTTCAATTAAAATAATCCTTGGGATGCATAATATAGAGTATTAGGGGCCTATTAATGATGATTTAAAGGTCATAAATATAAGAGGTCCCAAAACTCAATGTGAATGTGTAAATAAATATACTTTACAACATCAAGTTAAGGTAAAATTAGGTCTATTCAGCTTAAAAGGGCCCTAAATTCATTGTGAATATGTACAACACATTAAAAAACTAGACTAAGGAAACATTAGGTCCAAGGGTCATAAATTCAATGTGAAGGTGTAAATACATACACTTTACAACACTAAATTAGGGAAGAGTTAGGTTGATTTAGCTTAAAAAGGGCCCAAGACCTAATGTGAATGTGTAAAACACGTCACAACACTAGATCAAAATTACCTTAAGTTCATTTTAACATTAATTCTTCCTCAATCAAGAGAAATTATACCATTTCCAAGAGCATAAAAATTTTCATCATTACAACACCATTTTATATTCAAGTAGAATCCCTTAACCCTACTCTCTCTCTCTCACCACATATTTTTTATTTTTTTAATACCTAAATAATTATGTAATTCTATCCTAATTCAATAGTGATATTTAAGCTACTTCTATATAATTTAATTTATTTTGTAGGATCATATGTAGCACACATGTTAAGAAGGAGGAAAGCAAGAGATCAAGATAAGTTTGTTACTTTACATGAAACATAATACATGTTTATAAGTAAATATTTACTTGTCTTGTATATTTTTGAGTTATCATCTACTTTGATGTAAATTTTCATTTTAGGATTCACATGCACCTAAACATAGGGGTGACATGTAATATTAACATTTTCATACACCCATGACAATTCGTATTTAGTTTTGGGCTCACTTTGATAAAATTTCTCAATATGATTGCATAGAAATATGGTAGAATAGATTGTGCTAAGTTTAGCTCCCTTCCTAATCCTTATACATCATTTTTTACTTTCACTTAAATGCATTTATATACATTCAATATCATCCTAACTCTAGAATATATATCCTATGTACAATGTCCATATTTTCAATCCCATAATATGTTGGTTTTCTCTTGTATTATGTAAATCTAGTCTCATTTTAAATTTTAAAAATTTAAATTGTTAATTCCTATCCTTTTTTACTATCTGTCAGAAGTTAAATTAATATGTCTTTGTGTTAATATGCATTATATCTTAGTATTTAGATACATTCATTTGATGAATTAAATAAATCCTTGTACATCCAAGATCCTTTAATCATCTTAAGAAATTTCAAGGGGCATTCATAGGAACATATATATTTGTATTCCTTAAAGGAATAATTAGTTGCATCAAATTTCACATTTAGCATCTTGCATGCTTTCTTCTTTTCTATCATCACTTACCTGGGGCCATAAGGATAATATTTCAAGGGAATTGATTAATGAGACTATGTCACTTTTTACCCATCTTAAATATCATATTGGTTTGCAAATCAAATATGGGTTGACTAAAAACTAGTTAAGAAAATAATAATGTAGTATATTATATTGTTAAAATAAGATAAACTGCTACAACTTTTAACCCTTCAAAAAGTATATAAATCTATTTTTTATGAATATAACATTGGATTAAGCATTATGAGACTATGTGTAAGTGTACATCAAGAAATTAAAATTGAAGAAACATGATAATTCATCAAGCAAAAAAAAAATCATATGTTTAAACCATTTCAAGATAATAATAAATAATCATCAAAGAGAGGCATAACTATGCATAACATTCAATGAACAAGAGTACATAAAAATACACTTCTCTCTATAATCCATCAACATTTTGAAAACACATATGAACCTACAATTAATCCATACAAATTATATCCAATTCATATAGTTTATTAAGGAGAGTTGAGAGGAAACAATAAGTAGATTCCTAAAACCATGTGCCCCCAAAATAGTGGTATCATATAATAACAATCCTATTTGCATTCATAAATAGAAAATCTAGATTATAAGGAATATTTAGCCAATAACTCTTTGTGACTCGCATCTCAAATTATAATTCTCCATGATGGATGTTACGAATCCTCTTAGGCCCATGGAAATTATGTAAAGATCCTTCAATCCCAATTCTAGAGCCTAGAATGGGAAATTTTTTGTAAATGGTTTTTATAGTGTAGAAAAAATTAACCCTTTTTCATGTAATTAATTTGGGAATAAGTGATATTGAATTAACCTAATTATTCCTTGATTTAATGTTGTAATGTGTTGTACACATTCACATTAATCTAGGGCACCTTTTAACAAAATACACTTAATTTGTACCTTATTTAGGGTGTTGTATTACACTTTCACACTTATCTAGGGTTGTATTAATTAGTTGTGGTTAATTGAGCTTAATTAGCCCCTTTAATTCAAATTTAAGCCTTATTAATAACACTTTTTGAAGGATCTATCCCAACACCCAATAATGATATGGCATGACATTTAATTTGGAAAATTTAAGGTCCTAGAAAATGGTGCTAGGACCTACTCTCCTTTAATGGTGAGTGGGTACTCCTCACATAGGACACCCCTTTCTTTGCATTTTTGACATGGGTTTTTATGTTATTTCATCCCCTTGGAGCTTGGTCCTAGAAAGTAGTGCTAGGACCCATTCACCTTCCTCCTCACATAGGACACCCCTTTTTGAATTGATTTGTGATGGGATTCTAATTATTTTCAATCCTAGATCTGATGTCGGCTTGAATTATTTGAATTTCAAGATTAATTCCTAAATTTAGTATAAATATGGGGTTAATTCACATTGTCCCTCCTAGAAAATTTATGTGACTTCATGAGATCAAGAGAAAGAGCATTATAGAAAATTTCAAGGGAATTTCAAGGTAGGTTATCAAGAGTGTATTCCAAAAATTCAAAGTTGTATCATCATGTCAAAGGCATAATGCATTCAAGCAGTTGTTGAGCTAAGATTGTTGATGTAGCATTAAGGATCTATTGGCAAGCACTGTTTCACATATAATTTGAGATCAAGATCTACATTACTCATGGCCACTTCATGTTAGTTTGAAAATTTATATTCCAAGACAACTTCCAAGGTATCAACATTTCATTGTTTCATATTTCATGCTTCTATTTCATTATTTCATCATTTGGTTTGATTACCTAAATGAGGTTTGACTAAGTCAAACCCCTATTCACTAACAATCAACAAGTTTTTCTCTTCTCGAATGTGTATTTGTAGATTTATAGGTTGAAGATCAAGTGGAGAACAAGTTTGAAGAAAAAAATTCAAATTTGTCATTTACATTGCAAGAACACGGAACGAAGGCTACAAAATTTGTTACAGGTTTTATGGAGTTGATAACTAAGGATCTGAGAGTGTAGGCATCAAGGAATGGAACCCAGATTTTAGTTTTAGAAACCCTAATAGGGACCAATTTGCCACTAAAGGCGAATGAGTCCTTTGTGACCTAAAAATGAGCTTTTTGTAACAAGGTACACATCATTCTAGCCTTTCAAAACTCCCCTCATAGTTTCTATAACAGTTAGGGTTAGTTTTTTATTGTTATTAGCATCATATATTGCAGATAATTGCATGTTTCATACCCTAGAAAAATTAGTGGTTCATCATCTTGATCAATTTGTTTTGGCGAACCCTATTTTTATATGAAACGGGTTTTAACTGATTTGTAACCACCACCATTTTTCCTCACTTCCTTATTGAATGCAACTTCAATGAATATCCTAGTCAACAAGGAGAATAATTAAATACTTTTCTCTCTCATTCACTTAAGAGGGTGTTGATGTACCATCTATAAGATTTTGGATACATGACATGCATTATTCATTAAGATTGCAATTAAATATCACACTATCAAAACACATTATATGTACTAGATTTCTATTCATATATTGTATGCTTTCCACACATTTTTTTTAGAACCATGAAAGTTTATTTAAGATGAGTAGCAACATAATATTTATGACTATTTGACTATAAACATTTGATGGTTAAGCTTAGCCAACTCTCTCAATTGAGTAATCTTCCCAATATATTTTAAATATTAATAGTCTTAAAGCACCAAATAAACAATAGAGATTAGAACAAAGTAAATTATATAAGTAATTTTTTTTCTAGATTGAATTCATGACATAGGATATTTCCATAGAGACATGGTTTTTACCTACATAGAATTCTTCAATTATTATAGTTTAGATACAATGAGTTCGCTTTGAGATAGTTAATTTACAAACATTGATGATTGAATTCTACATGACATCAATATTGTTTCTTCATTATTGTTCCCATAATTAAGTTTTCTAATCCTTCATTTAATTCCAAGCATTTATTACATATTTATCACTCTCAACTTTAATAATTAATCTAGATATATACTTGAACTATATGTATTTTATTTTAATTATCCTAATTTTACTTTAAAATATATTTTTCCCTTACAATAAAATATAAACTAATTTTTATAAAAATAATATAATAATACTTTTTTAAAAACTTTTTTTTCACATTATCAACCATTTTCCATACATAAAAAATTCTTAACAAAATTTAGATAAACTTTACCTAACTCTAGATTGATAGTTTCCTAGATATTGCTAATAGTATAATGAAATGGACAATGGGGCCTAGAAATTTGTCATAGGGACAACTATATTTTTTTTTAATTGGAAAAATATATTTATTAACAATAATAAAACTTGTAAATTTATAGAAGGCACTTTCAAGACAAAAGTCTCTAAAGAAGCCACTACAGAAAATATTCAACAACAAAGTAAATCAACATAAAACAGCTGAATGAAATTATATAACTGCAATTTGCACATTACAAAAAGAAATCACTCCTAGAACAGAAAGAACTTAGTTCTTTGTAACAATTTTCACGACTTGAAAAGAGATCTGTGGTGGTTTATGACAATAGTACAGAAATGGTGGTCTAGGACAACTATATTGTAAATCCACATATATAATTCAAAATCAAATAGTTTTAAAATAAAGTACATAAATGGCGGTCTAGGAATTTCTCATACGGACAACTATAACATACTTGCCTTTGTAATATGGCACCCGATTCCTACAAGTAGGAACTAGAAATTCAAATCCCCATTCCTAGCTGTTGCCGAGAAAGTAGAATGAAACTGACAAGAAGGAGCAGAGAAATTGCAAATCCGCGTTCAATTAATTTCGTAGATATTGCCAATGAAAGTAGAATGAAATGGACAAGGACGGGCAGAGAAATTGCAAATCTGCTTGCAACCAAATTCTTTAAATACAAAGCACACAGATTGCATTTAGCAAATCTCTGACGAGAACAGCTATAATCTATTTGTGTTTCTAACATGGCCTCCATTGACTACGAACTGGAACTGGAAACTCAAATCGCCATATGGCAGAGCTCTCGGCATGTAGATGGCCTGAAGGAATTCATTCCTAGACGTCGGCATATTAGCATTCAGATGCGAATGAGTGGGTTGGTGTGGTCGATTGAAGCCCTGCCCATGTCCAACACAGCGAGTTATACTTTCAATATCATTGAGGTCAAGCGATCAGAATCCCCTTTTGATTTACCAGCCAAATTCAAGCTTCTGGTTGCGACGCTCCAGATGTACATCAGGTCTGTGTTCCGGGTGCAGGAATTGCTGGATAAATTATATGCCTGCTCCCGCTTATTGTACAAGGCTGAAAATGATAAGCGGTGGTGGATAGTTGTAGATGCCCAGATAATGGCGGTGGCATGTAAGACAGCGAGAGAGGCAACTCAAGAGGCTGCAGAAGCGGCGGCGGCTTTTCTTGCTGAGCTCTTGGAACCGCTGGAGTGTTTTCCTCGGCAGAGTACAGACGAGGGCTGGGCCATCAGCTTTTCTGCTACAGAGAGATGGGATGCCATCAAACGGGCCGTGGATGGAGGGGACGTGCTTCAGTGGTGTAACGTTCAGGTCTTGGAGTCAGAGAAAATGATTCACTGTTTCAAATTTGAAGTTGCAGTACAAGATTTCTAGAATTGGCGTTGTGAATAGCCATGTGCTGAAGGTCACCGTGGATTTGAAAGACGACATGTCGGTCGCTTGCTCTCAGGAGGGAGTCGAAACCGAGACGTCTTTGGGGTTGGAATCGCTGTTGCCGTACTTGATCAGAAATTTCATTACAACCGCTCTGGAGAGAAATGAGTGCGAGCATGGTGTTAATAACATTGTGCAAGATCTGCTACAGCATGTAGTTAGGTATCTGACCTTTCTGCCCAGAGTATGCGTAGTTTGTGGCAGCCACCGCTTCTTGGAGTTTTCCTTGACCACGACTTGTAGTTACCTCTGTGAGGCTCGAAAAGATATGCGCAGGGATGTTTTACCCCTGACATGGGCCAGTGATGATTTGTGCAGGAGACAACGATACGTGACAAATTCCTTGAGCAATACGGAGGCGGCACAGTAAAGGCTTTCCACTTTGCTTCTCAGAGATGATGTTGAAATGGGTTGGAATCCTCACAACGGGAGAGCGGTGAGCGCAGGGAATGGCGCAGCTCAATGAGGTCTCTTGTTTCCCGTGCCTCCCAAGATGATGGGAACGAGAATGCACCTGCCCGAAGCACAAATGTACAAAGTTACACTCAGATTATGTTACTACTTAATAGTATATTGTGAATTGGAATCATAAACTTTACACTTGGAATCATAAGCTTTACACAGTTATATTTAATTAAAGATTATGTATGTTGAAGTTTATGTCGCTTGAGATTATCACTGATGCCATGAAGAATGATGTTTTTTGGTTGCATGAGTTACATGTTTTTCTTGCATTTTGTTCTTTATGGTTACAAGTTATTTGTTATAAATTTGAACTAATTCAGTTGTGAGATAAAAGCTATGTGTTATATAATTTTATTTATTTTGTAAGATCATATGTAGCACACATGTTAATAAGGAGGAAACAAGAGATCAAGATGAGATTGTTACTTTATATGAAACACAATATGTTTTTATATGTAAATATTTATTTCTCTTGTATATTTTTGAACTATCATTTATTTTGATATGCATGTTGATTATAGGATTCACATGCACGTAAATATAGGGGCAACATGTAATATTAGCATTTGCATATACTCATGACAATTCTTATTTAGTTTTGGGCTTACTTTGATAGAATTTCTCAATATGATTACATAGCAACATGTGATAGACTAGATTGAGCTAAGTTTAGCTTGCTTCCTAATCTTTATACATCTTTATTTACTCACTTAAATGCATTCATATGCATTCAATATCATCCTAACTCTAGACTATATAAATTCATGTGTACATTATCCATATTATCAATTTCCATAATATGTTGGTTTTCTCTTGCATTATGGATATCTAGCCTAAATTTTAGATTTTAAAAATTTAAATTGTTAATTCCTATCCCTTTCTACTATCTATTAGAAGCTAAATTAATATTTCTTTGTGATAATGTGCATTATGTCTTATTATTTAGAGACGTTCATTTGATAAATTAAATAAATCCTTGCACATCCTAGATCATTTAATCATCTTAAAAAAATTGAAGGGGCATTCATAGGAACATCTAGATTTGTATTCCTAAAAGGAATAATCAATTGCATCAAAATTCACATTTAGGATCTTGCATGCTTTCTTCTTGTCTATCATCACTTACCTAAGGCAACAAGGATAATATTTCAAGGAGCTAATTAATGAGAATGTGTCACTTTTTACCCATCTTAAATAGATCACATTGGTTTGCAAATCAAATATGGGTCCACTACAAACTAGTTAAGAAAAACGACAATTAGTATATTATGTCAAGTTGAAATAAGGTAAACTAATACAAATTTTAACCCTTCAAAGAGTATACAAATCTATTTTTTATGAATGTAACAATGGATTAAGAATTACGAGATGATGTGTAAGTGTATATCAAAAAAATAAAATTCAAAAAAATATGATAATTTATCAAACAATAAAAATTGTATATATTAAAACCATTTCAAGATAAAAATCAGCCATCAAAGAGAGACACAACTATGCATTAATATTCAATGAACAAGAGTATAGAAACAATATAATTCTCTTTATAATCCATCAACATTTTGAAAACACATACAAACCTTCAATTAATCCATAAAACTTATATCCAATTCATATAGTCTATAAAGGAAATTTGAGAGGAAACAATAAGTGGATTCCTGAAATCATGTTCCCCCAAAATAATTGTATCATAAAACAACAATCCAATATGCTCAATAAATGTATCCATAAATAGAAAATATAAATTATAAGGAATCTTTAAAGATAATAACTCTTTACGACTCACATATCAAAGTGTAATGCTCCACTATGGATGTTGAACTCCTATTAGGCCCATCCATTATGTAAATATCCTTCACTCCCAATTCTAGAGCCTAGAATGGGGAATTTTTTGTAAATGAGTTTTAATTGATTTGTGTCCACTGTCATTGTTCTTTACTTCCTGATTGAATGCAATTACAATGAATATCCAAGTCAACAAGGAGAATAACTAAATAATTGTATCTCTTGTTCACCTAAGAGGCTATCCATGTACCATCTATAAGATTTTTGAAGACATGACATACATTATTCATTAAGATTACAATTAAATATCACACTATCAAAACACATTGTATGTACTAGATAGTTATTCGTAGATTGTATGCTTCGCACACATTTTTAAAAATCATGAAAGTTTATTTAAGATGAGTAACATCATAATCTTATGACTATTTGACTATAAACATGTGATGTCAACTCTCTCAATTGAGTAATTTAATATTGTTAGTCTTAAAGCACCAAATAGATAATAGAGATTAGAGAAAAGTGAATTATGTAAATACATTTTTTTCTAGATCGAATTCATGCCATTAGCTATTTTTATACAGACATGGTTTTTACCTACATAGAATTCTTCAATTATTGTAGTTTAAATACAATGAGCTCACTCTAAGACAGTTAATTTATAAATATTGATGATTGAGTTCCACATAACATCAATATTATTTCTTCATTATTGTTCTCACAATTAAATTTTTTAATCCTTCATTTAATTTCAAACATTTATTACATATTTATCACTCCCAACTTTAATAATTAATCTAAATATACAATTGAATTATATGTATTTTATTTTAATTATGCTAATTTATCTTTTAAAAAATATTAATAATATATTAACAATTTTTCTATAAAAATAATGTAATAGTACTTTAAAAAACACTTTTTTAACATTATCAATCATTTTCCATACATGAAAATTTCCTAACAAATTTTTAGATAAACTTTAACTATAGGTTTGATAGTTTCCTAGATATTGCCAATAGTAGAAAGAAACGGACAAACCGGGACTCGAGAAATTGTAAATCCACATATTTAATTCAAAACCAAAGAGTTTTAAAATAATGCACATAAACGGGGAGGTCTAGGAATTTCTCATATAACGTACTTTCCTTTGTAATATGGCATCCGATTGTTACAAACAGGAATTCCGGTCCCCAGATGGTTAGATTGACAGTTTCCTAGCTGTTGCCAAGAAAGTAGAATGAAATTGACAAGAAGGGCAGAGAAATTGGTAATCCGCGTTCAATTAATTTCGTAGATATTGCCAACGAAAGTAGAATGAAATGGACAAGGAGGGGCAGAGAAATTGCAGACCTGCTTGCAACAAAAGTGTTTAAATACAAAGCACACAGATTGCAGTCTACCAAATTTCTGACGAGCACAAAAATAATCTACTTGTGTTTCTAACATGGCCTCCATTGACTACGAATCGGAACTGGAAACTCAAATCGTCATATGGCAGAGCTCTCGGCATGTAGATGGCCTCATGGAATTCAGTCCTAGACGTCGGCATATTAATTTTCAAATGCGCATGAGTGGGCTGGTGTGGTCGATTGAAGCCCTACCCCTGCCCAACACCACGGATTATACTTTCAATATCATTGAGCTCAAGCGGTCCGAACCCCCTTTTGATTTGTCTAAAGCAACGGCGGCTGATTTACCAGCCAAATTCAGGCTTCTGGTTGTGGCGCTCCAGATGTATACCAGGTTTGTGTTCCCGGTGGAGGAATTGCTGAATAAATTATATGCCTGCTCCCGCTTATTGTACCAGGCCGAAAATGAAAAACGGTGGTGGATAGTTGTAGATGCCGAGATCATGGCGGTGGCATGTAAGACAGCGAGAGAGGCAACTCAACAGGCTGCAGAGGCGGCGGCGGCTTTTCTTGCCCAGCTCATGGAACCGCTGGAGTGTTTTCCTCGGCAGAGTACAGACGAGGGCTGGGCCATCAGCTTTTCTGCTACAGAGATATGGAATGCCATCAAACGGGCCGTTGATGGAGGGGACGTGCTGCAGTGGTGTAAGGTTCAGGTCTTGGAGTCAGAGAAAATGATTCACCGTTTCGAATTTGAACTTGCTGTACAAGACTTCTTGCAAGGAAATGATGAGATTTCTAGAATTGGCGTTGTCAATAGCCATGTGCTGAAGGTCACCGTGGATTTGGAAGACGACATATCTGTCGCTTGCTCTCAGGAGGGAGTCGAAACCGAGACGTCTTTGGGATTGGGTTCGCTGTTGCCGTACTTGATCAGAAATTACATTACGACTGCTCTGGAGAGGAATGAGTACGAACATGGTGTTAATAATATTGTGGAAGGTCTGCTACAGCATGTAGTTGGGTACCTGACCTTTCTTCCCAGAGTATGCGAAGTTTGTGGGAGCCACCGCTTCTCGGAATTTTCCTTCACCACAATTTGCAGTTGCCTCTGTGAGGCTCGCAAAGTTGTGCGCAGGGATGGTTTATCCCTGACATGGGCCAGTGATGATCTGTGGGGGAGACAACGATATGTGACAAATTCCGTGAGCAATACGGTGGCGGCACAGCAAAGGCTTTCCACCTTGCTTCTCACAGATGATGTTGAAATGGGTTGGACTCCTCACAAGGGGAGAGCGGTGAGGGCAGGGAATTGCGCAGCTCCATGAGGACTCCCAACATGGATTCAGAGATGATGGGAACTGGATAGCACTTGCTGGAAGCCCAAATGTAGAAAGTTACATTCAGATTATGTTACTACTTAATAGTTTATTGTGAATTGGAATCATAAACTTTACACAGTTATGTTACTACTTAATAGTATATTGTGAATTGGAATCATAAAAACTTTTAGTTTATGTAGCTTGAGATTATCTGTGATGCCATGAAGAAAGATGTTTTTTTTGGTTACAAGAGTCTCATGCTCTTCTTTTAGTTTATGTAGCTTGAGATTGTCTGTGATGTCATGAAGAAAGATGCTTTTTTTGGTTACAAGAGTCTCATGTTCTTTTTGCGCTTTGTTCTTTTTGGTTACAAGCTATTTGTTATAAATCTGGTACCCATGGCCAGGCCTGTAAATTGTTGGTGAACCCACCCATCAAATACAAAAGTTATCGTTGTACGGTGCTGCACTCAAAAGGAATCATATTACTCCTGTACAACGATGAAAGCAATCAAAAGAAGAAAGAGTAATGTAACTTAAAGGTCGATGTGAGTAGAAGTTTTCAATGAAAATGAATCAAGAAGAGCAATGTGAAAAACGAAGAGTCACTTTAAAACATCCATCCATTTTTTTATTTTTATTTTTCAGAAGTTAAAATCTTAAGTGGAAATTTCAAATAACTCTCAATTTTTTACAGCAGTTTATTTGGTAAGTCCTCTTTTAATAATTTAGGTTTTAGGGCCACATCATCAAATATGACACCACATCAGCATGCTTTTTATCAAGGTGTCCAAAAAGGCCTAAAAAAAAGTGAGACCGATACTTGTGCATCTACATCATGTTTTATTGGGTATTGATGTGGCATCACATGATTGGTTGCTTTTTAGATCTAAGGAATACATTTCATTTAATTATGGGTAGTCATTGTCAACACTAACAACTTTAAAGTCACAACTATTGGTCTAATATTGTTAAAAATATTAGACATTTTATAAACAGATGCTATCACAACTATCGGAACATGCTCAAGTACTAGGTCCTTTCCCTTATACAAACTTATAGCTCTATCGAACCCAATAAATTGTTTACATTATTGCAGTGAGATTACTTTAGTGCCTCCCTTTTCCTTTTTTAATATACCATTAAACTTCCACGACAACTCATAAACTTCCAACCGTTTTAGGTTTATTATTAGTTTTATTATTTTGATTATTTTCGAATCAATTTAAAAATAAGTATTTATATCATTTATTTCCTTAAAACAATTGTTATGGTTACAATAAATCACCAACATTTGTGAAAGAAACTAGCAAGGAAACTAATCAAACCTAGGGCATTGTCTAGGTGTAGCAATGAAATAAAACATTTTATCACATTTTATATGAAATAAACCATGAGTATTTTATTATGAACCTCTATTACAATCTTTTGAATATTTTTCAACAATAATTCTTAATATCTCAAATGTGAGTGAGCCTCATTATTTAAAATTTCTTTTGAAAAGAATATAACCTTATAACAAATATCCTTGGAATCATCAAGAATTTTTTCATACTCTGACCAAATTTAATCTATTTATATATTTCCTAAGTTTTATTTTATTATAGAGGAATTTGATATTTTGTTACCTTCTTTTAGCCAATGTTACTTGGACTTATGTTTCCAAAAAAGTTCTTTCCTTACTAATTTACTTCTACTTGTTGAGTCATAATTAGTTTTTCTTCACGATGGGATTCTTGATTCATACCCTTCACTATGAATTTTTCATTCAAATTAGAAATTTTCTCTTATTCTTTTTCTAGAAAAATGATTTTGAAGTGTTGTTGTTTTCAATGCTTTAAATAATTCTTAATGTAAGTGTGATTTTGATTAGTATGAACATCTTCAATCCATTATGTACTTTGGATCATATTTCCACCATCCCTTTATTCTTTCCATGAAATATAAGTCCTTGAGCCATATATTTTTAAATTTGAATGGAGTATTATCTACCTTTTTCCTTCTAAAAGCAATAATCGGATGTGTAAATTATCCAAACTAGAAGTAGCGATAAAATAGAAGTCATGTTGAAGTAGATAATTAGCTTAGTCTCCATTGCAAAGTAAAGGATCTACCCTCTCAACAATATAATTGAACCCCCAATCTCATGTTAGTCTTAGTAAAGTTGTCATTCTTAGGAATGATATCTTGAAGATTCCATGAGTTTACAAAGTCCATAAAATTATTCGGAAATTGAATGGGCATATTGATTCCACCTTTCTTGTTTGAATTATAGATCTGCATACAAATCCCCTCAATTACATCTCAAATTTAATTCTTCTATTTTTAATTTGGGATTTGTAAGGTTCAAATTAGACCACTATGTTTATTGATATTGTATATTGATCAATTTATTATTTATTTTTTGTGTGCTAGTGATATGTTTTGGTAATAATAAAGTAAGGAATGAGTAGGGACTTGAAATCAAATTTTTGTATACATTTGTACATGAACTGCTTAGGGGCTACTAATTTTACCTTAATAATGGAGATTATATAGGATAGAGCTAACAAAAAAAAATTAGGTAAGCTAGAGGAAATATGTTGAATATATTTTGCATATTTTTAGTATGGGGGATTGTAAACCAATCAATGTTCATATTTATATGGGAACAAAGTTATCTATTGAGTCATTTACATCTACACCTAGTGATATGGACGATATGACTCATGGTTCTTATGCTAGTGTGGTTGGGAGCCTCATGTGTGATATAGTCTACACTAGAGTACACTTTCCCAAATAGTGGGAGTTAATTGAGTAATTCTATCTTATAGGGATCACTAGATAGTGACAAAGAGAGTCTTCATATATTCAAGAGTACCTCAAAGTACTATATATATTATCAAAAAGGTAATGTCTCAGGGAACCTACAAAACTCATTGGTTATTTAGGGATATATGGATTTAGATTAGGCAAGGAATGTCAATAGCAAGAGGTCTACAATGGATTTTGTTTAGCCTATCAAGTGATGGGGTGAGGTAGAAGAGTATATGATAGGTAGTTGTTACTTTATCCTCTATAGAGGTAGAGTACATGGTAACTACTCATTATTTTAACGAGTCTGTTCATATTTAGATATTCTATTCAAATATTCAATTGAGTTAGGGAGAAGTAAGAGGTTACTATAAAGCCCAATCTTGTTATTCTTGTAGAACCTCTCCATGCTAGTTGGCTCTAATATTTATAGTTAGTTGAATCTCTTAGTAAACCTAGTTACCCTTGTTATAGTGTAATTTTGGCAACTTCCTAAGTAAACTTCATGGATAACTCCTTGAGAAGAAATATCATTATGTAATTGTGCATAGTTAAAAAGGTTTTAATTTTTTACTTGATTCAATTGAGGTGTGAGATCTAGACTACTATTGTAAAACTAGTCACACTCTTTACACTCAGATAATCTTGTTGACTTTATTCAATTGTGAAACTTTGTGAGATCTTCTAAGATTTTAACTTTTAATTTATAAGTGTTAGATTGATTTTTTTCAAGTATTAGATCTTATAATATGATTATTTAACTTATTTTATGTTTGATTAATGGGTTATTTATGATTAAATTAGGATTGGATAAAATAGTCACAATCTAGTAGTAGGACAAATTTGGATAGAGAGTGAGGTGGAAATGTATGCCATTATTATTTTCTAATAAATTATTACCTATTCTAGTGGTATTATATTATTTGACGTGGGATTATCTATGAGAATTATCATGACCAATAAGATCTTTAGGACCTTGATTATTGAGTATTAACAATTAAATAACTCGACCGACTACAATGTTGGTTTGAATAACACTCTTGTGCCTAGCTAACTCTTACTAGGGGAATTATTCACATGCTAAGTTTACTTAGGTCCTAAGATTCTTTCTATAAGACTTAGTTATCATGTCTTGATATTATCTTTTTGAATTTATGTCAAGTTAGTTACCTCATGTCATAAGATTAGGACACTTTTCATGATCTTGTCTAATCCTATGTCTCACCTTGGCTATATAATTAATGGATTCTTATTTGTAAATTAATTCCAAGATACTCAATTCTATTGCAATCTTGAAAATTGCATATTGATCTCTTTGTTCTTTTAATTTGGCCTCTAGATCTTGGGTGGCTATTTCCATATCCAGCTCTTACATGGTATCAGATAAAGTTGTGTTCCTTTGGTTAGTCATTTTTTGAGAGATCTTGGTAGATCTTGAAATGTTGATTATGCTTTTCTCTTGCACCGTATGATAATATGGAGAATCATTAAAACTTAATAGAAATATTAGATTTTTAGGGGGTTCCTCTTTGTGGCATTATATTTCAAGTTCATTTTGGAGTTTGTTGGTGCAAATCTAAGCTCGCCATTGAGTTCAGAGTGTTCAAGAAAGTTAGTTTTTACTTTTAATTCATCCAAATCAGACATATGAGGCCAAATCTATGAGGGTTTGAAGTTGAAGAGTGGTTTCCAAAACTGGAAGGTAGCTATAATTTTGGAGAATTTTGGTCAAATTTGACCTTGCCATCAAGCATCCAAAAGGTCCCAAAATCCCAACATCGAGTGTCCATTCATCAAAAATTGCACACTTTTTCTCAGGGCCATCAAAAAAATTCCTCCTCCTTAGTCGTTTGTACAACCGTACAGTCAATTACATAGTCACCTACGGTATAGTCACTTTTTTATCTAGCATTTTAAAAAAATATTATATTCAAAACTATTATATTTAGTCTAGACACGGAAAATATACAATTTGATCCTACACATCTAATCCTGGTCTTACTAACATTGTTTCTTCCTAAATCATCCCCTTTACTAATTAATTTAATTGAATAATATTTATTTGATTAAATTCGTCACATTTCATCTCTTAATTAAATAAATCAAATTTATCTGATTAAGTCATTCTCTTCCATTAATTAAATAAATCATTTTGTTTAATTAATCTTATAGTCTCTCTTTTAATTAAATAATTCACTTTATTTAATTAAATCTCTAAAGTCATCTCTTTAAATTAAATAAATTAATCTTTATTTGATTTAATCTAACACCACCTTCTTTAATTAAATCAATCAATCTTTATTTAATTAAATCTAAATCATTATTCCTCTCAACTTTGATTTAAATAAATCCTAAAATCTAAGTCAAAATTGTCAAATCAGCTAATCTTCACTTAAATTGATCAAATCATGATTAATCCTAAGCCTAATCACTCCAATCCTTTAGATTTTGCAACTTGCACAATAAATAAATTTATTTGATTTATAAATTCATCAATTTCTATTCAAAAGGGCATCTTTTGTGGAATATTCTTCCAATTCAAAAACTCCCTCCAAAGGGATAAGTACTTCCAACAAGGCAATAAAGGCCTCTTACATGTCCTTTGCCTTGAGCCAAGTGGAATTTACTCCATTTCATCTTCCCTCTAAACTTTTCATCTCAACATTTTCAAAATCCACCTAACCATATATTTATGTGCACATTCATCCAAATGTGCTCATTCCTCCTCCAATCACATATGGACAAGTGGCCTTCTCTCATTGGTTGGTCTTTTGTCTCACATTCATCCAAATCTTTCAATCTTTCATTCTTCAAATCTATAAATAGAGGGCTTATTCTATTGAATTGATCATCCAGAATCCAAGCAAGTCTACTATACTCAATTTCACTCAAAATTCCATCCATTGCATTCGAATTTCATAGCTTTATATCAAATTTATCAAGGTTATCATCACATTGCATCAAGGAATCAAGAATTCATCATCAAAGATCATCAAATCACATCAAGGAGTTGGGAAAGGGCCATTTTCCACATCAAAATGGCACTAATTCCCCCATGAGACTGAAATTTTGCTCATTAGATAGGATTTAATTAGCTTTTATTGTGTTGTTCTTTGTTTCATTTCTTATTTTGATGTTTCAATCTAATTTCGTGGGGAATGTTGGTTCTAACTTGCACTTTGATCTAATTTCATGATTGTTCTTTATGTTTGTGTAGGTATAGAAACACCATTCACATTTTGGCACTAGAAGGAGGGCGAATCTGGAGAAATTCATCACGTTTTTTCTAAAAATTTCATTTCTTTTTATTTTTTTGTTGTTGTAGACAGAAAATATACAATTTGATCTGACACACTTGATCCTGATTACTAACATCGCTTCATCTTAAATCATACTCTCAATTTATCATCACTTTTTCATCTCTTAATTAGATAAATCATTATTTATCTAATTAGGTCTTTCTCCCATGTTGATTAAATTAATCCTCAATCCCTCTTTAATTAAATAATTCGTTTTATTTGATTAAATCTCTAAAGTCCTCTAATTAAATTGAATAAATTAAACATTATTTGATTTAATATAACATTATCTCCTTTGGTTAAATAAATCAAAACATTTATTTAATTAAATGTTTCCTCTCAAATCTTGACTTAAATCAATTCATAAATTTAAGTCTAAGTTGTCACATCCCCTAATCTCTCTTTAAATTAATTAATATTTAATTAATTTAATCTTAATCTATGCCACATCCTCTAGAGAATGCAACGTTCATAGTAAATCAATTACTTTGATTTATTAAATCTCCTATTTTCCCTCACATGGCATAAAAGGGGAATATTCCCTCAAATTTGAATTCAAAATCCAAGTGGATTTGTCCTTCCAACAAAGCATTCACTCCTCTTACAGGTCCTTGTGCATTGAGCCAAGTGACATTAACTCCATTCTTTTCTCCCTCCAACATGTCACATTCAAATTTCAAATTTGAATTTCATGGCATTTATCATGCACATTGACCAAAATGTGCACAACCTTCAACTATTCACATATTGACAAGTGGCACTTGGCCATTGGATGTTGAATGATCCCACATTGCTCAATCTCACTCATTCTTCCAAATTTGGAAATTTATAAATGAGAGACTCTTCCTCTCATTCTAACATCCACAATTTGAGTAAACTTATTATACTCAATTATATCTTCAAGAATAACCATTTTCATCTCTCTTTATCAAGCTCTTAGCTAGGTTATGTAGGAATTCAACCAAATTGGATCAATCATCATCAAAGCTTACAAAGGAGTTGAGAAACTGCCAATTTCTACACATAATTGGCACCAACTCCCCCATGGGATCAAGATTTTGCATCTTAGAATAGGATTTCATTTATTTCTTTGTTCATTTCTTCATTTTCTTTCCTATTTGAGCTTTGCAAATGGATTTCATGGGGAATCTTTGTTCTTACTTGCATTTGAATCTAATTGTGTGTTTTTTTCTCATGTTTCTGCAGGTATAAGGATTGGGGTTCTCATTTTGGTGCTAGAAGGAGGGAAAAAAATTGCAAATATAACACATTTTTTTTAAATTCCATAGTTTTTTTACAATTTTGTGCGTTAATCCCTATTTTAGCACATCTGCAGTATCTTTTAGCGCATCTGCACACTGTTTTAGCGCATCTGCACACTATTTTAGTGCATCTACACATTGTTTTAATGCATATGGCACCTATTTTAGTGCATCTGAGCATTCTTTTAGCAAATTTGTGCTTTGTTTTAGCGCATCTGCGCTCTGTTTTAGTGCATAGACCTCTGTTTTAGCGCTTTTATAGTCAGTTTTTAAAATGATGATATCTTGGTCATATGGAGGTCTTTTTTGATGCTTTGTTTTTTTAAATGGGGTAGAATTTCATAATCTATCCAATGGTGTAGGTGTTTATCAGTTTTATTAGAGTTAAAATTATCAATTCCATATTTAAAGTCAAATCACACTATAACTTGGTCTATGTTTTACGATTTTTATGCTTAATGATTCATGTAACCCTTATACCTTCTTGTTTATTGATTTCATCTAACATTTTAAACATTTTTGCAGGTTAGGAAATCAAAAAGGGGAGGAGGAAACAAAAGAAAAGCTTCTTAAGACATCATTTCCCTATTGTATCAAGTGTCTTTAGACACTCTTGGAAGCAATTATAATTCCAAGTTTAAGGATTTTATCTCTTCAAGCTTTTAGGACTCAATAGGTTTCAATTTGGGCTCGAAAAAGATCAAGACAAAAGGGTTAAAAAGAACCTTAGGAAAATTCACTAGATTTTGTTTAAAGGTTAGAAATTGAACAAGGCAAATTCCACACTTAATTTGGTGCTTTAAAAAGAATTCATTTTTTCTTTGTGGGCTTAAAATGAATAAGTGTTGCTTTGTTTTGTAATTATTTATTCAAAATAATATCATCAAAAGGACGTATGTGCTTCTCTCACGCCTCACAGTGATCTTGAGAATAAAAATCTCTTTTGGTGATCTTAAGTTGAGTAAAATAATTGCCTCCACACTTCATTTTTTGGGATTAAAATTGAACCAATCTTGCAAGTGTGAGCGTGACATATTGCGAGTGTTGTCCCTTTTTTTTGTCAACGAAGGTCGATTGAACTATAGGATATGCTTGCTTACTTTTGTTTATCTTAGCAGGCCTGCCTTGTGGGAAAAAGTAATTACCCAAGGGAACGACCCAACCGGGAACACGCTAAAGCCAAGTGATTTCCACCCGGGATATAAGTGAGGATATTGGAACAAAGGCCAATATCATGAGGATTATTCCGACGAGAAGGTTAGCAATGGTCTCTCGCCGTACTAGATAGTCCCCCACAAACATAATGCCTACATTAAAACCCCTTATTTAGAAAAGGCCAAAATCATATCTATTTGTTGGTGCAAAAGGTCATGTCCTTTGAATCTGCCCCACATATACATGCGGTTTTGTTGTAGAGATGAAAAGTATGTCATGGGAGATTCATGGATATTGATGCTTGGTTGACCCGAGAAGCGAGTGCACTGTAAGGGGGAGCTTGTGTGGTCAAGCATCTAATCATCTGCACTGAATATGCACATATGGATTCATCCAAGTGGGAATCCAACAAATATTGTATTTTCAGCCTAGGGATTGTACATGTTCTAGAAATCAAAACACCTTGCTTGGTTCTAAAACATTAAGAAGCAAACATTCACAAAAGCTTCAAAATTTCAAACCCTTTGGAGGAAACAAATACCCTTGACAAATCCATGTGCTCTTGCTTGCCATAGGGATTCCATCCTTAGAGGTTTCTAAGTGCTTGGATTTAATCATCATTTGTTTTCACTAAAGTCAACCTAAGAAACTGTGCTCTTGAAACCTTGATTTTCACATAATGGACCTTGTGGAATGAAAAGGAATTAACACAGACATTTAGTTTGAAATCATAAATCAAGAAAGTGCTTTTGGTAAAAGGAACTCATTAAGCAAAGATAGGGATAATTGGACCTCACATGTGTTTTCTCAAATGATTTCCCAAAAAATCAAAAACCAAAAACCAAGTTCAAGAAGGTTAGACTAAAAGCTCGTGACGAGCATCTTGAAAAGCTTTTTGAACCAAAAGAATTTTTGTGATATTAGATTGTATGAGTGATTACCTTCACATTTCAATTTGGATTCTTAAAATTGAGCAAACTTTGTGAGTGTGAAGAAAAGGTATTGTGTGTGCTCCTACTTAAGTGCGTTAGGTAGTCGAACTACAAATACACTCCTTCGCTATTGGGTGCTGGCAAAAAGTTGAGTCCACTCAAAGTGTTTTTCTCAATTTTTAGAATTTGACACATTTGACCTTAAAATTTGAAGCACTTAGAGATGGAATCTTCAAAAAAGTCACAAATCATAAAATGTAGTACTCATAGTCTAGTTTCTAAATATGTAATTTATTTCAATACCCAGATTGTACGAATTGAGTTTCAATAGACATTTCTAAAAACCACTATTTAAAAGTCACTTTTTTTTACCATACCATGCACGTGTACGACATCCATATTTTGACCTAAATTATCATATTTTTCTAAATCCTTTTGGGAAAATATTTGTGACTCACTGAAGCTTGTTCTTGATTTTTTTGGTACTTTTTTATTGAATTTTTTTTTTTGTTAAATTTTTATTAGGCATATTTGTCGTTTTGAAAAATTGTCGTGTACGACACGCATAAGATTACCTAAACTTATCATTTTTTTATTTTTTTTAAATTGAAAAAATTGTCTAAATTTTGTTCTCGTGCAATCCATTCGTCAAAATGTTATGTTGATCAAAAGTTATTAAAACAGTAAAAAACCTTGATATTTAAAGTTTATGGACCAGTTTCATTAGAAATTAATTGAAAAATAGAAAAAATGATCCAATTGTAAAATAAATTACATATTTGGAATCTGCATTGTCTCATCTAAACTGGGTTTTAATTTCATCAAAACAATTTGCAAAAAACGTCGTCAACCATATGTCCAAACTCGATATTTTTCTCTGACATTGCTAGGACCTTCAACTTGCAGGTCAAACGAGGTTGAAGGCCTAGGTTCGGATTCCCAATTCTTTTCCCGAGCCAAAATACATGGCAGAAACCCAACCACAAAGCAAATCCAATTTCAAATTTTAGGAAACGGGATCCCGTTTTGTAAAGCAGGATCTCGTTCCCAATATTAAATGTCCTGACCGTTGATAGGGAAATGGGATCCTGTTTATAAAATAGGATCCCGTTTGTTTTTAACTGTTTTATTAAAATTTACTATCAAAATTACCATGAAATCTGCAACTTCACATGTACGGTCGAGAGCAGTAAAATTGGGTTATTTTTCATCAAGTATTGTCTTTACAGGAGGTGACTTGCATTTTTTATTAATGTTTTCAAAGGAGGCATCATGTAAACCATTTTTGAAGTAGAATTGTGTTAGTTTTGTAATTGTTTGGAGGAACAAAAGGTCTTCAACTTGCAATATGGATTGATTTTTTCAAAGGAGGCATGAAGAAAACAATTTTTTAAGTGGAATTGTGCTAGTTTTCTACTTGTTTTAAGGAACACAAGAGGAAGAATTTTGTCCTTATAGGTCTTCAACTTCCAATTTGGATTGAATTTTTTGAATAATTTCACTATTGACATTCATTTGTGCTTGAGAATTTTATTTAATCATGGGAAATAAAGCTCGTAATAAGAGGAGGAAGACATTGACTCCTGAAGAAATTGAAGCAAAAAAGAGGAGAGACAAAAACAAAAACAAAGAAGAATGTGAATAAAATCAATGAATGATGGGGGAGCATCCAATTCCACAACTATTGAAGATGAAAACATTGAGGAGAACATGGTTGTAGATGAAACTAATTTGCAAGAAGTCAATTTGGAGAAGAATATGATTATACAAGAAAGTCTTACTATGTCTTCAAATCCCTCTCTCAATGCTATGGAGAATGTTTCAATATGCACAAATCCAGGTACGTCTTCAAATCCACATGTTAGTGAAATGGTAAATTTGTATGTAGAAGTTTTACAATATGTTGGACTTAATGATGTTGACATTGATAATATTCAGAGAGATGGAACTTTTATAGAATTTGTTGAAAATGAAAATGAGAATGATCCTTTTGTTGAAAATGAAAACAAAAACCGTTTTGTTGATGTAAATGAAAATAAAAATCATTTTTTTGATGAAAATGTAAATCATTTTGAAGTTGAAAATGAAGATGAAAATGAAGATGAAGATGAAAATCTAGAATGTGATGTTGAATTTAATGAAAATACTTTTTTTTAAATTGAAAGTGGCGTTTTCGATAATCTTCCAGGTCAAATTTCTTGGAGGCAAATAAGAACACATGCAAATAAAATATACAAAAAATTCTTTTATCATAAAAAAATTATAATTCAATGTCAACTAATGATGCAATTGATGAGAATGCAAAAAATGAGGAAAATAATGAAAAGGTTAGGATTTTTTGTTAAACCAAAAAGAAAAGATCAATCATTAAAATATTTTATTTCTACTGTTGCTAGTGCCATTCAATCTATTGGGAAAAATAGTCGATCTAAAGATAAAAATGCAGAAAGAAGAGCTATAACAACTTCTATATTTAATAAAACAACTTTGAATAAAAGAATGGTAAGAAATATTAGTGAAGTTTTAAAAATACATCCTAAAACATTGCTAAGAGCGGAAAAAAGAAGAGAAAGTATAGAAAATGATCCTATCAACCAATGTTGGAGTTTTAGTGGTCGACTCCAAAGGTCTGATATGAAATTGAATGTTGAAATTAAATCTTTGATCAAAAAATATTGGCATGATAATACTAGGGTTTCATCTAATGCTAGAGATGTTTTAAAATTAAGGGTGGGGTCCAAAGTTCGCGATCCTCACCCAAAACACCTATTAGATACAACACAAACTGAATTTTATAGAAAATTTTGTGGTGATTTAGTGTAACCTGGTAATATTAAAATAAGTCAAAGGTCTTTTGAAAAATGTAAACCATGGTATGTAAAAATTAATAAGCAACAAATATCTTGTTGTTGTAAAACGCATGTTCAATTTCATTATTTTTATGATTTTTTTTAATATATACGTTGTACCTTGCATACTAACATGATTATAAATGAATGTGTTATTAATATGCCACCTGAAGCAATAAGGGAGTTTATTTCAGGTTTGTTTTGTGAAAGATCTAATGGTAAATTGTTTTATTTAAGTTCTTGTATTTCTGGACAATGCATTGACTATGGAAATCTTTCATTCTTAAGAATTTGTATGCATGAAAGTGTTGATAATAATTTTGGACAACAATTAGTAGATGTTAAAAGATTTAATAATTTTCTCTATTCTTTAAAAGATGAAAAAATAGGAAAGTGTTGTGATTTAGTTACAAAAAAAGTTAGTGTGCTTGCATTAATAAGTGAATTTAAGAATAAGATTGTACCAAAATATGTCATGCACTCTCAACATGCTCGATGGATTGATGGCCAATTTCACGCATGTAGAAACACATTTCCAATTGGTACTATACTTTCAGTGGTTGATTTTGCGGAAAATTATACTCTAGCTCCGCAACAGGAAATTCAATCACACTATTATAATTAAGTGCAAGTAGCTATGTCTGTCCATATTGTTTATAGACATGCAGATGATAGCACTAAGGATGATAGAAAATTTTTGAGGGAGTATCATTTTTATTTGAGTGACAACCGATTACACTTGTCAGAGTTTGTTTAATAATGTTTCAGTATATTTTATAAGAATTTAAGAGAAAGAGGAATCCATATGAAAGAACACCTCATATGTTCAGATAATTGTATGGGGTAGTTCAAGAATGTTGAATGTTCTATTGGTTAAGTAGGGTTCACAAGGAACTTAATGTCCAACATATATGGAGTTTTTTTTGAAATTGGGAATGGTAAAGGAGAACATGATGGAGCCGGTGGGTGTGTCAAAATAATTCTTGCTAGAAAACAATTAAAATTTGAAGATGCAGTAAAATTTAAAGATGCACGTGGGATTGTGGATTGGTGTAATAAAAGATTATCTGCACCTAGTTCAAGTGAGTACTCTACAGTTCATCAATTCTTTTGGTTCATTAAAGAAGAGAACATTGTACCTAGAGTTGATTGCAAGACAATCAATGGATCTACTAAATGGCATTCATTTAGGAGTTCAACAGCAAGCACAAGGACTATCTGGACAAGGGAGCTTGCATGTTTTTGCTAGTTTGTATCTCACGAGATTGGGAAGCATGTGAAAATACAAAATGGGTTGAATAGTGGAAGCAAAGATCATTGACACCTGCACAAGCACATGATCAATATGAAAGAATTATTGAAAAAATGATCAAGTTTTTGCATCTAAAGACTATGACCGTGTTTCAGACCTTGTACAAGAAGGTAATTTAATTTAATTTATTTCACTTTATTAAGTTATTTTGTAATACTAAATTATTTATATGGATATGTGCAAGTTATTAAATCATTTTTTGTTTGCAGGACATGTGTATGTTGTTGTTGCACCTGAGGGGAATGAAGAGAAAACAGAATATTGGATGGCTCGTTGTGTGGAGACTAAACATAAGTTAATATCACCTTGAGAAGATGATGATGGCTATCATTATCCAATGAGTACGGTGATCCCCTTAAGACATCCCCTTAAGCAAATTTTGATAACAAGTTTTTGATCCCCTTAAGCAAATTTTTAGAACAAGTCTTTGATCCCATTAAGAAAATTTTGAGAGCTTTTTTGATGATGGTTTTCATGTTTTCCAATAGGATCGGTTGTGGTTGTTGGCACTTGGCTATGAAAATACCTGGCAAGGAAGAATGGTCTACCTGCATTCAAAGATTATGAACCGCATAAAAAAATTATACATTATTCACATTTGGTGGTGGCAACAAATATAAAACTAGATCGGTATCACAGAAGACCTGCAAATAAAGTGCTATGGAAGAGCATGAGACAATCATAGATGCATTGCAAAAAAGAGAGGATGCAGATGGTACAATGGAATAAGTAAATATAGGTAAATATAGTTTTAGTTTTATATTATCCTTTTAAATAGATTAAATGCATGTTTCGATATATTGTCCTTTTAAATAGATTAAATACAGGTAAATATAGTTTTAGTTTTAAATTGTCCTTTTATAGATCCTTAAGCCATAATCACAAAAAGGATCTATTCCATGCAAATTCAACCTAGACAACATGGAATACTTGGTAAAAATAGGTAATTATTAGTTAAAATATATTTAAATACATGTTTCGATTACATATTGATATTTCTTGTACATTAATAGTTAAAATTGATTTATTATCCTTTTTTGTATCCTTAAGCCATCATTGCATTGATCTCATACTTTGAAACAAAAAGGAGAGGGTGCTTGGATTCAACCTACACACGTGTGGAATACTTTTAAATGCAGGTACTTGAGTTCTGTACATATAGATAGTTTTATATAAATTAAAATATGTATGTTTTGATGATTTCATTGATATTGTTTGTACCTTTTTGATATCAGGTGGTGTGAAGACCTACTACATTCTGGGCACGAGTTTGAGATGTTCTTGAGATGGCATATCCAAATTTTGTAAACATTGTTTTGAGATGACATTTATGTCCTACTATGTCTTCAAATCGATAAATATCATGCATACATTATTGTTAAATCGCTATGTCTTCAAATCACTACATATCATGCATACATTATTGTTAAATCAATTTTATCCTTAAGATGTTGTATTATGACCCCTTAAGACATTTTATTATGACCCCTTAAGACGTAATATGACCCCTTAAAACATCCCCTTAAGACGTATTATGACCCCTTAAGGCGTTGTATTATGACCCCTTAAGACATCCCCTTAAGATGTTGTATTATGACCCCCTAAGATGACCCCTTAAGACATCCCCTTAAGACGTATTATGACCCCTTAAGATGCCCCCTTATTTGTTTTCAATGCCATTATTTGTTTTGACATCTTATAAATTAGTATTGGATGTCATTATTTGTTTTGACAACTTATAAATTAGTATTGGATGACATTATTTGTTTTGACAACTTATAAATTAGTATTGGATGCCATTATTTGTGTTGACAACTTATAAAATAGTATTGGATACCATTATTTGTTTTGACAACTTATAAATTAGTGTTGGATGTTATTATTTATAGAATTTATTAATGCTTTTGTTCTCTAATCTTTTATGCTATAGTTTATTTCTTAAAATTTTATCCTTTCTGGTATATAAATAGATTGCTTTTGTTTATAAATTATGATTTATTGACTAATTATTGATTGACATGAATTGAATAAGTTCATTGACTAATTATCACTATTTATTGAATGTACATATCATGTATATCATGTATGAGATCACTAAATTTGTAAAGTATACATATTAAAATGTCCTATTAATTTCAACTTTAATTTCATATTTATATTTAATTTCACATTAATGTCCTTTATTAATGTCTTGACTATGAACATAAAATTCATAAATGTATGTGTAAATTAAAATTTCAAACAATAATAAATTCCATAATTTATGTAAATATATTAAGTGCATGAAACCAATATATTAAGTGCATGAAATAAAGTCCATCAAAGTACAACCCATGAACTAAAGTCCAACTAAGTACTTAAACCATGAAATATAAAGTCCAATAGAGTACACGACAAACCATAAATATAGTCCATGAAATAAACAAATATAACCCACAAAATCATGTTTCTAGGTCATGTATTGTCTCTATAATCAAGAGACCTCTTCACGCCATGCGGACTATGTGAATGACCTGAAACACTCTGTACAAGAGAAAGATGAAATTAGATGTAAGACAATGAAAACATAATTAATGACAATTTAAATTATAATTCATCATAAAATTAAATTACCATCATATCTGGGTCTAGATGCTTTGGTGCACCTGAAGCAACCTCTAAATTCTTTGAATCAATCTACATAAACAAGAAAAAGAAATTTTAAATTAGATGCACAAGTCTACAATTAAAAATGATTTAATTGAAATTAATTTATAATTTATCATATTTTAATTGTACCATATTCTGAGGTTGTGCACCCTCTTCTCCAGGACCTATTTGTACATGCTCAACTACAAGATGTGTCTCATGCTATAAAAGAAAAATAATTTAAAACATGTATTAGCTCATATTATATATATATTCAATTTGAAATTTAAAATTTAAGTTATATTCACAATATATAGTTTATAATTGAATTTAAATATAATCAAAAATTTAAATTACCATTTGATCTGGAGCCTGCTCTGCATGTCCTCCTAGAGGTGTAACTATGTTTGGGTCAGGGTTGAAATTCACACTAACAAAGTCCTACAAGATCAAAATTAAAGCATGTATACTTGAATTAGGTTTATATATATATTCAAGTTTGCACATTTTGTGTAGAAAATTTTTTAAACAACCTGAAAATCAGAGGCCTCATGAGTAGCCACAACATCTAATGTTTGCTCAATGCCCATTCTCATTGTGGTATCAACCTAGACATACATGTAGACATTTCACGCTTATCATATTTACAAGTGTACATGCAAATTTCATATATAGTGAATTCAAAATTCATAATTGTAACTATACTAATGTAAGTTAAACAATTTACAATATAAATGTACCTTCCCCTAATCTACGATGCCTAATAGTGGAGGAGTGTTTGACAACCCCTGAGGTGGAATCGGCATGGAAGCCAATTGACTCTCCTAAACCAACATAAATATTTCAAACATATATGTGATTCAATTATAAATTTAAAACTCAAGTTAAAAATCATTTCATATGTAATTTAAAATTTTGAAATCAAAATACCCCATAAGGGTTGACGAGTAGGACTAGTGTCAATGTATGTACTCATGGAACGGATGATTTTCCCATTGTTACTGTCGTCTATACACCAAACATTTTGATTGTTCAAATGTATTGCAAACTTTTCTTTGATATATACATTCATAAAAATTATTATAAAATGAACATGTAGATGCATATTTATACCTATGTCACAGTGTCCTCGGGGTGATGGTTTTCTGTAAGAAACTCTACAAATGAACTAAGGTGACAAAATGAACCACCAGAATCTCCACATCCACCCGAACTAGGTGTGGCATGATCAATTCCATAGCATACTTGATGGCAACTAGTAGATACATGTGGGATGGACCTTGACACTCTTGGAGTGTTACTCGGACCAGCTCCATTAAAAACTCCTCCATCATCATTGTCTCTATGTTCCCCACCCGCTATCGCAGAAGCATGTTGATCAAGGTCTCCTACGAGTGTACTAAGGGAACCTAATGTCAAGACCATAGCTCAATGATGCACAGGTGCAGGAATGGGAGGACCAGGAGTAGCAACAAGGGGTTGTGCATGCACGGGGCATTAGGGATCAACCCTTTCCCCTAACCTCTATTGTGGCATGCCGCCACCAACACCCTAAAATGATTTAAAATAAAAATAATTAGGCTTTTTCCCCATAACAAACTCTACATACATTTTCCTCAAAAAATAAAATGGGCACTTATAATTAGTGTGTGGGGGACTATCAAAAACCATATACCATCGATCCCAAAAATGTGCACTCGTCTATGGATGTATGCACCACCTCATGGATATTCTAGATTTGTTGCGAGGAATGGGTTGTCGAGTAATGGAGTTGAGAAAGTAGGGGGCTAGGTGGGATTTCATTATTTTAAGTTCTAAAATTTGTTTATAAGAGAGACTGTCAGCATAAAATTGTCTCATTTGTTCTTTGTCTCATCGATGCCTATCAAGATCAGAATCAATGGTCTTGATGGAACCCACAATTTTTTGCATCTTAGATGAAAAATGTCTAACATGTGGTGGAATCAATGCTTGACTTTGCATAGCATTGATTTGATTTTGTATGGATGCAACCTGATCATTTATGCATGCTCGCAAGTGAGCCTCATTAGATGCAACAGGTGCTAGAAGTGGCATATTAGGTGGAGGGGGAGGTGGAGGGGGAAGTGGCTGAGGTGGTGGATTGATGATATCATCAATATTAAAATCATCCATGATATGAGATATAAGTGTGCACTTGCATTAAATTATATAAAATTAACATACAAACTTAAAAAATTACAAGAAATAGTTAAATTTGAAATGCACATGCAAATTTGTTGAAATAGGATGTGCATACATATATTAAGATCATATAAAATTGAAAAACACATATACATTGATTGAACTTGACTATGTGCATACAAAATTTAAAATTTAACATGTACATACATTTAAAATAAAAAATACGATGCATAATTTGCATGCATACATCATAAACTAAACTATGTACGTACATACAAATTTCAAAATTTAAGAACTATATGCAATTTTAATACATGTATACATACTAAACAATAAACTTGAAACATTCACAAAAAGCTCATTTTATGTCTAACACATATATATATTATAATTTTCCATCAGGAGAAATCATGATCTAGTAGATAGTCATAAAATATATACTATTATAAATTCATCATTATAATTTCATAAATTCCACCAAATTCATAAATTCATGTCACTAAAAATATTCATCTAGAACCAAAATCATAAATTCGCATCACTAAAAATATCCATCCAACCAAATTTATAAATTCATCACACAAAATATCCATTGTCACCAAATTCATAAATTCATAACTATTTAAGATCATTGTCTTAATTTAAAAACTATTGTGGCTCTCTACTGCATCTCCTCATTTATTTGTGTTTTCCTTTTCATAATTGAAAGTTCTCCTCTCCTCTAGCCATTGTCGATGCTCATCTAAGATCACATTCATAGCCCTGACAGCATCAAGAATGGTTTGCATCCTAGATGCAATCATCATCGTAGGTGGTGTAACAAATTCTTTATTTTGAATAATGTTGATTTGATCTTTGATGGTTCTAGCATTGGAATTGATTCATGCTTGCAAACAAGCACCATCGATTTCAGGTGGTGGACGTGGGGGGTTATGAGGTGGAGTGGATGGAGGTGGAGGTGAAGGTGGTGGAGATGGATGGTGCGGAGGTGCATTACGAATATTATTGAATCGATCCATGTGATCTCTAAGATATGAGTGAACCTGCATTAGATTTATAATTTCAAAATGTAAGATACATGTTTAGGAAATACCCTTAAACCATTCAATATAAATGGCCTAATTGAATACAAATGATAAAATATGTAAGCTTGATTTATGTATAAGGAAAGTTACTTGAATGAAAATACAATTAATTATTAATATAGGACAATTTATGAATGCTATAGGGTTTAGAGTTTAAGATTTAGGTTTTAGGGTAATACGATGGCTTAAGGGATCTATGTAGTAAGGTCCTAGTACAAAATTGCATGGCTTTTAAGTGAATAAAATTTGGTGAAGATGCCCAAGGCAACCAAATTTCATTAAGTTCTGAGGCAACTTCACCAAATTTTATTCACTTGAGTCATGTGATTTTGTCCTAGGAACTTACTAGACATAGATCCACTTAAGCCATCCTATCACCCTAAACTATAAATTAATCAACCTAGATCATGATTTATCTCATTCATATTATAATCTTGCATGATCTTATTATTGTTAAATTTGGTTTACGAAACTTAGGGTGAAGTTTTGGTGTCCCTTGGAATATAATGAAATTGCAAGTTAGTGAAGAACATTTTCTTGTGGAACAGTTGATTGAGATAGCTCTTGTTTCACCAACCTAGATCATGAAATATCATTCATATTATAATCTTTCAAATCTTATTATTGTTAAATTTGGTTGCCTTGGGCAACTTCACCAAATTTTGAGAACTTCTTTGATCCCCTTAAGAAATGTCATATTAGGACCCCTTAAGACATTGATTTACGATTTAGGGTGATGGGATGGCTTAAGGGGATCTATGTCTAGTGAGGTCCTAAGACAAAATGACATGGCTCAAGTGAATAAAATTTGGTGGTGTTGCCCAAGGCAACCAAATTTCATTAAGGGCCTAGGAAAAAATGATGTCTTTAGGGTTCAGGGTTTAGAGTTTAGAGTTTAGGGTTTATGGTAATAGGATGGCTTAAGGGTATTTTTGTAGTAAGGTCCTATGACAAAATGACATGGCTTAAGGGAATAAAATTTTGTGGAGTTGCCTAAGGCAACCAAATTTCATTTTAAGGTCCTAAGACAAAATGAATGCTTTAGTGTTAAGGGTTTAAATTTTAGAGTTCAAGGCTTAGGGTTTAGTGAACTTAGGGTGAAGTTTGGGTGGCCCTTGGAATAATGGACTTGCATGTTAGTGCCTAGTTTATGAATATTTTTTATTTTATGAATAGATTGACTATTTTCGTAACAGAAACACATAATTATGTATGATTAAGATTGAGTTTGATGTATATTTTAACTGGATATTTTTTTAATTGAATATAAGATTATTTTATTTAACATTTTTTTCATTAATATTACCCACTTAAATGAATTTTATGATATAAAATGTATAATATAAAATTAGTTAATGTTGAATCAAGTATTTTATTTTAGATTGTTTGGAATTGAAATAACCTAAAAGAACTTAGAAAAGAAAAATATTTCTAGATTCTTTAGTGTTTAGGTAACTTGTAATGCCACGCCACGCAACCCTAGAGGAAGTTTCAATTCACTACAAAAGCATACTAATTTATTTTTTTTTTAAGATGAATTATACATACATGTTCACCTATAATTGACAACCTCCCCTAAGGCTACGTAACCGAGATTACTTAATTCCCATTAGCATACATCATCTAAATTACATTGCATTAAGTAACTCAAGAATGACATTCATTTAACATAAGTAAATACAAGATAAGAATAGATTAACCATCACATAAACCATTACAAGATTACAATCCTCATTCCCAGAATGAGTCAAAATACATAAGTATAATAATTACAAGATCCACCTCATAACAACAAGAGGGGTAAATACAACTGATAACAAGAAGAATTACAACAATACAAGAAGAGAATAACAATATCTGCAAGCTGTCCAACTGGATGTCTCGCTTCCACGAACTGAAGAACAAAGGGGGACCCAACGGTTTTGGTGCATGTTCCACCCGACCTAGTGGTACCCGAAGGCCCACCCCCCATGCCAGGAGATAGTAAAAATGCAACATGGACAAGAAATCTACTACCTCTAACCAAAGGCTGACTAACTGAACAAACTGACTCAACCATACATATGCACAATATAAATCTAACACTAACATGGTTACATTGCTTCCAGACATAATAAAATCAAGTGTGCTAAAGAAACCATACACACAACATCTAATCAAGGTTATCCTAGATAGAGTGTCATCACAAGGTGCATCATGAGATCTCCTCTGGGCATCCTTCATAGGTTTCGGTAATCCTGGTGACCTCAACCGAATCCCGGCCCTCATACTCACTCAAGCGGAATCAACTCCTTTCGTATGGACAAGCTAGTTGACCTTGCCATTCCAAGCCTTCTCACTCACCCCAAGTCTAAACAAGCCCTTGTGTCTGCGAGTGAGGTTAATTTTATCTTGGTTAATGTGAATGCATCCTAGTCATCTAAGTACTTTGCTTTAATTATCACTTCTTAAAAACACTTTTGAAGGTTACCCGGTTTACCTCTTTGGGCTCCGGCCCCTAACAAAATCCACTCCTCTAATGGATAACTCACTATTCAAATCTAGAATCCAAGGGTGACTCAAGTGTTATAGAACTACATAACTCAGTCTCTCCTAATCTAGGAGACGACAATACAGAATCCCACTCCAACACTTGGAGAAAAACATACTCAAATAAATCTACCCAAGGAATTACGAATATCAACTAACATGGGAATGACCCACATACACTGGAAGACTTCTCATGTATAAATACAATTACCCATTCCAAAGCATTCACTAAAAGGGAAAATAATTAACTATTGCATTGATAATGAAAAACACTATGTTCGGATATATTAAATCCACATTTCTACTTTATGCTTCTCGCAGAAAATAAATATTATCCTTATAAATTTTCACTAAAACGCAATAATTTCAACACTAAAACAAATACTTTTGCAACATTATCCAATCATGATCAATAAAAGATTTTCGTTAAATTTGTTGTCTAACTACATGCATGTGTTAATATGTCTAAACTGATCATCATTTACATATATATATATACTCTCAAATATATATTAATAAAATAATATTCTAACAATGACTAAACATACTTATGTAATTTAAATTTATATTTTATGTTAAAAGTAATACTTACATCTTATTCAAATAAAGAAAAAGAAACTCTGGTAAAAAAAATATATTACAATCTGAGTATTAAATCATTTTGGAAAAATCTATCACCATTTCTCCTAAACATACAAATACTAATAAATATATAAATAAATACATATATTAAATGTATAATATTTATATATATATTTTTTTATATAATATTAATATAAACATGATTAATATAAACACTATTATACCTGACACGTTTCCCGAACTACCTCGGACTACGAACAACACACAGGTGTCCGAATTTAAAAAGTAAATCTACATTCTAAAACAAAACTTATAAATTTAAAGTATTTAATAAAAAAATACATATAAAAAAAAATTTAAAAAAAAACAATTTAATGCGAGCCGAGCTTACCCGTACCCACCGACAGAGTTCTGTGGGCGCCGGTGGTACTATGTACTGGCCGGACGCACCACAGGTCGGGTGGGGGCCGGCATTGTCATGTGACAGCGCGTCCCCCAAAGGGTGGGCGCGTTGTCCCATGACAGCGTCCCTCCCACTGTACCAAGGGTGCGGCCATTGCTTTACTTTATTTTTTTTTTATTTTTTAAAATTTAACAACTTTTTATTTCATTGTAACATTTTTTATTTATTTATTTATTTTTAAAAACACACAACCCCAAAAACGAAAAAGGGGAAAAACGCCTTTTTACATAGGCTCGTTTTTCGAGATGGAATTTTTAACTCCAGAATTTTAACAGAGATTTAATTTAATAAAAGAAGTTCTATTATTTATATATATAATACACAAATCAAATTCATATATAAATATATATTAATATATATTGATATAAATATATATTTGCCAGAATTTAAAACTGGTTAAATTGAAAAATATATAAACAAAACCCAGAAACTAGAAAATTAATTTATTTTTCTAGATTTTCATTCCAAAATTCAAAAATTATAATATTAGTTTCTCACAATCTATTCTTTCAGATTTTAGAAAAATTTAAACAAAGAACTTTGTACTAAACTGAATTTTGTTTGATTTTCAATGTAATTTTCTACAGGGCTTAAATTTGCACTTCAGATCTGATTGTTTTTCAAACTAGATTTTCCACAATAAATTCTAAATGTTTGAGAACATTTTAAATTGAAATTTAAACAATGGATCTACGGTTTTGTATACTAAATAATCTCCTACAGTAAATTTATCAAAATTTCCTCAACCATTAAATTAAAAATAGAAATAAACATCAAGTATAAAACCTGGAATGTGATGCTACAGAAGATGATGAAATTTCTTGATAGAAGCCTCCTCCAAGCTTTTCCTCAAAAGTGCTACCAATTCCAATTCCAAAATCCAAAATTTGATTCAAACCCTACTTGTGCAATTTCTTCAAAATTCTCAATTTCCTCTGAAAATATCAATCCTTCCAAAAACTTCTCTCCCCAAAAATTGAAACATGCATTCACATTAAACTAAAAATATCTAATCTAACCCTAATTCTCTTTTGCATGCAAAGTAGAGAATTAGATATTTCTCTTCTTTTCTCATTTTCGAAAACATAACATTGAATTAAAATACAATTTTCATTTCTTTTCAATTTCTCATGATTTAATTAATTTAATTTAATTTAATAAACTTAATTAATCAATTTCAATTATTTAATAACTAAATTTAACCCTTTTGAGATTAAAATTTAATTAATTAAATAAATTAAAATTTAATTGAATTAAATTTCATTAAAAACTTTTAAACAGACATCAAAGCATTATTTTAAATTTAATATTAAAATAATCACAATTTTATACAATGCAATTATTCTAAACTTTAAACAAATAATAATGCATCTAATAAAATCACATAACATTAAATCAAATAACTATGACTCACAAAATAGGACTATCGACACACTAAGGCTAGGGCGTAGACCTGACACATGTTACCTAGTTACTATCTCCCTTTCAACTTAACCGTTGGATCGACATGCTCAAACCTGTGAAACCAGGTGGAGTCGATGTCATGTACCTGCAACCTGAAACCAAGTAAACAACATTATACAGTATATCTAGTTAATAATACACACCGTGAAGAATAAATCATGGATTTGCAGGGCGCTCACAAGCGAGTGATGCGAAACCGTCCTCTTCACTAATCCACTCATCAAAGACTGACATTACATCATAATTAGAAATCACGTAATACAATATCTCAAGCTAACTCTACTAACATCAATAATCCATAATGCATGTGAAACAATAGTCAGATAATCCACATCACACAATAATCAATGTCGCTCAATAGTAGCGATCAAAACACAAACAACCAGGTGTGTCCAGTATAAAAGTAGTTGCATCCCAAACATAGCATAAAGCAAACACACAAGAAGCAAAACGGAGGGGTATTACATAACTAGTGCAAAAATTGAGATTTTAGACTAAGAGAGATCAAAACATAAAATATAAATGAATGTTCAATACTATCTAACTAAATTTGCAAACAAACATTGATAAAATTTATGAATTGTAACTATTCTTTAACATATCAATATTTACCAACTAATGATAGTCCTAATCCTATTATTTCAAGAACACAAGGAGAAAAAATAAACATTTAATTCCCAATCCTCACAAAATAAGGAAGTAATACAAGGTCTATTTTTATAACCTATTTTATATTCTCCACACTCCTTATTTAATATTGATAGAGTATTTTATCAAACTAAGGAGAATATTCTTAAGAAAATATGAAATACGAGCTTAAGGAAAATGATATCACTAGAAAGGTAATAAAAAAATGTGAAGGATGAGAAAATGGTGCAAGAAGTTGAGGAATCCCAAGGAGAAGAAAATGATCATGAAGACTCAATTATTATATATTTGACTATGAAAGAGGTAGATATCTTAATGAATAAAATAGAAAGAAAGGTTCACAAAGGCATACAAGATATCATTGTAAAAGAAACTATGCAAACTCTCATCCTCCAACAAGCCTTGGGTTTAAGGAATCCATATAATTAACTACAATTTCCTTCTTAGGAAGATTATGCCCCTTCTTTTGTCCCCACTTGGCTAGAATATAACATTCAAAATAGGAAAAGAATCATTAAGCCACCAAAAAGGGATTTGTCTTAGATTTCAACTATGTTGTATAGACTTTGAACCAAGAAGAAACCAAGAACCTTATTCACCATATTTTTGGATTTCTTAGGATCAAACTTTGTTGAGATTGATACCTCATTAATTGATTAAGGTAATAGTTAGCTAACCCTAGTAGATTATCAAATAAAGATTATTTTCATATAGGTAAGAAAACTATAGATTATTGTAGCTAGGTTGAAAGAATTGAATGAATATGTCATATATTGAACATCTTGTCTTAATAAATTCATTAGACCCTCAAGTATGAAATAGATATTTTTATCACTATTCCTATCATAATTTCCCAACAATAAGACTCTACATTATATAGGATAAAATGTGTGGTAACCTCCATTAAGCAGTGGATGAAAGGATTGCATAAATATTTCTATAAAGTAATTAATAAGAGTATGGATCTCCACAGTGGTCTCAAACAAGACTAATAAATTATAAAGGATTTCAAGGATGATTGTTAAGATGAGATAACTAATCATTCTTATAGCCTTCCTCTAATTAAAATGATTTGCATGATGAAGTGTGAGACTTTAATCAAGGAAAACATATTGGAAATAAAGGATATATTAAAGTATTTGAATGTCTAGCGTGAGGTTACATAATTCTCAATAATAAAACTTCAAGGAACTATTAAAACAAAGATAATGACCAAGGGGAAAGAGTGAATAATTTTAACACCTTGAATTTATAAATTTAATAAAATGTTCTAGGACTTGCAATCACTTCCAAAATATAATTCTACACCATAAGATGCTTAATGCCAATGAAAACTACCCTTGAAGAATTTATAAATCTTGTGTCAATGTGATGTTCCTTCCTACATAAGGATTTTTTCTCTTATGAATTTTAGTGTTTTAATTTCACTTAAAAATCAATAACTCTTGGAATTTATTGAATCTAAAATTAGAAAAGTAGAAACTAAAAAAATTAAGTTTGAAGATGATATTGATGTCATAGACCCTAGATGAAGCTAGATTTTGAATTTAGAGTGTGTTTTTATTTTTCTTTTATTTTTATTTCATCTTTTTAATCAGACTGATTAATTTACCTATAATTAATTATCAAAATTCATATAAAAGATAGTTCTAAATGAAAATTCATATAGAAATAGGTACTCATTTCACAAAAATGGAACATTTTTCTAATCTAATAATAATTTAACATTAAAACTAAAGTTTAACATATTGTTTTCTCCATACAATGCAAATGAAATTTGAAACATTTAAGTAATGCAAATGAATTCTCTTGAGCACAAAATTAGGGTTTTCAAAATCAAAATGATTTGTTCGATTTCAATTTAGGGTTTTAGCAAAAAAAATTGTTTCAATTCAATTCAGGGTTTCAATTTCTAAGCAATTAGGGTTTTTAATGCAATTTTTTTGTTTCATTTCAAACTAGGGTTTTCAAATTCAATTTTTTTTTGTTTGATTTGAATTCAAGATTTCAAAAAGCTTGATTAGGGTTTCTAAATGCAATTTTTAATTCATTTCAATTTCTAGGGTTTTGAAATGCAATTTTTTTTGTTTCGTTTCAATTAGGGTTTTCAAATACAATTTTTTTGGTTTCATCAAACAATTTAGGTTTCAAAAGCTAAATTTTGTTTCTAAAATACAATTCAAGGTTCATTTTTTCATTTCTATTCAATATCTTCAGGTTTCATTGTATTTTTTCATCTATTTCTACAATTCCTCATTTCTACTATAACAGGAAATAAAATGCTTAAAACGTCAAATAAATTTAAAAAACATGCTAAAATCAATTCTTTTATTGACAATTTCAATAAAAAATGAAAAAATGCAAAAAAATGGGGCTGTACAGGTACCTGGAGGTTGTGTTTGGGTCGTTGTCACTCTGAAATCAGGATCCCGTGTGCTGGTAAAAAATGAAGGTTTTTTCGATTTTAAAAAATAAATACTATTACGAAATGGCCGTTTCATAGTAATTGGGATACCGTTCCATGTCTGTTGGTTCAGGACCCTCTAACAAACGAGATCCCGATTTTTAAAAAGTGGGATCATGTTTGTTATTTAGGCTCGGGATCCTGAACCTAAACGGGATCCCATTTTTGCAATACCGATTTCATTTTTTTGGCTAAGGCAAAAACTTCCACGTTTTGTGGACTCAACTTTGTGCACTTACCCCTAACTATCTAGAATAATGTGAAGTATAGATAAGACTTCTAGAAGGAATCTTATTTCCTAACATGTGACTAAGGGTCAAGGCACCATTATAACCTATCACTTAGTAAATGATACCTAGGAATTAATTAAATTCCTAAGTAAACTTATCTAAGTGTAATTAGATAATTAATTACACCAATACCCTGTATAAGTGCAACTTAGGGAGGAAATGAAAATACAAATGATGATGCAATGATGGGTCCCAATTACATGGCCATTTTAGGTACCCATGTACAAATGATAATACAATCTCTTACAAATAGAGAAAAGGAGAAAATCCAATGGGAAGAAAACTCCTCTCCAAAAAAGAGATATAATACAATTAAAAGAAAATCATGTGAGGAAGGATGGAGAACTGCATAATACCCCCAAGTACACCATCTGCCACATATATACATTACAATAAATAGCCCCCCATAAGATGAAAATAGAGAGACTATGTATCCCCCCCACAATGTATAATCACCTGCAAAAATGGTAAGTGCCTGAAGACAAAACATGATCCAATGTCAACAAATAACTTGTCTCCCTTTCGAAAGAAACAAAACCAAGTACAAATGCAGGTATGTTTCCCAGTCTAGATAGGATTTGAAGGAAGGAAGGAAGGATAAATATGGATGATTATGATGATGTCCTTGAAAGATTCTCATGTGTCTCCCTTCCCGAGGAGGATGAAGATGCCACTATCAAATCAAGTGCATTCCTAATCAATGAAGAAGGTATCAAATCAAGACTATGTAGAAACTGATGTTGAACAATATCCAAATACCATGATGGCTTGATAACATTTGTGCAATGGTTGCCACCAAATAGGAGATATATCCCCTCAAATTTTTCCTCCAAATCTGAAATGTGAGACTCCACAAACAAGGATGCAATGTTTGATAGATAGGAATCTCAATCAGGAAGAAAATGAGATAATTGTTGTAATGAATCACTGGACGTGCTCAATGAATCATCACCATGAGATGAATGGTCCTATTGAACAGGAATAATGGAGGCCTCAATCAATGATTACACAAATAATCATTGAAGGTGAATGTACATCAATTATCTCTGATGGAGAAGAATCATCTAAAGAACCCTTGTCATCCTCATCTGAAGATTCAAAGAATTTGAAACATTCAAACTCCCGCATAGTATCTACATCATAGGGTATCCTATTTAGAAAATGAAGATGCACAAGATAATCTGAAATAGGATCATCTGGGAATGGTTGAGTATCATGATCATCATATATCTCCCAAATTTTAGTCCAAAGAGTATGAGGGAAATCACAATGATTAATACCTTTCAAAGTGGCAACATCAATATGCATTGCAATGACTCCTAAGACATGATCCCTTTTGCAATTCCATGTAAATTTCTTACTATTAATACCAGGAGGGGGAGCAAGATTATACAAATGTGCCAAAAAATAAAGCCATCAGAGATTTTTGATGATACCATTTCTCCATTGTTTATAGTTTCCCCTTATCAACATAATTAAATCATGATGAAATAAAAACTCCATAATGAACTGTGATAAATCTCCAAGATTACAAAGACAATAACCTTCAATAGCAATTAGAAACTCCAAAATATTATATATATTGCAAATGAAATCTTCACAAATTGATAGAACCTCTCCAAGAGTCGAGATGTCTAAGTAATCAGTCAAAATGCCAAATGTGTGAAATATTGAATAAATAATACCTGGGGCTGAATCTAGAAAAAATGCATGGGCATAATGAAAAAGCTCCTGAATACATTACAAGTGCAAATTGAATCACCAAAATCAGAGAAACTGGCAGAAAGTTATGAGCTCAGAGGTCGAAATGGGAGATCTGAATTTAAATGGATATAATTTGTACTTGCAAAAAAATCTAGCAAAAATACCTACACCACTGCGAAGTACTCAGAGCGAGCTTTCTGCTGATATCTCATTTGTAGAATTTAGAGATTGTGGTGAAAATTTATGAAATTTTGAAAACGAGGCCTATTTTAGGCACTTAGGGGAAAATCAGGTGCACGACAAGACTAAATAGGCGCAATATTTGGGCTCCTAGGGTTGAAAACTTGGCCGCTCATACGACTGTCAGCTCTACCAAAGAAAAAAAGAACCACCCACCAAGTCGGAAAAATAACATGGTCGGCTTGAAATTTTTTGTGTAAAAAAAAATAATATATAAAAAAACTTTCAACAAAACTTTCAAAGCAATGATCCAATAAAAATTTTAAAATAAAGTCGGATCATAAAAAGACCCTGTGAATAGGAGTTGACCGATAGTGAGTATTGGTATGGGCGAGCGGTCAAAAAAGAAATAAATATCTGACAAGAAAGGCTATCCAACCAAAGCTAGAGGCGGTACAGACCGGTCCTATATAATCCAAAATAAAGGCAGTATAAAATAATAAACCTGCAAAGAAACTATTGAAGCGATTGGGTAATGAATGTAGGGGCTCGCACAATATAATATACTTGAAAATTGATTAAGCCATAATAATAAATATGAATCGACCGGTGAAGATCTGACAAGTTGGTAGGAAATGGGGTCTAAACGATGGTTGGAGATGGGAGGCCGATGGTGGAATATTGACCAACGGTCAGTTGAGGTTGACAAAATCTGCAAATAGGACTGACAATGCTGCAAAACAAATGCGAGTATACCAAAAAAATATGCAAACATATATGTATAAACCCCAAATATATACCCCAAAAACTTTACAATATGCTGATGCAATTTTATTTCACCTAAATAAAATTATTATAGCCTGATAAAATTGCAAAACATAACAAAAATAATTTTATTTTTTTATTCTACAAATATCATACTATACTTGGGTGGGCTGTATGGCCACCTAGGTAAAAAAAAATTCCTCACGAACAACTAACGCCAAATATGGGTGTATTTTATGTTTATTTTTGTCTCTCGGGCTCCCTGATGATGATGGTGAGGTCCGATCGGGCTCAAAGTGCACCAAAAGCTCTACAACCTCCAGTTTTTTATTTTCTTCAAACCCTCATAACTTTGACCAAATATGTCGAATTTTCACAAAACAAAAGTCGATCGTGACTTTCTCAATAGCCCTGATCTCAAATTTGAGCTCATATTTCCTCCAACATGTTCCAAAAGTGACCTTCCATGAAACCCTTGATATAGAGACAACCTCAAAAAATCACCAAGATCTTATAACCGTAGCTCAATCCTCTGATTAGGGAAGGGTCTTGTAGGGAAGGCTTTGATACCATGTAAGAGATGGTATAGAATGCTCTAATACAATGTAAGAGCTAAAGATTAGCTCGACACCCAAGAACACCTATAAAAATAATGAAAACCTTCCACAAGAGGATATGTAAGAATATGAGCTTTCTTGATATTAAGACCTCTCAAATTATGAGGTATAAAGTATGATATAGTATTATACAAATGATTACAATAACCCTCCTTATATAGGAAAGTTTGAGATGAAGGAATGAACATGATGTTGACATGTATCATAATCCTATGAAATGTGACAAATAACTAACTACCTAGAATAATGTGAATTCTACATAATACTTCTAGAAGGAATCTTATTTCCTAACATGTGACTAAGGTTCAAGGCCCCATTATAACCTATCACCTAGTAAATGATACCTAGGAATTAATTAAATTTATAAGTAAACTTATGTAAGTGCAATTATATAATTAATTACACCAAACGTATTCTAGATCATTTAATATGTGTTAGGTTAGTTGTCTCATTTCATAGGATTAAGACACTTTTCATGATCTTTCCTAATCTTACCTCTCATCTTGTATATATAAGAAAGGCCTCTTGTACATTTGTAATCATAGGGGATGTACTATCATTGATCCATATTGATCATTATACATTTGTAATCATAGGGGATGTACTATCATTTATCAATTATTGATCATTGTACCTTTGTAATCATAGGGGGTGTACTATCATTGATCCATCATTGATCATTGTACATTATTGGCATCCTTAATGTAAAGTGTGAAACTCTTAATTCCAAATAAATCTATAATTCCTTTACAAAAATTCAATTCATTCCATAACGCTTTCATAATTTCGTTCAAATAAATCATTTAATTCGAAGAATTCCAAATATATCGACATAAAGTCTAAACAAATAGTGTGCTTCATGATTCCAAATATTGTCACTACATGTTTCTTTTCATGATATCATTATTACACAAGCATCATTTCAAATTACAATAAAAGACTCAGGCATTATGTCGCCTTAAGTTCATCAATAATCATACAAAGATGACATATAAAGTAGGAAAAGATACATCTTTTGATCTTCATTCCATAGCACGCTTCTACTGAAGACGAGAACAAGGTCCAGGCGCTTTTCCACCCAGCCTCAAAGCTTATGCTTCCCCAGAATTCCTTAATCATTCAACGAATACCCGACCCTGCATGAATTGTTTAGCAACAAGAAGTCGACAAGCAGGATGGAATCTGGTGTGTGCCTAGTACAACTAGAATATCCAAAAGCATTTTCTATTTTCTAAATCCATTAAGAAACAAGAAAGATTGATACTAGGATATGGTAGAGAGTTATATATATTCCATCTATTTCAATGGTCCTTAAGTTACTTGGTAAAGTAAAATGCTATGCATAGAAAATAATAGTAGTTTGGAAAAGCAAAACTACACTCTCTAAAACCCCATATTCGGCACCCGTTTCGGAAGGTAACTTTCCAAACACATGTCATGCACATTCAATTATCAAGCATGCATGGTTCCATTCAATAAAAATATCTTTCAAAAACACATGAAATGCACTTTTATTTTCAAGCAATCATGGTTCAAATACAGTAAACTCACAGATTCAATTCATAAGTAAACACCATGTTCATATTCAAAATAAATAAAGAAGGTGTATTGCATGTATGTAACTAAGTACATATAAAACAAGAATAAATGAGTACCCATTATTTTTGTTCAATCACTCATAAAACTCAAGTACACTTCAACCATAACCTTCTTCAATATTTGTTCCATCTTGAAGTAAATACTTTTTCTATTTAACATATTTTCCATAAATACGATCTTTTCAAAACATAAATAATTCATATTCACTTTCGTTTCGTAAACAATTTGAGTATCATTTCTAGAGAATATCAAAGTAACTGTTACTTTTTCAAGCATATATAAACACACGAAATTTGTTTATCATGTCATTTTGGAAAACATTCAATAATATTTATTTTGTGAAATTTTCCTAATTTCTTATTCTTTTCTTGAACATCTCAACTCTCTGTTTGGCGCAACTTAGTGCATGACTCTTTTTTAGCGCATTTGATTCACTAACTGGCGCATAAAGCATGCCTTCTGGCACATTTAACTAATTCATTGGCACATTTAAGATACATATCAACACATATATTGTGATTTCTAGCGCATATGTCAAATTATACAACACATACAATCCATAAAATAGCGCATATAGACAATGAAATAGCGCATATAGATTTTTCTGGAGATTTTCTAAATCTTATAAAATATAAGTTTTTGAGTGAATCTTTACGATATACTGGAATAAAACATAATTCTCTAAGCAACGAAATCTACTGTCTCTAAACCCTTTTGTTTGTCCAAACTCTCTAATCATTCTAGTAGAGTTAGATCTACGTTTTCACTGGTTTTTCGATCCTCCTATGTTTAACAGTGCTTAAGATTATATGGAGAAAACTAAACCATTTATTCCCATGTGTTTGAATGTTAGTTCTCTCTATTTATCATTTTGGATTTCTAATCTCCTTGCCGTCTCAAAACCAGTGATATGCGTATCAATGTATTTTCAATATTTTCTTTATCTTTACAATCATTCGGCCAAGTATATGAATTTTAGAATTCTATAATTCCTGCAATATGTTCTCATTTTCTATATATGTGTAAGGAAGAAATAATCAAACTCAGGCATTTATTGATTCTAAGATTGGTAAATAATGTTTCACCATCGATCCTACCTGTTAACCTCCCTATAGCCGTGTATCTCCTCAAAATTGCATGTGTATCCTTTTTCTTTTCGCTACTCTTTGTGAGCGTATCTCCTATTCTTTGCTCTTTGTGCTCCAACTATCTTTCTTCCTCTTAAGCGTCGATTGTTCTCTTTTATGCATTGAATCTCCCTTTGTCTATTTCTTCCTCTCCCCTATTTTTACATATGCAGCCTCTTATCTTAACTTGTGTACCATTCTCTAGTTTTGTGTTCCTCTTTTAATATGCGCAATACCCAACTCCGTTCTCTTTGCCTAAACACTGTATATATTATCTCCTATCAAAAGCTCTTCTTTTCTCCATTGTGTATACTCTTTCTGTTATAAAATAAGACTCCCAACCCCGGTAATTCAATTCTTCCACAACATGCCTCTTATTCATGTGTATGGTGAGGTTATCAAGAAAAATCAATCCATATTATATGCTTTAATCTCTAGCAATGGTAGCCACGACTCACAGTTTTCCCCCACTTGCATGTATGAGTGGTTTGAAAGAGTCATGTTTTCTCAAGGTTTAAATACTATTTTCTTTTAATTGACATGCAAAATGTATCACTTATTTTTATATGTGCAATGAATATTAGAATCCGATTTCACATAATTGATTTTTTATTGAAATACAATTTTAATATATATTTATTCAAACATATATTTCTATATATGGATATTCTTTAATGAATATATATATATATATGATAACAAATTTAATTTTCAATAAGGATTTAATTTTTCATTTGAACCAATTTTTCCACACGATAACATAATATACTAAAATTGGGAAAACTTTTCGCAAATAATCAATCTTTCCATTTCAAAACAAACGTATTCCTTTTTCACATGTATATGAGCAAACATATAAAATTATTAAGAAATTTTTCAACCATAATCATCATGCAAATGTATTAGAATAACTAAGTGGTGTGTGAGATTCCATCATCCAAATCAACGTCAAAAAGCTAAAACAACTCTACCTCGAAAATGTTCTTGTCTTCATCCACGTTCACTTGTTCCTGCATTCACTTGCACTCGAATTCTCATCAGCAATGACAATCCCCAATTTCATAATAACGAAATTCAAATCATTTAATTTGCATTTAAATTTAAATTCCAATTTCAATTTCAAAACACGTAAAATCTCATGATTTAATAATTTCAATTTAATAAATGATAAAAATCAGTACATGACACTTAATCATAACAAGCTATTCCCTTGCCATACTCTTGTGGAAGGTATATTTTTTTGTCTTGGGTGTATTTTTATATGGTATCAAAGCTACAATTCTACTAACTCTTTAGAAATAAGCGTGATTTATGCATGAGCTTTTGTTGGGTTCATTTTTATGCAAAAAATACTTCACCATTGACTTTGGAAGGCCCAAAAACTCATATTTTCATATATAACACTTCATATTTTGGAGAGAAAATTTATTGGTGATTTTTATTTTTGTGCAACTATCTTAAATTTGATGACCAAACAACCGTCATTGGGGAGCGTCTTAAATTTGATAGTCAATGACCATCATCATGTGACTATCTTAAATTAATCATTGAAATGATTGTCATCAAGGACCCTTCTTTTCCTCTCAAGACTTAATTGGGTAGTTTTCTTCTGGAATCCATAACTTTTGACTTGGTTGTCATATTTTGGTGAACAAGATATCGACAAAAGGCTAGTTTTAAGCACTTTCTAGTAATGTAGATTTTATTATCAGATTATTTTCCTAGATAAGTTTATTACTATTTGAAATTAGATCACCCTTTTTTACCTTTGAGCAGATCTGCTATCCTATATATGCACTTTTTCCATATTAAACCCTTAGTATATTTTATTCATTTTTTTTCAAATATCACATTATAACCAATTACTTACATCCTAACACATGGAGATTTTTTTCATTTTGGGAAGGCTTCATTTTCAATATTCATCATATTTTGGGTTTCTATTTGTTGTTGAGAGTTTTTGTCTTTATAATTTTAGAGATCTACCATTTAAGGAGAGAATCATGTATAAAATTCATCAATGCAATATTGTGGGACAAATCAACATGGGAATGAATTATGTCCTCATACCTCACATAATGTCATCCAGCTCTTGCTTGAGTGTGCATCCCATCCATCACTTGATGCTACATCCAAATCTCAAGTTGCTCCTTCTCCTCCTTCAAAGATAGTTTTTGATCCTTCAATTTCATTAGTCCATTGTGTAGTCATTGATTGAGGTTCCCATCATTCCTACTCAATAGGACCATCATTATCTTTCAAATTTAGCTTTGTGGGATGAACATTTGATAAATATACCTTCTTCTTTTTTTGAGTCTCATATTGGAGATTTGGAGGACACATTTGAGGGGTTATGTCTTCTCTTCAATGTAAAATATTTCTTGTAACACCAATCCCAAGGGTTGGAGAGAAGTTTGAATGAGAAGTCAATTCATTTTGCACATTCTCTATTGCATTTTTTGTGAACAACAACTGTAATTCACATGGTATACGCTGGTATAGATAGTTACAATCTTGAAACTACATGGAAAAGTTGAAGGATGGCCTTATCTTTCAAATTCTTTTTTTTGAGAGATTTTCATCAAGTTTTGGGTGAGATATTGCATTTTTGGTGGTTGCAAGTCAAAACCTTGCCTAGGGTTTCCAAAAAGAAAAATTTAATCATAGGTAGAGTTTCCACCATCCAAAACCCATGAAAACTTGTGGAAAGATCTACCCCATGCCCAACCACATTCTTGCAAACCGACAACCCATAGTTTTCACGTGTGAAGAAGATATGTTTGATAAAAAAATTAGATTTGTAGTGAAATTGTCCTAAAGAACCCTAGTTCTTGGTTGTTCTGAATGATTTATGCATTGTTTATCATTGGAGGGGTGTAGAACCATAGTGGCATGTTGTTAAGTTCCTTCATAAGTCTGAGAATCCATAGGAAAAGAATTCTTCCCTTTTTTTTAAAGTCATCTCTTAGAAGGTACCTAGTGGCAGCAATATCTAAGTTGCACAAATCATGGTTTTGATCACTTAGTTGGGTCATGAACATTTGGAAACCCCTAAGTATGTTGAAATAGGTTTGAATACATCAATTTTCACTTGTTCCATGTTGTCCTCAATAATGGAGTACCTATGGTATGTTGCCCCCATGTCTTAGGCTCTAGGAGCACATCATCAAAAATGTATTTAGGTGTGCATATGCATCATTTTGTGTTGAAGTCTTGTTAGAAAGTGTTTAGGTGTTTGTTTTGAGTCCTTACCCTTTGCATCAAGATCATACTTTTTCTTCAAGCATCTACCATTTTTGCAAGAGATACTTCATTATGAGGGGGATATATAGTCTTACTCTTTCCCTCCTATAAGGAGGATAGTAATTGTATATTTGTGATTGATGTATTCCTTGGAAGGTCAGATGACTCCTTATTTCATCACTCATTTCATCATTTGTACATGATTGTTTTCTTGCATTCTCTCTTTTGGAGAGGGGGTTTTTTCATGTGGTTTTTCTCCTTTGCTCCATTTATGAGATATTTCTTGTAAATGGACCATACCTAACATGGCCCAATAGTCAAGATAAATCCCATCATCCATGTATCTGTGTACCATATCTATATTTTTGCATTTGTCTACTTCTCCCTAAGTTGCAGTTAAGAGGGGTTGTTGGTGTGAATAATATGTTTTACCTAACTAGTTCACCGAGTAGGTCATATTCACATGTTAAGTTTACTTAAGTCTTAGGAGTACTTACAAAAGTATTAGTTTTCAATAAGATATATTATATTTTCTTATCTCATTTACTTCTTGTGTCTTAGGTCATTTAATATTTGTTATGTTTTTTGTCTCATGCCATAGGATTAAGACACTTATCATGATCTTCTCTAATCCTATATGTCACCTTGCTTTTATAAGCAAAACATATTGTATCTTTGTAATCATAGGGGATGTACTATCATTGATCCATTATAGATCATTGTACATTATTGGCATCCTTAACCATAGCAAGCCATTTTGTTTCCATACTCTCTTATAGAAGGTGTATTTTTTGCTTTACAAGTGATCTTGAGCTATGTGAGCTAATTTTCAACTTCTACAATTTGTACATTGTTAAATGATCAAAAAAATTATTGGAGGGGTTATATCAAATCCAAATCATTTTTATAACCTATTAGCATCAAAAACATGAGTCTAAACTAATACTTCTTTTTCTAAGAGAAAATAATTAAAGGATGTTATTTCACCAAAGTTTCTTGAGGTACAATCTTGACACTATCCCTTATATTACACTGCCAAGGATTTGAAATTTAGACAGTGGTAAAATCAAGGAACATACCATCATTCTCACCATTTGCACTCAACCAATTGATGTACAACTCTTTAGTTAAAAAGCATATTTTTGAAAAGTATCAAAAGCATTTCTATCCTTACAAGTAATTAGTCATTAGTCATTCTTTGTTAGCATTAGCAATAATTAATCTTTCAACAGTCAATTAAGAAATTTTCATTATCAAAGTACTCCTGAAGAATACTCTCTAATGCATACTTTTACCTCATATAAACATACATTGTCATCCATTTATCACTTTTACTTTTAGTCTTAACTCAATCTCAAAGTTTGACAAAGGTGTATGAAACTCATGAACTTCAACCCTTTGCATAACAAGCCCCATGGTGCTCCTTAACACCATGATTTCTTTCCTTACTCGTATATAAACCAGACAAGTGCTTTCTAAAAGTATCAAAGATTAGACTTAAATGATAGAATCGCTCATACTAAGACAAGATCAAGCCACTAAACAAGACCATTACATTGATTTTATCTCAAACACTTAATTATTTATGCTCTTCTGATTCAATTTCTGACCTTAGATTCTAAAAGTATCAAAGATTAGACTTAACTCATGATAGAATCACACATACTAAGACAAGATCAGGCCACTAAACAAGACCGCTATATTAATTCTATCTCAAACATTTAATTGTTTATGTTCTTTTGATTCAATTTTTGACCTTAGATTTATGCCTACAATCCTATTTCATGACATGTTATTAATCAAAATTCACCTCATAAGATATGCAACCCTAATCATCTCGTTTTTATTTTAACAATGTTTATTTTCAATCTTAATTTACTTACATCCTATCAACTTATCCTACTCAACCCTTGTAACTTATCTTAGTTAATTGTGTTCTATTGTAGCATGTGTTTATGGTATGAAAGTTCTCTAGCCTCACCTTCCAAGTGACCAACCATGATGACTTATATAGGACATAGCTTAGGAAGGAATTATGGGTTTCTTTCGGATTTACATATGTCAAAAGGATGGCAAAGTATTCCCCGAATTCTTCATAATACTTGTCTTTTCTTAAAGAAAGCATCCACCAACCTTTTGTAAGGGATTTAGCTTTTAAGGCACGCTACATTATGGAATCTTATGGACTTTTCAAAGTGGCGTTAAAGTAGACTAACCCTCTTAAGTAAGGAATATGCCAATCCCACTACAAAAAAAAATATATAAAATAATAGAAAAATAGGTTTTGTTTAACTTAAATTTGATGGCAGGTGATGGTATCTAAGCTTTTCAAGTGTCATACAATAAAAAAAAATCGAAGTCGAACTTGGGGTGGACCATTAAAAAACTATAATAAAAATTATATACTTCTATTTTAAAATTTCTTACTTGAATTATGAGTATGGAGAGGAGAAAAATCTTTATCTTGTTATTTCATTTTTTTAATATTTTTTTGGTTGTTGTGTAAAGAGATTTTTTAATATTGAATTTGTCTTAAAGTCTCAAATGTATTAGTCTTCAATATATATCAGTTTTAAATGATCTACATTAATCAACTTTAGTAGGACATAAATTGTTCTTTTAGATAGAATCATTCCTCTAGTCTTGTTCTTCTAATTTATTTATTTTATTTTCTCAAGTCAGCCTTTTTAAACAATTTAACTATTACCTTTTGATTTGTGTATCAAATACTTCAAATTGAATGTCAATGATATTCTATTTAAGGATGAGCCTAAGATCATTAATTTAATAATGAATCAAGAGGGATCATCAAGGATTGATAAATGGTGAATCAAGGCTAATTTTTTTATCCTCGTCTAGTGTTTTTTCCTAGTGTTTTACATTCTTGTATTGTGTAAATTTTCATATATAATTTTCTAAATTAATCTTTTTTAAATTTATATCAAAATTTTGCATGGATCTTTTTATGCCTTCACCCATGATACATGCATAAAATTGGTTTAGTGATGACACCCTTTATTTGTGCATACTTGTCATGATAATTTTATTTCCAACAAATTATCCTCTCGTGTTGTTGGCTATATCTAGAAGACTATGAATGAACTATTGCACTGAATCACTAAAATTCATTGATCTAGCAACACTAGTCTCATCAGAAGAAATAGTAGATGAAGGAGATGAAATGAAAACACGTCTCTAGAACCTCAATATATGATAGAACACCAAGATTCAAATAACCATACCATATTTCCTTAATAGTGTCAACACTAGATGTTGGATTTTGTTTGTCAATTAAAGGAAAAATAGGAGAAAAATGTGAGAATGTGTGTACTTGAAATTTATGATCATCCTCCCCACCATAATATATTTTCTATACAAATCCTAAATAATAATAAAAATTGGTGTGAAATTAATGCTCTTCCCTGCTCTAACATATGTGATCTAAAAAATAGAAAGGATAATAATTAACAATGATGGAACATAAACAACTTCATTAAATGATCATTCATCAATGTCATAGGTCATTTACCATAAATATGCATATATGTGTTGTTATTCATTAATATGTATGGTGATGAGCAAGACTCAAATGAAGAGAACATACTTTGTGATGAATCCATACGATGAGAAGCTCCAAAATCAATTATCCATATTTGTTCCTCAAAATTTATAACTACAAGTGCTTTCCCCTTCTATTTATATGGCTTTGAAGAATAAAAAGATGAACCCCATGACATAGTTGAAGTAAAATTAATATGGTTCTTCTTAACAATATGCTTCAACTCATCAACCTGTTTTGAATAACATTATTTTTCGTCATGCCTTGATTTCCTGCAATATGCACATTTGGGCTTCTCATTCTTAGATGATTCTCCTTCAAAGGGATAGGTTTTAGAATCTTTGTGTAGCTTGTTCCTTTTCTTCTTTTTCTTATTTTTGGGATCATTTGATTCTTTATGTACCTTAGGCTTACTAGCCACCAATAAGTATGGTTTAGAAGATTTGACGATGCCCATTTGAACTAGCTTCACTTCCTCTTGGATTAAAAGATTTGAAAAGTCATCAAAATTAGGCCCAACATATGCAATTCCCATAGAAAGATGGAATCGGTATTGAAAGCAAGAAATAAATACTAAATATTCCAAACCAAGATTTCATAACACATTTAGATTCAATTGTAAATCATTTATTAATCTTGCAATCCTTTAGTTATGTTCTCAGTTACTTAATCTTAGAGATGTGGTCATGAATATAGTCAAAACCTTTAGGATCAAAATTCATCAAATCATTATCAATCTAATATCCCTTAACCTTGTTAGTTTTATCATATAATTTTCAAAGAGTCTCCCAAGCCTCCTTAGGTGCTTTACATGATCCAAGATCTAACTATAAATAAAAATAGACTAACGAAAAAATACAACCAAGGTTTTTTAAGATTGATCTCCCATATTTCCTTTGCACTAGAATCGGTAGGTTTAGAAATGGTTTATTTTATATATCCTATAAAAAAATTTCCCAAAATATTTCATATTGATTTCTTCTATGAGACATAATTATATGGATTTAGGAGTTCAATTTGATTTTTTCCCATTGTAAAAGAACACAACAAAGAAATAAAAGGAATCGATCACCATATGATTCCTCCCCAAATTTACTCAATCAGAGATTCCCCTAATAATATATGATCTTGGTACTTTATACTTAGTGTGATTATAGGTGTCTCATGCCAAAGTAGTGAAGTGGACTTGATCTTAGTACATTACAAATGCCAAATATGACCATAGAATTGAAAGTATATTTTTTGATAAAATGGGACCAATTTTATCACACCACTATAAAGTACACAAAAATTATGCATTTTAAAAAAAAAATACACTAAAAAATGTTACCATATGAACCTAAATGGATCCTTGGAAGTTTCCAAAATGAGAAATAATTAGTAACACCTATGAGAATCTATAATTTTAGAGAAACTAAACACCAAAATTAAAAATTACCTAACCAAAGCTCATGAAATTCTACCCCAAATCAAAAAAAAATGCTCACAAAAGGAGTCTATATGATTGAGAATAGAGCTTGCAAATATTGAGTCCAAAATCGAAATTGCCAACTGTGAGGGGGGTAGGTTAGCAGTGAAGGGATAATGATGTCATGTTGGCATCATGATAAAATCAACATGTCATGTAAACAAAATATTCTCTAATGACCCAAATATTCCCTCTGATCTAGAAACCACTATCAAAATTTGAAAAAAAAACATTCTTATTGCCAAAATCATTGTTCTGAAGTAGAAACCACCCTTTTGTATATTAGAAATTGCTTCTAAGAAAGTGTTGGTGGTTTGCAGCGAGTAAGGGAAATTTTTATTAGCTATTTCTCTAACTTCTGGTGGGTTATCAATGGTGGGTCATTGTTGGTTACTTGTTAATCATTCACCCATTGGATTAGAGGGTCCTACCACCATGTGGCACCCATATAAAAAAGATTTCCCATTGCAAACTATTCAAGGTATTAATAGTACCCTATCATAGATTCTTTTAATTTTAAAAAATAAATATTTTATTGTAAACCACAGTAGACTATGTAATGCTTGCAAAGGATGACTCTAGCATAGAGTATTGTAGAATATTCCATGTGATTTGTACAACTAAGGGAAAAGAGCTTAATGGCTCTAGGTAGAGTGCTCTAAATTTGATAAATTGATAGTTGATCTTTAGGCCCTTTAGCCATTTGGATGTGATGGTAGGTTCAAACTTGACCCAAAATGCTCCAAAATGCAGCTTGCTTCTAGATTGAGCAATCACCTCCCAACTGCAAACCTATGTATATCTAGTCTCAAATTTCTAAGTTGAACAAATTGAAAGGCTAAATCAAATATTTTTACACACTTTGAACTCAATGATGAGCTTAGATTTGTACTAACATGCTCCAAAATGAACTTGTAATATAAATCCAAAAAGAGGAACCCCAAAAAATCTAGTAATTTTATTAAGTATTTCTAATTCTCTAGGTTAGTATATGATGTAAGAGAAGATCATACTTAAATTTAAAAAATCAACTGACATTTGCAACCTAGATATTTCAATAAGACTAACAAGAAGCAATCCAACAAGCTTTAATACTATGTAAAGTTAGTATAGAATGTTCCATACCAAGAAATCTTTAGCTATGGAGATATCCATCCAAGAACTAGGAGCTTCAATGAAAGCATAAGAGAGACCAAACATTAAAGAATAATTTTATTCTATCAAAGGATACAAATGTACAATATGAATATATGAATATGAATTGATTATCATGGAATGATTCTAAAAAAATTTATGACATATATCTTATACTTGACACATAAAGTGATAAGTATCCTATGTTTATCATAAGTGAACTTGTGTGAATAAAACCTCGGTGATGAACCAACTAGGTAAAACACCTCATTCACATCAACAATGATCATGATATACCTCCATCACCACATCTGCAACCAATGGAATCTTAAGAGGCATTACCATTAGAAAATTATATTTTACAATACACTTGTTTGAGCTCATTTAGCATCTATACGTGCTTCACTAATATTTTGGCTATATTTATTTACTATCATATTTTTCTATATTGCATTCTTTGACTTGACCTTGCCACTTGGGGGGATGATGTTATTATTATATGTAAACATTTTGTGCTTATACATTCTCTTCTTGTAAATAAAATATTAGGGAATATTTCCAACACATTGGACACTTACACAATTAAGTAACCTTAAGTATGTATGTGATACTCAACCTTACATTTCCACCTCATGTTCAATGTTCACACTCAAATTTTTAAATCACAAAACATTTAGTTCACATTCCATGATCAATTTTTGGTAACACTTTTTATTTCTCTTCTTAGTTAATGTTCACTCTTTTATCAACATAAATTTGCACCCCTAACACAAATCTCATTTTGACCCTTAACACTTTAGAAAAATCAAGAGTGGAGGTTTAATCCCACTTAAGCCTATTACTTTCATCTACTTGGTGCCTATTTTGCGTGTCGATGGGGGCGTTTCTGTCGGGGATGCCCGCACAGTGCGCAAATGTCTATGTGACGCGCTTACATCCCTAGCAAATTCTTGTGGCTGGAGACTACAGAGACGTTACACTTTCGATTGGAAGTCGAAGAGTAACGTCCCTCTTCGGTTGGCCAACCCGAATATGGTCATTTTTCATCCATCTCTTCATAATCTTCACTCTCTCATCCATTGCCCTCTTCAGCAAAAGTTTGGATAGAGTTTGGCAAGATATTGAATCACTTTCTCCACCATTTTCATCCATTTTCAAGCTTTGTAGCAGCATTCTTCACTCCATTTGCAGCAATCTATCACTCCATCACTCCAACAAGGAGAGCACAAGACACACACCGTGGCAACAGAGGCTTGATTCCCTCTTGTTCACTCCTCCAAAAGCCTTGAGCACTTTGGACAGAGGCGGTAAGCTTATCTAATCTCTCCTTTTCCTTTTGATTGGGTAAGCACGTATTGCTTGTAGTGTTTTTTGTTTACATAGATTTTAGTTTATTTCCTTTATCATTATTTCTACTACTCCAAACTTGGTTGTCCATGGAGGTGGAAACACCAAGACGGGGGTCTGACTGAGGCAGGCCCCCTATACAGCCCCAACAACTTCTCCATTCCTTGTGTGTAGGTGGATAGAGCTCGGAGCAAGCTGCTGAGGAGAGCATTATGTGAGATCATCTTCGTCACCTTGGTGGTAATACATTATCTTTATCGCATTTTTATTTGCTTTTCTCTCATCTTAATCTCATTCTACTGCTTTAAACATCTCTAGATTAGGTTGATAGTCCCCTTTCTCGAGTTAGAATTTTGTCTTTTTGATTCTCTGGTCGTACAAACGCCAGCACACCTGTGAGACGCAAGCACGTCATGTTGTCATCCTGAAACTGTGTTTCCATCTTTAGACAGAGAGTTGCCTGAGACACAAGTTTGAGTCTAAAGGTTGGCTCACTTAGCCTCCTACCAAATTTTGGGATTATAGGGTGATCGAAGGACATATAGTCCTCATCATTCTCATCCTCTTCATCCTAACTACCTTTTAAGTTGAGGTGGGTTAGAGTAGCCTTTCTGCTCTTGGCCTTTCATGACCTAGGGCCTTGCAATGGGTGGTCCCCCTCTCTCACATTTTTGTTGAACCCGAAGTGAACCATTTTGGTTTCGTTCTGCAATACTAAAAGCCCCTTTCCTCGAATCCTAGGAGTGTTGTAGGTGTGAGTGTTGTGAGGCTTCTTCCTTGCAACCCAACCTATGACCCCTAGTAGGTGTAGTTGAAAGGTCCTGATGGTGTTGTGCAACGTAACCTTGATTGGGTCACTATCCTATCTCATAAACCTTAGGAGGCTTCGTAGAAATATTGTTAGTGTGTGTGATGGTCTCTTTCTTAAACCAACCTATTTCCTCTATGCAGACTATGAATAATGGTACTAGCATAACCTTCACTTCACAAGACCTATTGATGGGCTTTAATAGATATTTGTCTCCCCTTTACATTCCTACGAGGCTAAATGGGAACGCTATAGCAGGTGTCCTCATTGATCCGAAATCATAAGTGAATATCATAACTGAGGAGATCATGTTGATTAACTTCCTAAATAAGCATGGTTATGGTGCCCCTGAAAGTACCATTCGCACACACAATAGCCTTTTCATACCTCCTATAGGGAGTATTGTCCTATCGGTCCTTATTGGACCTAAGTCTGTAAGCCTTAAGTTTGACATCATCCTGGGGTCTGAGCTATTCAGACTGAAGCTAGGTATCCCTTAGTTAGTAGCTATGAATGCAATTCCCTCAGTTATACACAAGTGTCTGAAGTTTTTTCATGGAGGTTTGGTACACGTTGTCTATGACACCGGTTATAGACCATCGGTTGCACGTGGTAGCTACACCTTGGACTACTTTTGGCTTGCCTCTCTTGGTCCTCTCCACCTAGAAAGGACCTCTTATACCACACGTATCAAAACTATAAGAAGGGGTGCACTAGGCCGAGAGTGAGATACCCTCCTTTGCCTTATGATATTTCGTATAGAGCCTGTCTGAAAGCTGACAATGATGCCGCCAAGGCACGTAGAAGGGAAGAAGAGAAGCGGTCCCGAAATCCTCCTTCTTCCTCTTCCACTATTCAACCTGATGCTTCCTCTCATCTTGATATGGTACCGTCTACTTATTTCTCACATTTTCAAGAGAATCCCATGGTGTCCGCTTTGCGGAAGGCCAAGAGTCCTATGTTTGAGCTTCCTATCCCACCCACAAAGCCTAGGCCCATTCGGTACAGTAAACAAAAAGTCCTCCATGGAGAGTGCTCTTTGTCTCAGCCTCTACGGCCTCCCATTGTTCCTATTACTAAAATAGTGAATGGGAAGAGGCCCACTACCGAGGTGCTAGAGTCAACTCCTCCCGTCGTTCCCGAACCTACCTCTCCTACTCCCATTCAGGAGACTATTCTTCCATTGGAGACACTCATGGAGGACACTCCCATGGCTGAGCAAGATCCTTCTATCCCTTCACAAGTCCTAGCTTCTAGTTCGAAGAGCCATAGAAACCACCTTGCACACGAATGTAAGCGCCGACGAAAGGCTTTTCTAGCTGAGCAAGCCTCCTTATAGAAGGAGGGTGAGAAGATCGCACCTCTTGTGGTGTCTTCCTCTCTCCCCTCTTTTGTCCCCATTCAACCTAGTTCTATATCTCTTTCAGTTCCTGCTATGACCACACCTGCACCTAGAAAGGTGCAAGTGTTCATTGATCCTTCGGCGAAGCTGCCCCTGCTGACTTTTGTTTCGGATGTCTTACCTTTTCCAAAGCCCGTGGATATGGTGAACACTTCGGTCATATATTTTGTGGTTCTTTCCTCTCCTCGCTTGATCCTTGCTTCGTCTTTGGGGAATTCACCTCCGAAGAAGAAGAGGGTAGAGTGTGGTCCCTCCAGTGGTGGAGGACATAAGAAGAGCCCATCTCCTTCGAAAGGTGGCCCTGTGCTGGCTTCTTCTATCCTAGTGACAGAACTAGCTCCAGCCTCCCCCGAGTTTTTCACTACTCCTGAGTCTCTGAGTGAGCCTAGCAGTGAACCTTGGGTGTAGACTCTTCCATCCACTGAGGTAAAACATGGCACTCTTGTTAAGTGCATGTTCAATTTGGTGGATGAAATTTTGACCTTGTCAGCGATCTTTGCTAGGTTGTTGACCCTGGACCCACAAGAGCTGAGTGATGGAGACCTTGCAGGTCCCTTTTCCTTAGCCTTTGTTGTGGGAGGATCGAAATCCCATCCCATTAACATAACATTGTTAAAGGCTCGTCATCCTTCCCCTTTCGATGATCTAGAGTGGGAAGCTAATGACCTCTTGGTTGACCAGTGTTAGGGGGAGACCCTCTTCTTAATCTCTAGATTAGATGTGTGTGCGTGTTGTGATATGTTCCCTTGTGATCATGCTTTATGTGCCTAGATGACCCTCGTCACCCCTTTTGGTACTCGGATACAAGTGTGTTGTTTTTGTTGTACACCTTCCTCTATACGTATCTACATTCTTCCATGTTTGTGATGGATTTTGATAAATTGGGGATGATGCAAAGCATCGAGAGCATTTAGGCCTCCTTCCATGTTGACCCAATTTTTTATTTCACTTTGTCTTCTCGTGCATTCCTCACATGGCCTAATATAGTAGGGGGTTGATGACAGTTCATTTATATACTATTATTATACTTATACATATATTTATCAAGTAGTTCTAACCCTGAAATATCAGGCTACCCCTATGTCATTTGTATGTGTTCCCCTTTTCTTTTACTTTTATCTTTATCTTTCTCTCTTCTTTGCTTGAGTTTTTCCTCTCATGTGTGACAACATTACTTCTACATTTCATGATCTTTAGAAAATGCATTCATTGCCAAACGAATATTTTTTCGAAGACCCTTCACACACTTCCTTATTAGAATTATATTCTCAACTTGAAACCGTAGCGCAACATGTTTTCTTCATCACGGGTTCATAAAGAATGGACATGAGAATCCTCCTTTGAAGCAGGAATGGTCTTTATCTTCCCCTCGTGCGAGCACATCTCGTTCCTTTCGAATTCCTTGATAAAGTGAACATCTTTCAAAAGGATTATGTTGATGGTCAAAATAGCACAAACAACATAAAACAAAATATTTCTACTCTATTTCTCCTAAAAAATAAAGACTGCATATTGTAGCCTAACTTCCAAGGTCCCGATAGTTGGTTCTCAACTGTCTAATGTCACTCAATTGACCAATGAAACTATAATATTCAAGGGGAATTTGCTGGTGATAAGGAATACAAACTGTATCAGATTCATCAATCTATGTTTAATGGGGAGGTTTAAATAAATAGAAAAAGGATAGATCAAGGCACGTATCAGTAAATCATGAACAAAATTATTTAACATCCAGACATATATTCTCAACAATGATTTTTTCGTAACAGATCAAAACCATAACATGATGCAACTTACAAAACAATCCATACCATTGCATACATTTACAGTGCTTAATTTAATCATCACAACCATTCATCAAAATATTACAAGATTCAAAACAAACTCCTCATTCGTTGCCAATAATACAGATCAACAAACATATAATAATTCCATTCATAGATAATTTAACTAAATAATCTTTAAAATATGGTTTCCCCTATTGATTTGAATCAAATAAGAAACATTTATGCATAGTAAACTCACTGGCATACAAACCGATTATGGTTCATTAATCTCATCCAAGAAGTTCAACTCCAACATAAAATTGTATAAAAAGTGTATCTAAATTAAACATGAACTTAAAAATATCTTTGCTCAAAGCTCTAAAATCCTATCTACTATCATCAGGTGGCCAATGCTACTTCAATCAGCTGACCTTTACAACATGGAGCTCAAAAGTACATATAGATATGCTACGCATAAATCCCTCTCAATCAAAAATTGATATCCACTAATCAAGGAACAGGAACCGAATCAAGAAACTAGATTGGTTGATCTTCAGTTCAAAGGTTGATTGCCCTATAAAGTAGGAGAGAAAAGGGGAAATCATGTGCCAAAAATAGAACATTTTTCTACCAACTCACTCCTACGTAGTTTTCTCAAGAAGATATTCATCATAGCTAGAGAACACTTGTTGAAGGATGTCCACATCCGGCCCATCGACCCAGTTGTCTTCAAATTTGATTCTTTTTACCTCTATTGAGGTGAATTCCTAAATATCTTTCACTTTGGTCAATTCCCTTCTAGCAGCTTTCACCTCCTCTTTAATATCCATTAGTCTATCCAACAATAAATCCTCTCCATCATCTTCTTTATGCATGACCTCCTGAAATTTGTTGTTCCATTTCTCCTTCAATTGATCCAAAGGCATGCCTTCTTTAACCGGTATGTCTACATTGACTAAACTAGCTAAATTACAGCTTCTAATTCATCAATTTTCTCATTCAAGTCTTTACTAGCATCTTGAACTTCATTTCTATGCTTATTTCTGAAGTCAGACCTAAACCAGATTACATTTGAAGCCTTTTCTAGAAAATCTATATTATCTTCCTCAAGGATTGATTTCTCTAGAAGAATAGATTTAGGAAAATTACTGATGTCTTCCATCTTCTGAATATATCCCCTATATTCTTCCTCCTGCTTTCCTGAGTCCTCAGCATGAAGATTCATTTCTTCTATCAAATCAAGCGCCTTCTTATGGATTTCAAAACAATTTACCAATGTTTCACCCACTTCTTGATTAAGCTTGTCAATCCATCTATCCAGCATCCCAGACTTACTCCTCATTTATACTAAATCGTCAACTTCTCTTTTGTTGAGTAAGATACGATTTTCCAAGGCAGCAGCTTGTTGGGACATGGGAGTGGAAACATCTCTTAAGAAACTATGCAATTGATTCAATTGAGCCTTAAGCTCATCCTTTCTTTGTTTATCCTTGATCATCCTAGACTTTGTGGAGGAAGCTACAACATCAATGAGGTTCATTTGTTGATCCTTGTAGGCCTCCCTAAGTTGACTATGTCCAATTGATAATCAGTCACTTGCATATCTTCTTTATCCTTGTCCACCACCAGAATTGCACATTCAGCAATGATCTCTCCTACCTTTGTGAGCCTTTTGGAATGAAGAATCCTGGCCTTTTTCTTAGGTCTCTCCTTTTCTATCTCCTTTATCATTTCTTGCCAATTAAGAGGCTGCGGTGGATCTATCTGCTTCTTCTCAAGATCTAGCTTTAACCATGTAGGAGCACTAGGAGTAGTGACTACTTGTGTTGGGGAAGAGGTAGTTGTAGTAGAAGATAATGGTTGTAACATGGTAACTTGAGGCTAAGAAGAAACTTCTTGCACATTGTGTTGCTCCTTTTTTGCATTCTCTTGTGCAACCCTCTCAGCCTCTTCCCTAGCCTTCTGCTCCTGTAACCTTTTATCTTCATGTTCCTTCTTCAAACATTCTTCCTCTAACCTCTTTCCTTCAAGCAATTTATCTCTCTCTCTCCAAGTCCTTGAGCTTGTCCCAGGCTTCCTTTTCCTTTTGTTGTTGCCTAGCAAGTTCTTCAACATCCTTTTCCTTTGGTAAGTGTTCTTCTTCTTCCCTTTTCTTAGAGGCCTCTTCAACAATTTTAAATTTAGCCTCAAGGGCTTCCCTTTATCTTCTTTGTCTATCCTTCTCTTCTTCAAGATCATGGATCTTTTGTAGCATTTATAACTTGTCATTCTCCTCCTTTATTTTGAGCTCCTACTCCTTTTGATGTTGTTTCTTGGCCGACTCATCAGCTTTTTGTTTGCCCTCTAATTGTTGTTGTTGGAGTAATGCATCAGTTTGGGATTTTGCTTCCATTTCCTGTTGTTTTGCCAATGCTTCAGCTTGTGCTTTGGCATCTGACTCTTGTTTTTTGAGAAATGCATCAGCTTGTGCCTTTGCATCTGATTCCCTCTTAGCTTCTTCAAACAACTTCCATTGATCTTCGTCTATCAAAACATGCTCAATTCCTACATCCTCAATTTCATCAAGAGGTGTCTCCTCCAGTGTCTCCTTATCCGATAGAGTATCCTAAAAGTATGTCTCTACACCATGGATTTCAACCTCAAGACCCTTTCACTTCAAATTTTCAGCTTCCTTATGGAGAGTTCCCCTAGTAATTTCTCCACTTGGTTGCTCTATAGGAGGGGGTTGAGTAGATGACTCACCTACAACTGATTTTGAGGCCCCAAGTCCTGTTGGGACTTCTTCTTCATGTGCTTCAGGTAGATCTTAAGCCGGAACTTCAAGTTAAAATTCCTCTATATCAGGAGGGAAGAATTCCAAGGGCTCCTTAGGAGGCATTCTTCTTTTCGTCCTCTTGTACCCTTGAGTGGTACCTACACCTTTCCTTTTCTTGGAAGTTTGACCCCCAAGCTCCTTGGTTCTTAGCATGACCTAATTGATACTTCTATCCAACATCAGCCTTGCTATCTATTTAATATCTATGGTCTCCTCTACACGCCAAACTACAGGATCCAAGTTCTTGGTACCTATATTTTGTACCTCATATTATGTATCCAAAACCACCCCATCATCTGATAATGTTTCAGGAATGTCCACCTTGACCCCATTCTTCACCATGAGTGGGATAGGCAACCTTTCATAATTTATTTTCCTCAAGTCATACTCATCCTGAAGATCACTCCAAAAGTCCTCCAATAGATTGAAGTGTTTATCAAAAACAGAAGCAAGCGAAACGTTCATCTTCTTCTTTAGATCAAAGTGCTTCCTAGCAGTGTACAAGCCCAACTTCAGGTGCATCAATTCATTGCGAACAACCTTAGCTCCCACAAGGTGTGGACAGCTATATTCACCCAAGTTCATGGGGAACTTATGACAATCATGCTTATGCTTTCTACCAAATTTAAAATTAACATCCAAAGCTTGATAAACGAACTCCATTAAAACAATCCTATTGTTGCAACATCTAGGGAGTAGGTGAGGGTGATCATCAAATCTGTCCAGCCTAAAATAAGTAAACTTAGGGTATTAGATAAACCAACATCCCCACTCTATGATGAATGTCATGGCCTCTTGGCTTAATCTATATCTTGCATCTCCTGTAAGCTAGTTAATAATGACATATAAAAATGTGTCATTAACCCTTTTGTAATGCAATTTAGAAGTCTGCAAGGTGAGCTTATCATAATGATTCTACACCTTATTCTATCCATCAGCTTCTCCCAAAATCCCCACTTTGTTTAAACCCGAAAAGATGCCTCTTCTTGCTACTGCATAAATCACATAAGAGGTCATGAAGAAACTCTTGGTTTCTCTCACTCTAATCATTTGGTTGTGTATGCTTTCAGACACAATCATGGACCAATCAAATTTTTGCCTGCCATCTAGGATTGTCTAAATGAATGGAAACATCCATTCTTTAAAGTGAAGGGCATCCCTTTTCCCAAACACTCTAGATAGCATCATTATAATGTCCCCAATCTCCTTGTAGAATTCTGCCCTTTTAGGTTGATCTAGAAGCTTAACTAGAGACTTTTTCTCAGTTCTCATCCATTTCTTATTCAAATGGGTTTTGTTGGCCTCCTTATGATTACTATATATTTTCAAGGCCTCTTCCTCATTGAGTTGCCTAGGATTCTTTGGAGTGGGCACATTGAACATGAACTGAAACATTTTCGGAGTTAGATCAATGATGGCATTGCCCTGTGAATCCACACACTATCTAGTATCAGGATTATAGGCTCCAGCTGCTGTCATTATTAATTCAAGACATTGGATTTCTAGAGGAAATATAGTAATATCATCCAAGCCATATTCAAAAATTCTTTGGGTCCTCCCTATTACTTCTTCAACAAACATTTCCAAGTACAACTCCTCGTAATGGAATGGGCCCAAGTTGGTATCATTGATATCCGCCCAATCATAATCCACTTTACTAGTAGTGATGGCAAGAACCTGATGATTATACCTCAAGGTAAAAGGGAATTGTACTGGCTTAACCTTTTTAGGCTTTTCTCCTGGTTTTGAAGTCTCTACAAGTTGACTCCTTTGAGAAGCCTCACCCGATGCTCCTGACATCTTTTCATTTTTGCAAAAAAACCCAATATTAGATCCACAAGAAGTATGAAAAAACTAGGTTAGAGATCTCACCTTTCATATACTTTCTTCACACTTAGTCAAAAATTTCATACTCACCGAAGGTTGGACCAGGCCAAAGAACATCCCTAGAAGGCTTTAAAGCACTGTCGAGGCTAGGACCAGAATGGACATTGGACTCACAACAAACCATATAGCAGGATCAGAGACAAGGCTAGAATGGTAATCGGGACCGAAATCGGAATAGAAATCAGACTTGGGATAATGAAGAAGTTTCAAATTTATATCCTAGTCCGCTTCCACTTCCGACAGAGTGAAAGATATTTTGATAATTTATAATTCATTGGAAGTGGGCTCGGAGATGGATTTGACATGCATTGCAAACAAAGGCTCGTGAATGGAATTAATCCTGGATCCAACTTTGGTTAAGAAAAATATGTCATCATTAGTAGGTTCGATAGTAGAATGAAAGACGTTATGACCCAAAAACAAGGTCACCTGACAATCCACAGAGGCTTAAAATAGTAGTACTAAACCGTCCCCCATATGAGTAAGGGGAAAAATAGCAACTAAGGCACAATTTTAAAACTAACAAGGACATGCCAAACCCTAGTTTATTAAAACCTTCGACTTAAGCAAGTAGGGCACAATTTAACCTTGCTTAAAATCAATGAGTTGACACTTAAAAAAGGATCGGCAAGTAAAGTAATGGATCGAAGAACACCACAAAACTATGTAGCAGATGATCGACACCCCAAAAACCTAGGGCACAATGGTAGGGGCATGAATAAAACGTGAAAATGACCGTTGCAAAGAAAAAACAAATGAGAGATGACAAACAGTAAATAAAACAAAAACAGAGAAAGAACCGAAGACAAGGAAAACAAAAGAAAAGAAAAGAAAAATAAAGAAAACAATCAAGGATTCAAATGAAAAGAGTCATGAACCCCATGAATAAAAATAGACCAAACAAACACAATGAATGGTAACAAGGAAAATAAAGAACAAAAACCCTACCTCGAAATGCAATCCAACAGGTCAGCTCTTGATGTGAATCCGTGCACAAAATGCTTGACCTCTGAGTGAATCGTGCTCCCAAATGCTTTACCTCAACTCTGGTTTGATATTACGTGTTAAACAATAATAATAACCAACAAGTTAACCTTAATTAAGGTTAAAATCCAATTTCATACGTGTGAGGTACCTGTAATTAATGTCATTAATGTGCCAAGTCGGACGCAGAATCGTGACGGAAACAAGCACAAAACTATTGTGCGACCAAAGTAAATTCAAACAGCAACAAGAAAGGTGGGAGTGGAAGCAAAATCAGAACCAAGCTTGAAAACTTTGTCCAAGTTTCAAGTTTGGTTCCAGTTACGGTTCCGCCAACAACGAAGAAAAGGAAAGAAATAACTAAAAAGAGGACACCGAGATCGAGACAAGGTAAACAGCATCAATCCCAATTCCAAACAAACAAACCAGAAGAGCGGAGGCAAAGTCGGGATGGAGACAAATTTTTGAACTTTGTATAAATCCTTAGCTTAATATCCATTCCGGTTTAGATTCCACGAAAGGAAAACAAGACAAACTGAAGAGACCAACAAAGAGATGATATTTGAAGTTTACCCATTTTTAAGACACCGTAGAATTTAGTCACCCAAAAACCATCTGGCCTATGAATCATGTTAACTTGAATAAGATCAGATATATAGAATAAGGTTGAGCTGGAATCTCATATGTATGTGCTCATGAGCTATTATGAATTTGAGCTTGTGTGTATATGGTGCATCCTTCTTCATAGACACTTTCTCCACTCCTGAACAACCACACCTAAGATCCAAGCTACATAGGTTGAGTCCTTCAACTATAATGCAATGAAATCCTAAGCATTGCTCTGCTGGCATCCATAGCCCCGATGAAGATACCTCTAGTTCTCTCAAAGCATTGCTTTACTACCAAATAGGCATCCATAGCCCCGATAGAGATACTTGATTTACCCATTTGACATTGAGTTAGCCTTTTCTCTCTTTCTCTTTTTTTTTTTTTTACTTAGGCTTCACTTGTGGGAACTCTTTATGAACTTTTCTCAATACTCAAGTGCAATTGATCGAAAATGTGGGTTGAGAACTACAATGAATTTCATGACAGATTTGGAATCATATTTTTTACTTGAACCAGAGATACAGCCACCCTGAAATAAATAGGAATTTTACTTCGGAAAATGTTTATCTATTTTGTGACAGACTTCGATCATAATTCATGAGATATTCACAATGTACCTTTTTCTTTCATAACTTTTCAAACCAACATTAGAATGGTCATAAGAAATGATTTTAGAATGAAATCTTTCAACGGATGTTCCTTGAATATACCTAAATCAATTTCTCTCCTAGTTCCTGTAGCATACTTTGAATAACAACCCCTTTTCTTGGAATGGACAGAAACGAAGATCCCCAATGAACAAGACAAAACAAACAAACAAAAAAAGGCAAAGAAAAAGAAACAAAGAAACAAAAACAAAAGAAAGCACTAATTACATATGATACCATATAGTATAGTTATGTAGAAAATCAAACCCTCATGAGCCAAAGTAATTCTTAAGAAACTGACCATTAACTAGCAATGGAATAAGTTCTCTTGTCAAGGCACACAAATGGAAAGCATTCTCTCCTAGTATCTCAGCTACTTGATATGGACCTAACCAGATTCTATCAAACTTCTGGTGATCTCTCTTCTTCTCTTTAGCCTTGTCCCATATTAGCATAAGATCTGATATCCTAAAGGCCTTTATCTTGGCCCTCTTATCAAACCAGTGTTTGATAATAGCTTGATGTTTAGAGAACTGTTGCAAAGTAGCATCTCTCTATTGTTCCATATTGAGCAAGTTGGTTAGTCTAACCTCGATCCTATCATCCTTTGTATAAAATTCCTACATAAACTTGAGGCCAGGTATTTGCAAATGGATTGGGAAGACTAGGTCTTGTTTGTAAACTAATTTAAATGGTGAATTTCCTAGGGCAGCTTTGATTCGAGTTCGATCTTCCCATAAGGAAAATCTCATCTGGGTGTGCCAGTCCCTAGGATTGTTCTCTAACAATATTTTAATTACCTCCAACAGATTCTTATTAGTGAACTCAGCCACTCCATTTCCCTGAGGGTAGTAATTAGATGAATATTTCAAAACAATCTTATGTTCATAAGCTCATTGAATAAACTCAACTGAAGAGAAAGTAGGGCCATTATCACATACCAAGGCGAATGGTACTCCAAACCTGGTGGTGATGTTCTCAGTTAGAAACCTGATAACCACTTTTGTGGTGTTGCTTCTGCAAGGATGAGCCTCAGTCCAGCTTGTGCAGTAGTCAGTTGCAGTCAAGATGAACTTGTGACCTATAGAAGAGTTTGGATTAATGACACCTACAAAGTCTAGTGCCCATTGAGTGAATGGTCTTACCTCATACACTGGCTACAAAGGCATTGTTGGATTTCTTTCCCTAGGTGCAAAGCTCTGGCATACATGACATGTTTGGACATGTTGGTGTGCATCCCAAAACACATAAGGCTAGTAATAGCCTAATCTAATAATTTGATGGGCCAAAGCATCTGCATATCCATGTCATGTACCATGTCTTCCATGAAACTCAGCAATGGCGTGCTTTGCCTTTTGCTAATCCAAACAACGCAAGTAAATTCCTAGAAAGTTCCTTTTGTATATAGATCCCCCTTTGAGCATATAATGAGCACTCTTCATTCTCAGTGCTCTCCTCTAAGTAGCATTCATCCCGTCTAGGAATCTGTTGTTCAGGAGGAAGAAGATCAAATCTGTGTACCAGGGATCCTTAGTGAATGACTGCAGAGTGTACTGCTGACATGTGATATTCTTGTCAACATCCACGATTGCCTTTGATAAACCCTGCCCTCGAACGAGTTTCATCGGATGAATTTCTAAGTCAAACTCTTGCAAAATAGCCATCCATTTTCCTCTTATTTCATCCAATTCACTTTGCATCAAGAGGGATTTTACAGCTGGATCAAGAACTATGGCAACAACCTAACTCTGAAGAATGTAATGCGTCAACTTTTTTACTGCTCGAACCAATGCAAAGGCTTGCTTCTCAAGGGGTGGGTACCTAACTTCTGCATTCTTAAACGGGGAGCTCATGAAGGCAATAAGCCTTTTGTCTCCCTCACCTCTTCGTTGCGTTAAAATAGTTGCACATGAATGGTCAGACGTGAAAGAATAGATATAGAAGGGCTTTAGATAATCTGGGTTGGTCAAAATAGGTGCCTCAGATATTGATTGTTTAATATGCGAGAAAGCAGATTTGGCCTCATTGCTCCATTCTATTTCTGCATCTTTTTTCATCATCTCATTAAGGGGTTTGACGATTTTTGCAAACCCTGTTACAAATTTTTGGACAAAATTAATCCTTCCGAAGAAGGATCTCATTTCCTTCTTACTTCCTGGCCTTGTCAACTTTAAGATGGGCTCTACTCTATCAGTTTCTATGGATATCCCCTCTTTTGATATGATGTGTCCTAAGAGTTTCCCTTTAGATACTCCAAACATACACTTTTTGGATTAAGGGAGAGACCATAGCTTATACACCTTTTGAGAACCTTTTCCAGATTTGCAGCATGGTCTTCTCGATTCTTGGAGAAGATAGTTAAGTCATCCACATAAATAATGATACACTTACCTATTAAATCCTTGAATGCTACATCCATTTCATGCTGAAAGGTTGCCCCAACATTAATAAGGTTGAACGAAATCCTCTAATAGGAAAATGTGCCCCACTTGGTGGTGAAGGAAGTTTCCATTCTATCCTCATGACTAACAAGCACCTGATTATACCCAGAATAGCCATCCAGAAATGAAATCATCTGGGACCCATTGATTGTTTGTAATACCTAATCAAGAGAAGGTAGTGGGTAATTATCCTTCTCATAAGCCTTATTTAGATTCCTAAAATCAACACATAACCTAATTGCTTGGCTTCTGGCTTAAGAGGTATGGTATGTGTGATCACCGAAGCGTCAAAGTTCTTTAAGTCTTCATATCCCCAAGCAATGGTTGCAATGTTATCTTGCAAAACATTAACTATCTTCCTCTTAATTTCTTCAGGACAAGTCTTTCCTATGAGAAAATTCCTTTCGGGACCTGAGTGAGTCAAATTAACAAATTCATACTTCCCTCCATCACTCTCTGTGGATACCCTTTGACGAGCTCGTGGGTCAGAGTCAAATATCCTTTCTATTGCTACCATCCCCTTTGGAATACTATTGCTTTTCAACTTCAGTATCCCTTCTGTGTCACCATTCTCAGGATCCCAATCTCCCTGGTCTCTCTCAGATTCATCAATTATATGTCCTTTGAAGACATCTGAACTTGCCAAGAAGGCCAATATATGTTGGTCATCATCGAATACCTAAAAAATTTTGAACATTATCGAGGACAGCTAGGACTGAGACTAATTCAACTAAAAATATTTTTAGCTTGGATTCGTGCATAGGCTCCAAGGTGCTAGCAGTAATGGCGAGGGCATCTGTAATCTGATTAGTTTCTCTAGGAATCAGAGTGATTCCCAAAAGCGTCAAAGTCTTTAATCAGATTCCAAATTCTATTTCTATATGTAGCCAATCTTTTGTTATGACAAGTATATTGGTTGCGAACCTACTTTACAATTACTTCAGAATCCCCCATTACCATGAGAGTGATGACATTCTTTTGATGGGAAAACATAAGTTCGCAAGCAAGTGCTTCATATTTAGCCACATTATTTGTCCAGCCAAACTGCAACCTGTAAGATGCAAAGTAATTATTCCCTTTCGATTTGGTTAGTTCAATCCGTGCTCCACTTCCTGCTTTGGATTTAGAGCCATCAAATTTAAGACTTCATAATTGATCTTTAGCTAGGAGTTCTTTCTTTTTTGGGATAACAGGGGATGACTTGCTTAAGATGGGTGGTGGCTCGGGCTATTGCTTCCCATCAAGAGTTAAAGGTGACTGGGGGCAAGGTTCACTTAAAGATTCTTCTATATTTAAAGCTTGTTCAAGGATCACTCCCTGGACAACTTCTTGGATCAAGTTGTAATCGCATTCATTTTTCATCAATGTCTTAGGCATTGGAAGAGTATCCATGGCGGGTGTAATGGAGAAAGACTAAGATACCTCAACCTCTTCTTGGAACTCAGAGTATAGAATATGAGTGCTCAAATCGGGAGGGATCTTCCTCTTGAGAAAGACTAGTTCTAGTGAGGATGTTAGCGTCCTTAGCTTCAAATGGGAATTTATTGGTGGGTGTTTGAGGTTGATCTTGATAAGTTTGTTGAGACTGGTAGATATGGTTTAAGATATCTATGCAGGGTTGACATGTCAACTCATAATGATTCTGATAATGTACCCTACACCAATTAGGAAGCAACAAACTACACAAATCAGTCTCTTCTCCCATACCAGCCTATCTTGTTGCAATTTTTTTATTAGAACTTGTTGGTTGACCGAGATCATTGGGTCATTATGTTCTAGAGGTAGTGTATCATCAAGATTGAGTATTGAGGTCACAATCTCCTCCTGCTTGTAAACTCCTATCTCAGTCTCAAAGTATGCTACTTCATTGGGGGAATCATATTCAGTAATCATGTGTTTGAGCCTAGGTTCATCTCAATTCTAATCTATGTTGCCATCCCTTTCCAAGGCAGCCACATGTCAGATAAATCCAAAGAAAAATATCCCCCAATACTCTTCATTAGCTCCCGACTCAGGAGCATACCATATGTTTTTGGGATATCGGCCACTTGGATATCTATGTAAGTTTGGATCCTTGGATCCGATCCAACCTATACATACATATTTTTTAGTTCTCCCACCACGTTAACCTCAGTTTTCTCCAATTGAATTACTTTCATATTAGTCTAGGTAGGACTTAATCCTATCTTCTTGCAAATGAAAAAGGGCATAACATTACCCGATGCTCTGGAGTCTAGTAGACAGTTATGCAGATTCTTTCCAAAGATTCTTAAACTCAAAAGGAAAGGTGGGGTACTAGTCTTACCTTTATAGATGGTTGCATTTGTCTCATTTGTTGGAGTCGCTTTACCTTTTCCTTTTGAATGATTTTCCTCCTCCAAGGCTTTCAACACAACTTCTCGTTGAGTCAGGCACCACTTCATAATGTCAAAGAATGACAATGAAGTTTTTTGTTTCTATATTTCTACAATGAAATCAATTTCCAAATCATTTCTAACTTGATACTTAGGGAAAGAAGGTGGATTACCTTTGTTATGAAAGTTAGAAGTCCTCTTTGGTGGTGGTGGGTTGTTATTTGCATTCTGATTAGGTGGGACCATGTTGTTGGGAGGTGCAGATGTCGTAAATGGGCCCTTATTCTAATTTCTCAGAAAGTGACCACCTTTTGACTGGAAGGCTTGGGCATCATACACATCTTCTTTTGGTTCATTGTCTCCATGCATGATAAATTGATATTTTTCCTCAATTGTCTCATAGGTCATAGCAGTGCTCACTGACCCACCATCTTGATTGGAATTTCCCTGTGGAGGGTGGGAATCAGCTTGCGCAATCTTCACCATTTTTTCCATCTCTAGGCAATTGACCTCATAATGTGTTGCAGTATCATGTAGTCTACACCAATTAGTCATGAAATTGAGATCTGCAATATTAGCAGTGTGTGGTTTATCTTCACTAGACTGATAATTATGGTGAACTCCCCTGTTGTTGGGTCCAGTGTTCCACTACATATTGTTGTTGTTGGACCTCTGATTGTATCCTCTGTTTTGATTTTGATAATTTTGGTTAGAGGAGTTTTGGTTCTGGAAATTCCTATTGGTGTTCTGATTTGTATTTTGATTAGAGTAATTACCCTGGATGTTATAACCTCCCTAGTTCTAGTAATTCTGATTTTGGTTCTGAGGGGGGTTATTTCTAAGTTTTGCCATGTCGTTGGACATTTGTGATAGTGTCTTTTTTAGAGTTTCCACCTCATTGGTTAGTTGAACAGTTTGTTGATTTTCTACCAATTTCCCCATGGATGGTTGATTGACAAGGTTTAACCCTCCCGCTTGATTGTTATAGCTTGGTGATTGTTGGGAAGAATCTTGCACACCATTGGTGAAGAAAGGTAGAGGGGGTGGGGTATGTAACTCAAACATAGGCCCATATTGGGAGTATGACGTCCCTAGAACTGTATTATACAAAGGAGGGTTAGGCATTTGATATCCTATAGGAGGAATAACTCCTCTTAAACTTCTTGATTGTAGACCCATCTGTTATTACAATTTAATGGCTAGATGATAAAATTTAGACAAAGAGTCAATCTCGTTGGCAGCATAAGTTCTCTGCAAGAATAGGCCAATCATGGGATCAACATCTCTTAAATATGCCAGAATGGAAATATTTTTAGCCACTAAGTAAGGGTCTTGTAACATGCAGAACATTCTTTAGAATCTAGTGTTGAATAATGGCAATGGTTCATGAGGTTCCTTTCGTATGGTAGCGAATTGATGATACAGGATGGCAGGGTCTACATAGACCCTGAACTGATTAATAAAGGCATTTCATAAATCTACCCAGCTTAGAATAGACCCATAAGGCAGATTTAGATACCAGTTGTACACCATATCTCCTAAAGACTAGGGAAATAACCTACATACTGTTAGAACCCAAAATTTCCATCTAAAACCCTAAGGTTTTCCCACAAATTTCCATAAAAATCCTAAGGTTTTATTCTCATTTGAACCTAACATTTTCACTATCTTCTCCTTAAATTTCATTTTTCCATCCTTAATATTCAAATACCTTTACCGCCATATAAAAAATCCAATATGACTCATATTTCTATTGTGTCTATATTCATGGTCTTTACCGCCTTACCATGGCCTCCCACAATGGGCTCATGATATGGTAGTAGCGGTCAAAGGAGCGAGCATGAAGTGTTTACTGCACTACCGTGCATAGTCAATTCATTGACCGCAGTAGTGCAGTAAACCATTGGTCATTAGTGGTAACGGCTAAAAGAACTGGCAAACAAGAGGCTCACCACGGTGACTACGGTGAACAGTTACCGGTTGAAGGCAAATAGTCAGTGAGCGGTTACCGCTATACCGTAGCCGCTAAAATATAGACCATGGTGACTACGGTAACGGTCAACCGAAGGGTTAGTAAGCGAAGTGGCGGACAGGTAGCGGTTACCGCGATACTATAGCCACTAAAACACAGACCGCGGTGACCACGGTGGATGGTGAAAGAAATTGGCAAGGATGGTTAGTGGCTACACTGCAATACCATGGATAGGCAACGAACAGACCACGGTAAGGCGGTAAGAATGGAAAGTGAGCAGAAGTCAAATACCACGATACCGTGGGTAAGAAAGTCAAAGACTGCGGTAGTGTGGTAAACATGAAGATAACTGTCAATTCATTGACCCAAGTAGCGCGGTAAACATGAAGATAACCATGATCGGCGATGACAATGAAGACCGTTGAAAAGTCAAAATACTACCATACCATAGGGTACAAATAGCGTGACCGTGGTAGAGCGGTAAAGATGTTAAAATCCATGGGAAATTAAAGGGCAGAAAGTTATATGGAAAAATAAAAAGCATAAGACTATAGTTTAAACATTTAATTTGCCGATAAGGCAATATAATTAAATGTTTTAATTTATTGTCAACAAAATGTGAATAATTGTAACGGGTAGAATGAAGGGTCGTGACCTTTGATCTTTAATGTATAAATATTTGAAAAAATCTGAAAGGTAAAAGAGGGGTTAGAGAGGGAGATAGAAAGCAGTAGTTAGATTGTAGGAGTTATAATTTTCCCGAGAAGGGACTAGAATGTAAATAATGATAGAATTTCTTGAAGCAGAATCAATGGAGAAAATATGTTAAACTGGTAAATTTATTTTGGTGTTTAGTTGTTGTGATAAATAAAATTCATATTCTTTATTTTTTGGTTGTCTCCAACTTGGGATCTTTTAATCATTTAAATCAGCATATCAAGTATATATCTGGTTTATCAAAATGCATTCTCATTTTATATGATTTAATTAAACTGGTGTTTGCAAGTCAGAATTAAATTATCTTGATAAATCATAGTGGTTTTGAGATTTCTTCTGGATAGTTAAAGAAGAACTTGATAAAGGAACATTCTAGCATTGTTTATGCAAGTCATAGACTTAGTGAATTTTTTTGCCAGCCATAGAATTTTCAGAGTGCCTAACAACTAGAGTTAAACCAATAGGAGGAAACACATATCATTTTTGACTCCATTACCCATGTGGATAGAAGGCACTGATTTGCCACAACCCAAAGATACAAATCCATATCAAACAATCTATTTAAAAAACCTTTCATTTGTGCAGTAGGAGTAGGAGTAATTGTAGTAATCTCACCTGTCCACTTCCCTTTGCCATTGTGGATAGATTGTTTCACCAGGAAATACATCTTAAATTTGCAACATACAGATAGCTGCACCCACCTAGGTTTTGCAGAGCTTGAAGAATAGAAGGTACAATTGCATCAATTGACCTTGTTAGTTGGCCAAAAGCATTGTGAGAGCTTGGCAACCTCTCGTGGTTTAAACCAGCATTTTTGAGAACCAACAAATTTGCGACTCTGCTGGGGAAAAATTCCAGAAAGTTTTCAGCCTTTCGATTTATAGAGGCAACAAAGATTTCACATTTTGTTTGGAGATTTTGCTGGGGGCAAACCAAAGCAATATTATAATCTATTTATTTTTCCTACTTTTGGAAAAGTAGGTGGCGACTCTGTTTTGATTTGATATATAATGCATAGATATTGTGGTGCAGTAATATTTTCTCAAGATGGCAGAAGAACAAAGAAGACACCAGACAAGGAAAGAATTAGAAGAAATGAAACAACAAGTGTTATACTGGGAACAAAGAAACCTACAATTGAAACAAGAAATGTTGCAAGAGGGACTTGAATTTGACAATGAAGGTAATATGTGCTATTCACAGTAGAACGCTTATACACCATAGCCATTACCTCAAATGAATCATCTTCCATTTCCTGAAACAAGATCAATGGTCTACCAAAACCCATATGGCCCTCCAAATTTTGTCTCAATTATTGATAAACCATTTAACTTTAGTAATATCCAAGGTTACCCAAATCCTTACCCCTGCGATGAGATAGAACTGTTTATGCAGACCCCTAAATTTCATTGAGAATGGAATGAATCAACTTATGAGCATATGGAACAATTCTGGAATGTCATTGTCAGCTTTCAAGTTTATCCAGAGGATGTCATTATGAAATGTTTTTCAAGATCTATGAGGGATAGTGCAAGGGAATGGTTTAAAAATTTTCCTGTGCAAAGTATATCTTCATGGGAGGATCCGAAAGAAATATTCTTGAGCCACTATGGGGGAAAAGATGATGATCAAGAAGAAGGTGATGATGTACATACTCAAAACCAAGACTTCATTATAGAATCAGAATGTGGAATTTCCCCCTTTGATGCATTTTTTGACATAAGGAAATATGAAGGAGAGGATGAAAAAGTTAACAGGATGGTAGACATTGTTGTGCAGTTTTGCACACACGCCTCACTAAATGTGGGAACCCTCTTTTTTCGCTTTTTGGTGTTTTGACCCTTTCTTTTTGGGGGTTTTTCGCTTGCTTGGGTTTGTTCCTTAACGACCATTTTTCCAATTGAAGTGGCATTCTTTTGAACTGTATTGAAAATCTAAAGTTTTGGCTTTATCTTGGGTTTTTCACTGTTTTCGGGAAAATCCGCCTGGGCCGGATTCTCCTGGTTCCTTCTTATTGTCCGAAATTGCTACTTTTGCACTACTTTCAGGAAAGTCTGCACATCCCAAATTTCCCTGAAATCTGTGGCAGTGTCGAATCCCCGAAATTCGTGGCAGTGTCGAATCCCTAAAATCTGTGGTGATGTCGAATCCCCGAAAGTTTTTTGTGGCCGCGGATGTCTTGTCGAATGCATTAATGGCGTTTGTGCAGAGGTCTTTTGGCTTTGATATATTGATTCTTTGAGGAGTAATTGATCATTTGATTTTGTGCATTTGCTATCATTTGGGCTTGTGTGTTGGGGTTCTTGGTGTTTGCTGGATATTCGGATTTTCGAGGCCATTTGGATTGTGCATTTACATTTCCTGCGCGTGGGTTGTATTCAGTTTGCATTGAGCGGTTGTATCTCGACTCCACCATTTTCAACCTTCACGTTTCCATGGTATGTAGATGTGCCCTATTCTCTATTGATTTCAATGGCTTTTCTTTGTTTGCTTGGGGAGTCCTTCGTAGGTTTCCTGGTTTTCTGGATGCGCGTCATCATTGTGCATTTTGGGGTTTCATTTGGTGCACCAGTCCACTTCTATTTATCAGGTGTATGCGTCTTTGTCTGGTGTTGCTTTTTATTTGGGCATGGGCTTGCTGTGGCTTCATGCTTTCCATTTAGGTGTATTAGCAAGTCGTTTGTGCTTTCATGGCGGACATTTGGGTTTTCGACCTAGGGCATGGCCAATCCTCTTCAAATTTCTATGAGGAGTGTCCTTAGTTCACGTTTTATTTCTCAGGGTCCTAGGTTTGTTAGTTTCGGAGTTTTGGCATAGATCCAGAGTGATTTGAATTGATTTGATGAAATTACCGAGGACGTAGACAGGTTCGGGTTTTCGAGGTCTTCGCGGAATTTTGCTTCCCTTGGATTTCCCCAAATTTTCTATAACCTCTTCTTTTTTCACTTTCTGTCAGATTTCATTTGGTTTCGCCAAAATCCATTCCATCCAGATTTTCCCGAAGTCCGCGATCGGGTCGTTTTACCCATTTTGAGCTTTGATACTGTTATATCTGAATTTCGCCAAAATCCGTTCCATCCAGATTTTCCCGAACAGTCTGTGTCCCTTCATTTTCCCCGAGTAAGTTGTAACTGTTGTTGATTTCGCTAGAATTCGTCCCCGGCGGATTCTTCCGGGTGTTTTGGGGAAATGTTGAATTTGATGGTTATGGATTGTGGGTTTCTTGGTAATACATTTGATTAACTTAAAGAGCTTATGCTAAGTATTCTTAATGGTTTTCCTTTGTTAAGTTGGTGATTTAAATGATGTTTTGGGATTTTGTTTGTTTGGTTCGCTACAATCTGCCTAGTCCGGATTTTCCCAAAAATCCTTCCCAGTGCAGAATCCATGAGGGGAGCTAAATCTCGAATTTTGAGATAATGATCTTTTGCACTTATTGCTTCTTATGGATCTAATTGTGGTTATTCTTATGTGTTCACAGGAAAGATCAGGACAAAATGTTGCTGGTCGAGGAAAGGGAAAGGCAACTGACCCTGGTGCAGAGGCTTCTGCCATCTCAGATGCAAAAAAGGTTAAGTTGGATATAAAGAGCAGAATTCCTAAGAGTAAGTTGACTTCAATTTGGTCAGGGATCACGAACACAAATGTAGGCATGTGGGATTACAAGGAATTCAAGGTTAAGATGTCAGCACCAAACCTTCCTCTGTTGTCAAGGAGACTGGTGGAATCCGGGTTGGCTCATGAGGTAGGTTTCCCTTCTATAGTGCAATGCTACGAGTTGGTACTGTAATGTGCTAGAAATTATGATAGTGGAACACAGAGGATAATAGGTCCTCAGGGAAGGATTCTTACTAGTTTCAGTCATGTGGCCATTGTTGCAACCTTTGACATACCTGATAGATCTCATGTGGTGGGCTTCGACCTGGAGGTTGCTAGGAAGTACTATGAGGAAAACATTGTTAAATCTCAACACGTAATCAACTCTTGGCTAGAGAAGCCTAAATCTCATTTCTCTAAGTTGCCCAAGCAACTATTCAGGTTGAAGTTCAAGAGGGAATATTACAATGCCATTACCCTTCTCAGTAGATTGATAGGATTGAAGAGTGCAGGGGTTTTTGAAACATGGATGTTCAATGTGATCGCTAGAGTGGAATAGGGGATAGACTATCATTAGGCAGGAGTTATTAGCAATATGATCCACCATCAATTGTGCAATGTCTTGCAGACCAAGACTTTCACTATGACCTCCTATCTAGTGTATTCGTTGGCCAGACTTCATCCATATAAGGGATTGAGCACTAGGGGTATTTTTGGGTAGGACACTATCTATGAGGTGTATCCACAGTTGCATTTGACTGGTGGAAGCTACCGAAGGTCGAATGATGCCTTCACTATGTACATTACCAGACTGCTGTAGGGTGCAAAACATGTAAGAATCTTGGATAAGGCAAAAGAATTGATAAGGAGGTATGGAGCTTGGTTTATTCAATTCCCAACCTTCTCATATATCAGAGTTGATGGTTTTCAGAGGGCTCCCTACAAACTCCCTAGGTATCCCACTGATCATGTTGTGTTGTTGGAAGTCACTAGAAAAATTTGTGACTTTGACAACATTGTGAAGGGAGCGATGCATAAGACAGGTTTTGGGAATGATTTCCCTTTGAAGATAGGAATGGGTGAAGTTTGTGCCTCCATTCAGTCTGCTCATGCTTCGAAGGAGGAGATGGGTACTCTTGGGCTCTCTTTTCATTCTAAGAGAGCAAGGTTTGATATTACTGGTGAGGCTCAGAAGAAGGCCAGTAGGGATTATAGCCATAAAGTTCATATTGAAGATTACTAGATTAACCTTGCTGATGAGTTTGAGGTAAGAAAGAAGAGGTTTTCTAGATTGCCAGTCAATTTGGTAAGATTATATAATGTAAAGGCTATCCCAAACCAAGTGGAGGAGGATGGAAATGTGATCCAAGGTCATGTGTATGAGGCAGTAAAAGATAAACCAATGGGAGAAGTTGATTGGTTGGAGGAGGAAAAGACTGACTTAGATTAGATTATGGCCCCAATGATTAAATACACCAAGATGTGGTTGAAGCACAAAATGTTGGAGCTAGAGACCGAGGGTGTTCCATGCACCTATGAGTTAATGGGAGACTTAGAGTCTCGTTTTGCTTCTGAGGCTTCACTTGAACCAAATCAAAAGGGCAAGGAGAAGGTGGACTCTCCTTTTAGAATTCAAGTAAGGGAAGTGCAAGCTGAGAAGGCAGCAGAGATGGTCAAACAGAGGAGGCATTATGCTAAGAAGAGGAAACATGCTTCTAAGAAGGAAGTTGAGAAAGGACAGGAAGAAGAAGAAGTTGAAAGTGTCCATGCACTAGTGAAGAGGAGAAGGGTTACAAGGACATCTTAGAAAGTGGAGGAAGTTCCTAAGGCTGATAAGGAAATTTAGTCACCAGTGGTAGAGGTGGAGAGCTCGGGGGAGAAGACACAATTTTATATGAGGAGATCAAGGACTCCCTTCCCAAGAGATATTGTAGCCAAGGATGGTGTTTTAGTAAGTATCCCTACTACTGAACAGGTTGGTCCTTCCATTCCTCAGGATGCTGGTAGTGTAAGGGGAGAACCAAAATAGGATGAAGGTCCTCAGAATTTGGGTGAGGAAAAATTCCAAGAAGGAGGCCTCTTTAATGAAAAGGTAGAAATTGATAAAGTAGTTCAATCTCCCTTGGTGGCACATACAGACTCTCCTACAAGAGAACAAATGGACAAGTCTCCTCAAAAGGAGGAAGAAATACCAGTTAGGGCTCCTTCACTAGTGGAGGTTGTTGTAGAAGAATAGGAACGGCAGGAAGAGAACCCAATGGTGAGTGTTCCTAAAATTCCAAGTGTTGAGAGGGATGTAACTACTGGTCAGCAGGAGAAACAACATGATAAACAAGATATAGTGCCTGCTAGGTCTATTGTTCCTGATTGGCTTGAGAGGGAACTAAGGAGTAAGATGGTAATTATGGAGGATGCTCCTCGCAATTAGGATGCCCTCATGGCTAATGTTGAAAGAGAGAAGACAAAGAAGAAGGCAAGGGTCGTATCCCAGATTGAGAGGGATGAATCTGGTAACCAGGTGGCCCATATTGCTACCCCTGCTCCAAACAAAGATAGAGATAATGTGACTACCGAGGACTATAATGTGTAGACTATTGATTTGGGACATGCTATTGTTGAGCAGGATATTAAAGAATATGAGGGTTCCAGTGCAGTTATTGTGGGGAGATTGAAGAAGGCAGTGCAAACCAGGCATGAGCTAGAAAAGGAGAATGAAAAACTAAGGAAATACTTGCAGGATTTGATGAAACCTTTGCAGGCTATTAGCTCCTCCTCTTCTGCTGCAGGATTCCTACCCCAGGAGACAATTTCTGAGTTGGAAAAGATGAAAGGTACTTCACATGCTATGGTTACCTAGTTGCAAGGTGTCCAAGCTAAGGGAGATGAGGCCATTAAGGGCATGTTATCCACTAGAGGGGATGCACTGAGGTCGATTGATTGGTTGAAGGCTGCATTGGCACAAAATAATGTGGATACCAACCTCTTCTTGCAAAAGATTACAATAGTCATGGGGTTCACTGAAGACAAATTAGTACAGTGCAAGATTCTTCCTTTTCCAAGAGTTTTCGAACCTTGGGAAAGGTATGAAATCCTGCAAATGAGGCAAAAGGCCTTGAAGAAGATTTATAAATAGGTGAAGCAAATTGAGGATGCCTTGACTGGTGTTCATGAGAGGTGCATTTCATTCTTTGAGGTCATGACTGGAAGGAAGAAGTTTGCTTCGAAGCATCTCAGTTTGGAGCAGCTTAGGGAATGGTGGAGAGATGTGTATTCTCCAATCAGCGAAGGGTCAATTACTAAACATCAGTTGGATGATGCAGCAACATACATTGTAGTCATTGACAGATATTTGACCAACAAAACTGAGTGGGATGGTACAGTTAGGCAAGCAAGGGAAGATATCAAGATTCTTGAGAGAAAGATTAGGGTTTTGTCTGTGCCACCTGTTGTTGAGCTGGATAGGGTCCTATTGGCCGTACATGCTGAAGGGGATAAAGTTAAAGAAAAGGATGGGGAGTGATTATATAGAGTTACATTGATATTTGTGCTTCCCATTAATTTACATGTATTGGGCCAACCTTTTGATGTCTTGGCGGTTTTGGATGAAATTGGTGCTATGGCACATTTCATATGGTTCGAATGTCTTTTAGGCCGACCTCTTGTAGGTCATGTTTTTATTGTAAATCATAATTTGGGCCGACCTATCTTGTAGATTCTCTATAAAAGTGGGCATGTTGCCTCATTTGAGTAGTAGATAGGAGATTAGAAAATAGAGATAGAAGGATAGGTAGATCAAGAGAGTAGCTAAGTGATATTAGAGCAAGTTAGTGTTTATTTTCCAAGAAAATGTTGTAACAGAAAATGTGGAATTGCTGCCTGGATGATTTAATATAAGAGGGATATTATGTTTGGAATCTCATCTGGCATGGTTCTTGTTATTCTATCTTTCAAATTGCTTAATATTTATGGTTAAATGATTTGATAATGCTTAGGGTTTCATGTTTGGAGTGTTTGCAGCGATCTCTAGTCCATAATTTTTGCAGTTAGTTGATTGTTAGTTGCTTTGCAAAGTTAGCCTAGACTTATATTTGTGCTTAGTTCAATTGTGAAGGTTTATTCAACTCAATTGTTGTAGGATTGACTGAATGAATGTTTATGATTTGAAAATCTTTCAACACCTTAGAAGATTGCACTATTTCTGCAGAATTGCATATTCATCTGGGTCAAGCAGAAAGTAGTTTATGAGAGATCGATCCATTTTAAGCATTTTATCTTTTGCATTTTCAATCTTAGGGTTAAAAGTAGTTTTAACATTATCTCTGAAACCTTTATCTTTTGCTATTTCTTTATTATCTGGGTTCCAATCAAGATTGAAAGTATCATTTTAGTGTCCATATTTGATAAAATTCGAAGTCCAGTGTTGCTCATAGTAAGGTCCCATTATGATTACCAACATTTTAACATTTATCACTAAGTTGTTTTACTGCATTGTCAAGACCTGACATTAGAGACCTTGGAGTTATCTCTTTTCCCTAGAGATTTACTTTTCAAGAGAGATAGGATATTACATTATGTCTAAGTTGTTGTTGTGTAGAAAATACCATCAATAGACATCTATATGCAAATACCTCCTCATCATAGGCCTACAAAGCCCCTGTTTGTTGCACAATTTCTAAGAGCATCGGAGCCTGAATCAACTCATTGGTCAAGATCATTAAAGCAACGTGTCTTAGATGCAACAAATAAATTTATTGATTCCATGGTTGGGACAATGTACATGAATACTATCAACAATGGATCTAATAGTGATATTATGAATAATCAAATAATGCAGCCAATAGAGGATACATATGCAAGTTAAAATGATGACAATCTATGTGAGGAAGAAGAAGATGATGATGATATGAGTGGTCAATCATACATATTGGATGAGGAATACAATGATGAAGATGTTCTTGAAGATACACTTCATAAAGAATATGTTGGTGACAAAGCAAGCAAAAATGAGCAAATTGAGCCCTCATTCTCATACCAACACCATGCTGGCACAATTGATGATAAGAAAAATTTCATGGCAGAAAGCTTGCATGAGGAGGACAAAGATATAGAAGATATCTCCTGCATATCAGATTGTGATAGTGTGTGTTATGAGGGGGTCATTGAATACTCAAATTGTGAGGATGAAATGGTGGATGTTGATCTACAACAGGATGATTGTTGCAGTTCATATGGAGATCAAGAAGTTGGAGAAATAGCAAGAGATCTGGTTGAAACATGTTCACTCAGTAGTGAGCAAGTTTCAGATTTGTTAACTCTTGAATACCAAAAGTGTGCACTTAAAGATGAGTCTGAAGTTTTGGCTCCAGCCTAAATTTTTTTTGACAATGAAGGTAACAATTCATGTGATCCCATGTGCATCTATCACAGTGATGAGGATTTCTTTGAAGCTGATCAAAAGTTTGTTTATGTCCAAAAGGAGGTATGTGATTTAAATAATTTTTGCCTGCAAGAAGAGGATACTAGTTTGCATATCATTGATGATGAGTGTCCAGCATTTTTTGAGTCAATTATGTATAAGGATGACTGTATGAATCGAAAATGTATGTCAGTGCCAACTGAGAATAAGAAAGAAATGGAGAGTGGCTCTAATTTGATTGTTTTGGAGGTGTTGTTGAGATTGAATTTTTTGGTTGCCATAAGGAGTATTCAGATTTGTAGGCCCCAGCATAGCTGCTTGATCATTCAACAACATATGATAGTGAGCATGCCTATGAATATTTTGTTGAATGTGGATACACTTTGTATGCTGAGGGTGATAAATATTTTTTACATGATAATAAGAATGATGAAATGTAGACTGATGAGATGAATATGAATCAGATTGAATACAATGATTTCCTGAAGGTTTTCAATGGCAGTGCATGTTGCAGGGTAGGTGGAATGGATAGTTTCAAAAGAATTATGGTGAGCTCAAAATAGAATAATGTCTATGATAGAGGAAAATGCAGGTTTCTATTTTGGGTGCCCTGGGGCCATCCTTTATGGTTTAAATTTTGAAACCATAGCAAGTACAGAGGACTAGGGATTGCCAGTGCATGGACAATTCCTAACAAACCTCTTTAATCATTCACTTCCATGCACAATAATTTTTGAGGATCTGAGTTTGCCACTACATGGACATTCTCAGAGGTTCCCTTGTTGAAAAAATATTTTTCCATGTACAGTAGTTTAGGATCCTTTTCATTCCCTCCATTTGCTCCATTTTCATGTCCTTCACTTTTCATTCCCTTCATCTATCGTGGATTTCATTTTTCATTCATGTCTTGGTCTGCTCTCCCAGAGTAAATACTGGATTCTTGCAGTGATTTGTAAAATCACTCATCCCCAATAGGAGCCACTATTAGAACCCAAAATTTCCATAAAAATCCTAAGGTTTTATTCTCATTTGAACCTAACATTTTCACTATCTTCTCCTTAAATTTCATTTTTCCATCCTTAATATTCAAATACCTTTATCGCCATATAAAAAAGCCAATATGACTCATATATTTCTACCGTGTCTATATTCATGGTCTTTACCACCTTACCACGGCCTCCCACAATGGCCTCGTGGTATGGCGGTAGCGGTCAAAGGAGCGAGCATGAAGTGTTTACCATGCTACTACGTGCAATCAATTCATTGACCATGGTAGCATGGTAAACCATTGGTCATTAGCGATAACGGCTAAAAGAACTGGCAGACAGGAGGCTCACCGCGATACCGCAGAGGGTTCGAGTGGAGACCGCAGTGACTGCAATGAACAGTTAGCGGTTGGAGGCAAACAGTCAATGAGCGGTTACCGCTATACCGTAGCTGCTAAAATAAAGACCATGGTGACTACGGTAATGGTCAACTGAAGAGTTAGTAAGCGAAGTGGTGGATGGGTAGCGATTACCATGATACCATAGCCGTTAAAACATAGACTGCGGTGACCATGGTGGATGGTGAAAGAAATTGGCAAGGACGGTTAGTGGCTACATCGCGATACTGTGGATAGGCAACAAACAGACCACAGTAAGGTGGTAAGAATGGAAAGTGAGCAACAATCAAATACTACGATACCATGGGTAAGAAAGTCAAAGATTGCGGTAGAACGGTAAACATGAAGATAATCGTCAATTCATTGACCGTGGTAGCACGGTAAACATGAAGATAGCCGTGATCGGCGATGACAATGAAAACCGTTGAAAAGTCAAAATACCACCATACCATAGGGTGTGAATAGTGTGACCGTGGTAGAGAGGTAAAGATGTTAAAAGCCATGGGAAATTAAAGGGCGGAAAGGTATATGGAAAAATAAAAAGCATAAGACTATAGTTTAAACATTTAATTTGCCGATAAGGCAATATAATTAAATATTTTAATTTATTGTCAGCAAAATGTGAACAGTTGTAATGGGTAGAATGAAGGGTCATGACCTTTGATCTTTAATGTATAAATATTTGCAAAAATCTGAAAGGTAAAAGAGGGGTTAGAGAGGGAGATAGAAAGCAGTAGTTAGACTGTAGGAGTTAGAATTTTCCCGAGAAGGGACTAGAATGTAAATAATGACAGACTTTCTTGAAGCAGAATCAATGGAGAAAATATGTTAAACTGGTAAATTTCTTTTGGTGTTCATTTGTTGTGATAAATAAAATTCATATTCTTTATTTTTTGGTTGTCTCCAACTTGGGATCTTTTAATCATTTAAATCAACATATCAAGTATATATCTGGTTTATCAAAATGCATTCTCATTTTCTGTGATTTAATTAAACTAGTGTTTGCAAGTCAGAATTAAATTCTCTTGATAAATCATAGTGGTTTTGAGATTTCTTCTGGATAGTTAAAGAAGAACTTGATAAAGGAACATTCCAGCACTATTTATGCAAGTCATAGACTTAGTGAATTTTTATGCCAGCCATAGAATTTTCAGAGTACCTAACAACTAGAGTTAAACCAATAGGAGGAAACACATATCATTTTTTACTCCATTACCCATGTGGATAGAAGGAACTGATTTGCCACAACCCAGAGATACAAATCCATATCAAACAATCTATTTAAAAAACCTTTCATTTGTGCAAGAGTAGGAGTAATTGTAGTAATCTCATCTGTCCACTTTTCTTTTCCATTGTGGATAGATTGTTTCACCAGGAAATACATCTTAAATCTGCAACATACAGATAGGTGCACCCGCCTAGGTTTTGCAGAGCCTGAAGAGTAGAAGGTACAATTGCATCAATTGGCCTTGTTAGTTGGCCAAAAGCATTGTGAGAGCTTGGCAACCTCTCATGGTTCAAACCATCATTTTCGAGAACCAACACATACCACATCTTGATGGGCTACCTAATCACGAGTACAAGAATCCTTAAAAGCCTATATATGCTCCTCAGTGCTTCTTCATTCTCCATGCATATATTTGGAAGAAAATCTCTCTGAATTCTTGGGAAAATCGTGTATACTACCAGGGATGGTCCCCAGTGGGGGGGGATTATTTGTGAAGAAATCCATGGGTGGTGGCTGGATTGGTTGAGTAGGTTATGGTGATATTGGTTGAACCGGTGGTGGTGTGGGTGAATTAGGTTGCTAGGGTGGTAAAGATGGACTTGGCAGAAATCCAAGTGGAGTAAGTGGTGGTGATAATGGTGGGATCAAAACTCTATGAGCTTGGGGTCTATATCTAATCGGGGTTTGGAGTTCTACCAAATGGTTCAGGGTTCATAGAGGATTTGAGAATCATCCCATACATTTCTGGTGAGAATGAACCAATCCGAGCCAACTTGTTCCTTCAGGCCCTCCTTCTAGCGCCAGATCTGTTGATGGTTAAAATAGCACAAACAATATAAAACAAAATATTTCTACTCTATTTCTCCTAAAAAATAAAGACTACATATAGTAGCCTAACTTCCAAGGTCCTGGTAGTTGGTTCTCAACTATGTAATGTCACTCAATTGGCCAATGCAACTGTAATATTCAAGGGGCCTTTGTTTGTGATAAGGAATACAAACTGTATCAGATTCATCAATCTATGTTTAATGGGGGGGTTTAAATAAATAGAAAAAGGATAGATCAAGGCACATATCAGTAAAACATGAACAAAATTCTTTAACATCGAGACATATATTCTCAACAATGAGTGTTTCTTAACAAATCAAAACCATAACATGATGAAACTCACAAAACAATCCATACCATTGCATACATTTACAGTGCTTAATTTAATCATCACAACCATTCATCAAGCTATTACAGTATTCAAAATAAACTCCTCATTTGTTGCCAATAATATAGATCAACAAACATATAATAATTCCATTCATAGATAATTTAATGAAATAATATTTAAAATTTGGTTTCCCCTATTAATTTGCATCAAATAAGAAACATTTATGCACAACAAACTCACTGGCATACAAACCAATTATGGTTCATTAACCTTATCCAATAAGTTCAACTCCAACATAAAAATGTATAAAAAGTGTATCTAAATTAAACATGAACTTAAAAGTATCTTTTCTCAAAGCTATAAAATCCTATTTTCTATCATCAGGTGGCCAATCCTACTTCAATCATCCGACCTTTACAACATGGAGCTCAAAATTACATATAGACATGCTATGTATAAATCCCTCTCAATCAAAAATTGAGATCCACTAATCAAGGAACCGAAACCGCATCAAGAAACTAGATTGCCTGATCTTGAGTTCAAAGGTTGATTGCTCTATAAAGAAAAATCTAATGCCCAAGAAAAGAGATAGTACTAGCTAATGAAAACCTCTAGGTCAAAGTTTGATTGCCCTGTAAAGTAGGAGAGAAAAGGGGAAGTTATGTGCCAAAAATAGAACATTTTGTTGCCAACTCACTCTTGCGTAGTTTTCTCAAGTAGATATCCATCATAGTTGGAGAACACTAGTTGAAGGATTTCCACATCAAGCCAATTGACCTAGCTATCTTCAAATTTAATTCTTTTTAACTCTGCTGAGGCAAATTCCAGCATATCTTTCAATTTGATCAATTCCCTCCTAGCAGCTTTCACCTCCTATTTAATATCCATCAGTCTATCCAGCAATAAATCCTCTACATCATCTTCTTTCTGCATGACCTCCTAAAATGTGTTGTTCCATTTCTCCTTCAATTGATCCAAAGGCATGCCTTCTTTAACCGATATGTCTACATTGACTAAAATAGCTATTATAGCTTCTAATTCATCAAGTTGCTCATTCAAGTCTTTACTAGCATCTTGAACTTCATTTCTATGCTCATATATGAAGTCAAACATAAACAGAAATATGTTTGAAGCCTTTTCTAGAAAATCAACATTATCTTCTTCAAGGATTCATTGCTCTAAAAGAGTTGATTTTTGGTAACTTATTGATGTCTTTCATCTTTTGAATATATCCCTTATATTCTTCGTCCTGCTTTCCTAGGTCCTCAGCATGATGATTCATTTCTTCTATCAAATCAAGTGCCTTCTTATGGATTTCAAAACTATTTACCAATGCTTCACCCACTTCCTGATTAAGCTTGTCAATCCATCTATCCAGCATCCCAGACTTACTCCCCATTTGTACTAAATCATCAACTTCTCTTTTGTTGAGTAAGACAGGAGTTTCCAAGGAAGCAGCTTGTTGGGACATGGGAGTGAAAACATCTCTTAAGAAATTATGCAATTGATTTAATTGAGCCTTAAGCTCATCCTTTCTTTGTTTATCCTTGATCATCCTAGACTTTGTGGAGGAAGCTACAACATCAATGAGGTTCATTTGTTGATCCTTGTAGGCCTCCCTAAGTTGACTATGTCCAATTGATAATTAGTCACTTGCATATCTTCTTTATCCTTGTCCACCACCAGAATTGCACATTTAGCAATGATCTCTCCTACCTTTGTGAGCCTTTTGGAATGAACAACCCTGGCCTTTTTCTTAGGTCTCTCCTTTTCTATCTCCTTCATCATTTCTTGCCAATTAAGAGGCTGTGGTGGATCTATCTGCTTCTTCTCGAGATCTAGCTTTAACCATGTAGGAGCACTAGGAGTAGTGACTACTTGTGTTGAGGAAGAGGTAGTTGTAGTAGAAGATAATGGTTGTAACATGGTAACTTGAGGCTGAGAAGAAACTTCTTGCACATTTTTTTGCTCCTTTTTTGCATTCTCTTATGCAACCCTCTTGGCCTCTTCCTTATCCTTATGCTCTTGTAACCTTTTATCTTCTTGTTCCTTCTTCAAACATTCTTCCTCTGACCTCTTTTCTTCAAGCAATTTATCTTTCTCTCTCTCCAAGTCTTTGAGCTTGTCCCATGCTTCCTTTTCCTTTTGTTGTTTCCTAGCAAGTTCTTCAGCATCCTTTTCCTTTTGTAAGTGTTCTTCATCTTCCCTTTTCTTATAGGCCTCTTCAACAATTTTAAATTTAGCCTCAAGGGCTTCCCTTTCTTTGCCTAGCCTTCTCTTCTTCAAGATCATGGATCTTTTACAGCATTTCTAACTTGTCATTCTCCTCCTTTAT
>CM021103.1:685756674-685881025 GCA_007115665.2 Sequoiadendron giganteum | reverse complement strand
TGTGATTGTAGGTTTTAGGTTGAAGAGAAAGATTTGGAGCAAAGTTGTCAAGTTGCAAAAGTTGTCATCTACCTCAAGATCATGAAAAGAGCTCTACAAAAGAAATTTATGAATTTCAAGAGATGGAAACCTACAAATTGAGAGTGTAGACATTGAAGTACAAGACCTAGAAATAAGTTTTCTGAAACCCTAAAAGGACCCATTTTCCACTGAAGGTGAATGAGCCCTCTATGGCATAAAAACAAGTTTTCTACAAGGTACACACCTTTTTATGGTCTAAATACTTCCCCCATAGTTGATATAACAGCTAGGTAGCATTTCTAATTGTTATTTACATATTTTTTCCTTCATAACTAAATGTTTAAATAGAAAAAGACTTAGCAGTTTATCATCTTGTTCATAAATGGTGGTAAACCCTACTTTTTGTATTAAACACATTATAAATTATGTTGAGATTTTTGTTTGTTGGTTTGAGAGAATGTATAAAGGAGATAAAAATGATGATATGAACATTGAAATGACTATAAAATTTCACAAAATAGAGGCAACAAGAACTCAAACATTCACAATATAAGAGAATAGAAAGAAGTCCCTTTATTGAATACTACATGATCACATACTCAAAATGATCATCAACATTCTCAATGTCTAGATATGAGGGTGGTGTGCTGACCAAAAATATGGCATGGTTATAATAGCACATGCATTGAATATGGCATACAAATGTCACCAAAAATAATAGAAACATAAGAAAACACTTGATATATGATGTTATTGAAACTCTCATCCTATACAAAATGATTTTAATATTCTATTTTCTTGCTCCTTATAGTAATCCTACCATAAAGCACAATATTATAGTGATAGAGGAAAAATAATTGATGCCATTACATTATTCTTGATGGTTTATACTACCAAAAATTCATTCTTCATCCCTTCCTACAAAATTAAATAAAATAACACACTGAAGCTTGCATGCACACTTGTGGGGTGAAGTTATGAATGCCATAATCATATCTCATTCCCTATCCCAAAACTAAAACTTATCAATGTCATTTTCAAACTTACATGAAATTAGTCATATGTATGGAATTAAAAACTAATCAATAGTGTCACTTTAATGATGTTGAGAGAAGGGGGTGATTTAGTTTTAAAGATTATGTGTGTTAAAAATGTAAAATATATTTAACTATACACTCCATCATAATTTTCATATAGATTCATGTCTCATGTAAGAGACACCTTTTTATACAAAGGTAAATACACTATTGAAGATGTGAATCACATATTTTAGAATCTATTTGGGAAGGAAAGGGCATAGTCAAAGTTCAAGACAAGTTATTTGAGTTTTGTGGAAATATTGAGGAATAATACACTCAATTTGAATATAAATATTTTCTTGTAACATGTAAAAGAATGGGATGAAGTGAAGAAGGAATTTTTATCAAATATTGTATCTCCAAAAATTCTAAAAATAAAAATGTATGAGTAAAATGAGATATTTGGTCCAAGAGGAGTGAGAATCAATAAAATATTATGATCGAAAAATTAAGGAACTATCAATGAAGTAAAATAACCATTAATAGAAAAAAAAATACATAAAATGATTTGTCTCAGGACTAATTATTGAAATAAAATAATAATTTTAAGTACTAACCCTAACCTACCACATCAGGGATAACTTTAAGAACCCCCCTCTCAGTGAAGGAGTACAATCTTGGCGAATCTTTCCTTTTATTTGAAAGAATTAGTAATTTTCCCTCGCGAATCTTATGCACATTATTAAAAAAATTGTAAAATCTTGGCGAATCTTAATGAATAATTGGTAAAAAAAAATAATCACAGTGGCTAATCCTAGTGAATAATCACTAAAACGATTAATTATAATAGCGAATCTCTCCTTTAAAAATTTTCATAGTTGATCAGCGCAGTTACCCCTTTTTTATTTTTATTTTTAATATTGAAGTAGGGGCCCAGGGGTGGCAACCACCGGCAGGGTCAAGGGGCAGTGCCCCTTGCGGGGGTCAAGGGCGTTGAGTCCCCTTGTGGGGGTCGAGGGGGAAAAGCCCCTCGCCACAAAGCATAAATTCACTATTGAAAATGCATTGGAGCACACACAGATGAAGTGTTTTTAAAAAATCTCACTTGAAAAGTAAGACTAAATGAAACTTGAAAATTTTACCATCGATTATTTTTTAAATCAGATGGTTGCAAGTTCATTCCATGAGCGAATATCAGCATGAGTGAACATCATCGGTGGGACACTTAGGGATGTCCCACCGATACAATGATGATGACATATGTCATGAACTATTGGCAATAGTGAACAGTGGAGATCAAACAAAGCTTTGATCGGATGTCTTTCTTGGAGATTGGCATGAATATTGTAGATTCCCTTCATGATTCTCCAAAATTACACAAGTGGTGTACATGTGCCTTGGTGGACCCCAAGTGGAGTATGGAAGCCTTATCGGCATGAGTGAACATCATCGGTGGGACACTTAGGGATGTCCCGCCGATACAACGATGATGATGTATGTCATGAACTAATGGCAACAGTGAATGGTGGAGATCAAATTTAGGGCCTCAACAACCTTTTTAAAAGGCATGTGCATATAAATTCATGGAATTGACTTGCAACCATTCAATTAAAAATCTAATCGATGGTAATAAATAAAAAACCTATTCAAGGCTAAAATATCCCTAAAATGAAAAGATACATTATTATTAGTGGCGATATTTCCCAAAAATTAATTGTAGGAATATAAAATTAATGTTGAATATAATTAATATCTATAATTATAGTATAAAATACTGGTGAATCAATTCCAATGATGCATCGTTTAAAAAATAATGCATTGGCGAATTAATCGAGACAATTTTATTTTTTTATAAAAACCTAGCGATTCAACATCCATTCTAACTTGTATTATTCACCATTTTTGGAGGTCCCGATTTCAAATATTCACCAATTGGCAAAGATTCGCCACTAAATTTTTCCCTATACCACATAGAGGTAAAACAATTGTAGGAGAAAATAAAAGGATAGTGAGGGGCAGGTGCATGGAAATGGGTAGCAATTTTGTGGACACCCCCTAAAAGAATATTTGGAAAACCATAATCTGAGTGCATTATTACGTGCTCGCGTTATAACGTGCTTTCATTATAATGTGCTCGCGTTATGGCTCGTTATGCCGAGCGTAAGGCTTGACAACTGCAAACTGTAACAGTAGATTAAAAGTACATGTATCTTCGAAATGATGATGAGTAATCTGCAACTACAATAACAAAGTTAAATCCTAATCTAAACAATAATCTAAAATCTAACAACAAAGAATGAGGAAATAAACTAAATAAACTAAAAAATTAATGGAAATCTCTCACTGAATATGCATTCACCCCTTCGAATTATCTTGATTGCTCTTCTCTATTTTTCCTTTTCAGTATTCTTGCCCTCAGATTTTTGTGTTTGAATGCAAGTATAACTTCGTCGAGTGTCTAAGCAAAATATCCAAGATAAGTCTCTTCTCAAAAGTGTATGATTTTAGGAGTAATGATTTCGGGAGCTATGATTTCGGGAGGAATAATGATAATGACGGGCCATTTTATAGATTTTGGGTTTTCAAACGATCGACTCAAATTGAAAGAGAGATCGATGGACAAGATTGATGAATGCCATGCAATGTGAGTTCTACCTTAGATAGAACATGAGTTAGAACATGAGTCAGAACATGAGTTCAGGAGAGATTGAAGATAGAGACTAAGTTAGAACATGGGTTAGAACACGAGTTCAAGATCTTAATCTTCAAAAATAGAAGAAATAGACTTTGTATGCAAAAGCCAAAGTTGGAACTTGAAGACTAATGCATTCGAATGAAAATATGAGTTAATTAATTAAATAAATATATTTAATTAATAGGCATATCATGCATATGATTTGGATCTAGTTAACTGACTAGTTATGATGGAGAGTCTTCTCGCAGAGATAATTAGATGTTGAATTCGGAGATAACTGGAGAACTAAAAATAGATCTCGAGTCAGAAGGTGAGTGAATGATTAGTCAATTGATTGATAGAAGAATGTGACATAAATAATTAAATATGAATTAAATGTTGATTTAATTCAACATTAGAAAATAAGAGACTTAATTAAATAAATAAAGATCATTTATTTAATTGACTTTTGTAAAGGATAAAATGAATAATTAAATAATAAATATTTAATTATAGATAAAGGGGGTTAAATGAATAATTAAATAAAGAATATTTAATTATAGTTGAAATATGACAAAGGGGTAAGAATTAATTAGTTCGCAACATAATTAAATAAATATGATTCATTTAATTAATCAAGTTGAATAAAGGGTCATTTATGAATTAATGAATTACTTAAAAAGGGGTATTTAATTAATAGAGGAAATATGTGTTAAAAAGGTTAATTAAATAATAAACATTATTTAATCAAGACCACAGACTATATAAAATTATGTCGAAAGTGGTGTTCGTAGACCTAGACCAATTTTCAGTGTCTATAGTTTGCCCCTCTTTGATACAATGTTGTTTCAGTGTTGTGTCAAATAAAATATGCCCCAATCATGCCCCAGCATGAAACAGGTGAAGGTATGCTCCCTTGAGAAAATTGACAAATTTTTGAAAGTTTCAAAAAAAAATCAGGAAATATTCCAGATAAGTCAATTTGATAGTCAGAAACACTATGGAGTTGACAGAATTGAATTTGGAGATGGGATGGATGAATACGGTTTGTTTGAAGTTGAAAGGTTAAGTGGCCAATAGATGAGGTCAAAAGAAATGCCATTTTAAACCCACCTATAAATAGGAATTAGGGCTAAATCTAATTCATATTCACCCGGAGGAGTTAGAAAATGAGGAGATTTTGCTCTTACTAGCTAACGAAATGGCACCTATTCCATATGCTGCGCATCGAGGTTATCAGATCTAGACGTTCAGGAGGCCAGCCGACACAGGACCTCTAGTATGTACCTGAACACGAACTCTTGAAAGTTAAGTTTGCACGTAGTTTTAGGCTTGTGAAAAGTAATTATGCAAATGTGGTGCATCGTAAACGATGCATATTTCATCGTATTCGGTGCATCTGACTACGAAATGACGTATGTGCAAAAACATGTCTAAGCTAGGTTAGTCGGTTTAGGGAATGATCGCATATGAAGCATAATGCATCGCATCTATATTTATGCAACGCATTTGCAGTAGGAATAGACACAGGTGTAGTTGTGAACCGCATATGCATTGTTGCAATGCATATGTTGTAGATGGACAGGCTAGGAAAACTGCACCGCATTTTTTAAAAATGCACTGCATTTGGTTAGTGAACTGCATGTGTAGTAGGTTGAGAGGGGTTGTGGAAAATATGAGATGAATATGTAATATGCACCGCATGTGAGTCATAGTGCAATGCATTTGTTAAAGTGAGCCGCATTTGACTAGTAAAATTTTCGAAAAAAAATTCGAAGGAAAACTTGAAAATTCTTGACATCTTGGTTTAAATGCAAGTGGTTCTAGATCCTATTTATACGTGGGAGTCACGACCAAACACATTCGATCTTGGAGATCAGTTGACGAGTGCAAAGATTTGGCTTCTATGGAGACTAGGTCTACACCACTGTTTACTAATGCCCACTATTCGAGCGAACAGGGGTATGCTAATGGCATTGTGCGAGCGATGGCATTCAGAGATATCATCATTTCATTTACTGACTATGGAGGCCACTATCACATTGGAGAATGTGTATAGGATCTTGAGACTGCCTATTAGGGGAGAGCGGGTTACGTATGATACCCAACAAGGATTGATTGATTTGGTGTGGTTTTATCAGGTGGATGACATTAGTAGGCTCGATATCGAGCACTATGAGATTAGATGGCCAGTTTTAGCGAACAAATACGAGCGGACTGACTCTATATTATGTACCTTGATCGAGGGGATAGTGCTTCCAGACAGACGGGGTCATGGATTTCTAGTTGGATGGGGAGCTATGTTGGTCGGCATGTTAGAGAGCGAGACGAGGTATGCATGGGGTCCATGTCTACTCGAGATGTTATACTTCCATCTTCATGACATTGCTTACAGAGATGCACAGTCATTGAGTTGTGGGACTACACTATTGATGGTATGGGGTTGGGAGAGGATAGTTGTCTTTCATCCTCCAGTTACAGTAGAGAGACCAGAGAGACATCCTTATATGTTCTGATATACTGGACACATTACTCAGACACATGTTGGAGACACAGGGTATTGGAGACATGCACTTGACATTTTGGATCAGTTTACATGGAGACCTTACATGGATTGTGAGGAGTGGATTGACGAGGATACACATTTTCCATTCCATAGACAGACATAGTATCTCATTAGGAGGACTGTTTCTAGTGTACACATTATTGAGTGACACTTACCAGACAAAGTTCCGAGACAGTTCGGTGAGGTTCAGGATGAGCCTCAAAGTAGAGCAGAGTTTGCTCATTCATCCAAAGAGGTTCTATATTGGGGACCTATGATACAAGTAGCTACAGATCAGGAAAAGATACAAACACTACAACCCATACAATGGGGATGGAGAGATGGATTAGCAGACCCAGGTACGACAGTGGTGTATGATGCATGGTGGGTAGAGCATCGACTTGTTCCTTACACGGATCCAGATCAGCCAACACCTATAGAGAGACGAGGCACAGGGCCTAGAGGACGACGGAGAGGTGGAGGTGCTAGAATGGGGAGAGTTGGTGGGAGAGACAGTGATGATAGAGGTGGTAGATATGGTCAGAGAGGATGAAGAGGGGGTCAGGTAGGTGGACTATCACCTATCCATGAGGCAGCAGTTTAGGATGTACCGATGTTGGACATTGGAGCGGGAGTGGATGTACAAGCTAGGGGTGAGCATGCTACAACAAAGGTATTGGTTGAGGAGCGCGCAGAGGTAGATGTTGGAGTAGATGATATGGTAGAGGACCTAGATGTGGATATGGCTATAGACCCTCTAGGTGTTTTGGCAGGATACGGAGATGATGATGTGGAGGATGATGATGTTGAGGAGGATGCACCGATGGAGGAGCAAGAGAGAGAGCTCCGAGATCAGATCGTGGAGGGGAGATGGGAGGAGGATGCTCTTGGAGATGGTAACAAGGAGGCCTTGGAGGAGAGACTTAGAGTCATGATGGTAGAGTTTGATGCGATGAGGCTGGAGAGAGATAGTACCTACATAGAGAGGGACAGTGCATATGTAGAGAGGGACAGTGCATATGCAGAGAGGGATAGTGCTCGCTCAGAGAGGGATAGTGCACTTATGCAGAGAGACCAGGCGATAGCTCAGAGGCATGAGATAGAGCAGTAGTTCACAGAGGTTAGATGCCTTTGTAGTGGGTCCTCATCTGATGGTATGGTACGAGAGTTGGCCAGATCAGTGGAGAGAGCCACTTATTATAGGGATCTTTATGAGGCCCTAGTGCTAGTAGAGAGATGAGCTCCTACATTTTCAAAGGTGCACAGTCAGAGCAGGGGCCATACTAGGAGTCAGAGGACACAGATTACTGAGGGGGTGGTAGGACCATCGAGGATAGGTCCATATGAGAGGCCTTCCACCTCACAAAGAGCACCTTTGAGTCTTTTCTCACCACCATCACCAGGTGATAGTAGTGGTAGCAGGACATGGTGATAGGGTTACATATGTAGACATTTGTTTTGATCAGAGAGCCTAGGAGCTCATGTTTTATTTATGGTTATATTCAGACATTGTACAATGACACTATTTTTTGAGCGATATATATATATGATTTTGGCGGCTTCTACATGATATGTAGTTCTATTTTATGGATGATGCTTTATTTCTAGATGATTATATTTCCTAAATGATGTATGTTCATGTGTTATGAATAAATTTTCTATATGTTTATGAGTTATGCATTTAATAAATGATGTGGATGTCTTAATTTACTTATGATAATGAATGCAATGATCTATATGATGCTGATTTATATTTGATGGGGATATGTACATGCAATGTTTACATTATGTATGTTATGATGATGCAATTCCTATTATGTCATGATTTTGAATGTATGTAATGAAGATGAATGGTACTATCTATATGTTTTAAATGTAATGCAACTATATGAAATGCTTATTGAATGTATGCAAATGCAAATGATCTAATGTTTTTATTGTGTCACAAGACTTTATCTTAATGTCAAAGAAGAGAAAATTTAGGATGAAAATGAATTTAGAATGTTAGTAAGAAATAATTAAGGTTGATTGATTGAGAAAATGATATAATGATGGTTGATCGATTGAGAAAAAGATATAATCTTCGATATTGTGCCAAATACGCTACACTTGCTTGTTATCATTATTGGGCGGGACATGACATAGATGGATATTACACACTATGATATGAGATAGACCATAGTGTACAAAGTTATCCACCTATGAAAAATAGATAGTTGTAGATAAGGAGTGTCTTAACTCAGACTAAGGACAAGATGCCCTAGTCGTTTTGTCAAGACAAACCACAAACAATAGACAAATAAAAGATGGGTCATGAGATGCCATTGCTCCTCTAAATCCTTGATAGGACATGCTTGAGGAAATTAGTAACATGACTCAAAAACCAATGTTAAAAAGATAGTTGACAGACAATATCCAAAGAAAAAGAGTCCTGAGACATCGTTGCTTCTCTAAATCCTTCAAGGGACATCCTTGAGAAAGCTAGTAACAGGATCTTGCACAAATCGATAAAAAGATAAGACAAAATAAGATATAAAGTCATAAAGCAAATAAATGTATTCACCAAAACTTGATCTTGTGGGATTGTTTGATGTTTGACATAGCATAATGTGAGAGAATGACACATACCACATAAGATGTTGAGTCTGGTTTCGACTTGGTGACTTTTGTATAAGGCATGACAAAGCTTGGTTTCAGAAAGACATGCGCCGTATAAGATGTATGAGTCTGATGACGTTGAAGTGACAAGCCACATGAGACTATGACAATTTGATGACGTCTGTTGACAAGGACATATCTTGCTAGGACAAAGGTTGATCACTTTGACAAGGTGTTTGATATTAACCTGATGACAGTTGAGATATCTTGCCTGGTTGGTGCATGACTTGTTTTGATTCCTTGACTGATAAAAGTGTGTGTGTGTGTATTGACAATGTATGACATGAGATGATACCCTAAAGTACTGACCTAATGAGGCTAAAGACATGCATCTATGTGAATGATATGCAATGTGTTTGTGATAGTGAATTGAATGTGAATGAACCCTATTGGACTAACCTAGTGTGGTCTTAGGATCTCATCAATTGATTAGCCTTGCCTACGTTGTACATGCAGAGACCTTGTAGTTCGACATGGCTAATGACGTGAATATACAAAGCGTCATGATTTTAATGTGTGAAATACATGACATACCTAGACTGACTGACCTAATGCCTTGGGGGCACATCGATTGATGGCCTTGCCTATGTCCCAATCGCAGAGGCAACGTAGTTTGACTATGTCTATGAATGACTTAACATGACCGACTGACTTAAAATGACTTGACTCTATTTTGGGGATTTTTTTGACATGCTTTGATTTTTTTGTCTTTTTGAGGTTTTTTGATGTTTTTGGATTTTTTAGGACATTTTCAATGGTGTGACGTTATGTACAAGGTGTTAGGGCATAGAACAAGGATTTTCCCCCAGTCGAGAATAAGATTTGGAAGATGGAGTGGGTAATATGACGGAATGCACGCTAGATGTCAATCATTCCAAGTAATGGTTAAGACAACCATTTATTATGAGTGAAGGTGAAAAAGTCTGATTAGAATGATGGTAGACAAAAGAGTGAGCTTGACTACACATGGCGCCTATTTTCTAGGTTTTCACCATGGTACTTATCCATAGCGCCATCGAAGCAATTTCACTATTGGATAGATTATTTCTCTTTACGTTTCTTGATTTTCTCAAATTTTTTGGTGTTACAAAGATGCCTGTTTGCCAGGTTTTCATCAAGGTAACCATTTTTTTGTTTTTTTTTTCATTTTTTTGTATTTTTCCAGATTAAGACAAAGATTCTCAGAGACTTAAGAATATAACCTCTTTAGATGCAAAATATTGATAGAGGACAAAAGCAGCTCTCCTTCAAGAGTAGAGAGTTGGTACGCTCCTAATCCAAAGACTTTTGTGACAATATACGGCCCCAACCAGTTAGGTTCAAACTTTCCTAGCTTTTCACGTTGAGCTTGGTTGTTAAGATTCTCCATTAATACCAGGTCACCAATTTCAAAGTGTCTATTGAGAACCTTCCTATTGTAACTATGACGAAGATGATTATGATATTCTTGCAAATGATCTAATGCTTTTTGTCTTCGTGCATCCAGCAATTCTAGCTCTTGTAACCTAGAAACATGGTATTCTTCATCGTCAATATGACCCTTCAAGGATACCCTTAGAGAAGGTATTTCAACATCAATAGGTAAGATAGCTTCAGACCTGAATACGAGGGAATATAGAGTGGCACCGATGGGAGTACGGATGCTTGTGTGATAAGCCCATAAGGCAGGATTAAGCTGTAGGTGCTAGTCATGACTAGCGTCATTGGCAATCTTCTTAAGGATTCTAACAATTGTCTTATTAGATGCATCAGCTTGGCCATTACCTTGTGGGTAATATGGGGTGGAGAAATGGTGTTTGATGTGGAATTCTTCACATAAATGGTGTACTTCTTGGTTCTTGAATGGGTGACCATTGTCTATGATTATGGATTGGGGTACACCATACTAACAAATGACATAGTTTAGGATAAACTTAGATATTTGTGTGCTAGTGATGTAGGTCATGGGAATAGCTTCAATCCATTTGGTGAAGTATTTAGTGGTGGTGATGATGAATTTGTGGCCATTAGATGATGAAGGGTGTATCTTAGCTATGAGGTCAAGTCTCCATTAGGAAAAAGGCCATGGTGAAGTAATTGGACGAAGCTCCTACGCTGGCGCTCTTATCAAGTCTGCATGTATTTGACATTGTCTACATTTCTTTACAAAGACGTATGAGTCTTTCTCCATTCTAGGCCAATAGTAACCTAGTCTCATAATCTTATGGGCTAGAGTAGGACCACTCGAATGAGATCCGCATATAACCTCGTGCACCACTTGCAAAGTTGTTTGTGCTTCTTCAGCATCGAGACATCTCATTAGGGTGTTATCTATGGTACGTCTATACAGGGTTTCTTCGATGATGGTGTACTTAGTTGAATTTCAGATAAAGGTTCGACGTTGGTTATTGGACAAGTCTTGGGATAAGTTTTAGTCAGTGAGGTAGTCGAATATGTCTTTATACCAAGGAGACATAGGACCAAAAATGGTACACACTATCATAGTATCGGGGACATCATAAGCGGGGACCAAAATTTATTCAACCAGAAACATGAACTTAGGCACATTACTCAGAATATCCAACAAGGAACCCATAGTTACCATAGCATCTGCAGCTCTATTATGGATACGTGGTATTTGTTGAAATGTTATGTCATTGAAATATTGCTTGAAACTATCAACCATTCGCTTGTAAGGTGCAAGCTTTTCATCCTTAGTCTCGTAATCATCATTTACCTTTCAGATTACTAGTTGAGAGTCGCCAAAGACATGTAGGCTCTTAATTTTCCACTGAGCTGCCACTTTTAAGCCTGTCACTAAGGCTTCATATTCTGCTATATTGTTGGAACAACGGAAAGAAACCTTGAATGATTTGGGAATGGTATCACCTTGAGGTGTGACAAATAAGATACCAGCTCTTGAACCATGATTTGTATGTGACCCATCAAAGTACAGTTTACATTCGGTTTTAATGTCAATGTTGAATAGAAATTCATCTAGAAAATCTACCACTAATGGATGGTCCACCTTTATAGGTGCATCTTCTAGTTGACCTGAAATCACCTGTCCTTTTATAGCCTTCCTTTCAACATATTGAATGCCATACTCGCTAAGTATCATAACCCATTTAGCCAATCGGCCTGTTAAAGTTGCCTTACTTAGGAGGTATTTAAGTGGATCAATCTTTGCAATTAGCATTGTTTATCGATTGAGCATATAGTGGAAATTTTTTTGGGTAGCAAAGACTACCATAAGATAGGCATGTTTTATGTTGTTGTAATTCAATTTATAGCCCACTAAGGTACGACTGATATAATAGACTGCTCTCTCATGACCTTGATCATCATGTTGTGCAAGAAGAGCCCCTAATGCCGACTGAGTTGCTGAGATGTAAAGTATCAATGGTTTTCCCTCTATAGGTGGCATTAAGACTGGTGGAGTAAGAAAATAGTCCTTGATTTTGTAGAAGGCCTCTTGACATTTAGGTGTCCACACAAATGGTACTCCTTTCTTGAGTAGATGCTGAAATGGGTGTATTTTATCTACCAGTTGTACTATGAAACACCTAATGGACTGTAATCTTCCCTATAGGGTTCTGAGTTGACCAATGCTAGCTGGAGGAGGCATTTCTATGATAGCTCTTACCTTCTCTGGATCTACTTCAATGCCTCTTTGAGAGATGATATACTCTAACAATTTCCTTGATTTCACCCCAAAGACACACTTCTTCAGATTTAGCCTGACTTTGTAATTGTCTAGCCTCTGGAATATCTTGTCTAAAACCTTCAAATGATCTTCCCTTGATTCTGATTTGGCTATAATGTCATCTACATAATCTTCCATAAGGGTGTGTACAAAGTCATGGAAAATCATAATCATTGACTGTTGGTAGGTGGCTCCTGCATTCTTAAGGCCAAACAACATAACATTCCAACAGTATGTGCCCCATGGACATGTGAAAGTTGTCTTGTGTTGGTCTTCAAGTGCTATCTTAATCTGGTTGTATCTAGAGAAACCATCCATGAGGGATAGCATCATGTATCCTGTTGTAAGATCTACTATCATGTCGATATTCGACAAAGGGAAGTCATCCTTAGGACATGCCTTATTGATATCTCTAAAGTCAGTGCAAATGCAAATGCCCCCAGTTGGTTTAGTCAGTGGTAGAAGATTTGATATCCAATCTGCATAGTCTATTGTCCTTATGAATCCTACATCTAGGAGTTTCTTAAGTTCTGCTTTCACCAGTAGAGCGATTTGCAGATGCATTTTCCTTAGCTTCTATTTGACTGGCTTAATACCTAGTTGTAATGGTAAATGGTGCAATATTAGGTTTGGATCCAGCCCAGGCATGTCAGCATACGACCATGCAAATTTTATCTATCTCTTTTTGAAGAAGTCCTTAAACTCATGTTGTTTTGTCTCTATTAAAGAAGCTGCAAAATATACTATCTGAGGATTCTCTTTTGTACCTATGTTGACTACAACAACCTCTTCTACTAGCATCGGTGACTTTTCTTGTTCAACGGGGAGAATATTTAAACCTCTATCCTTGGGTGCCTCAGAGAGGTTTCTTCCCTCAGATACGTCCTTTATTTTGAAATTTTCATCGTCTAAAGGCGCCTTTCAGTTTTCACCTAGGGACTCATCATTTTTATTTTCATTGTCTTTTTTCTTTTCATTCTCATTTTTGCGACTAGAGGTGTAAATAGACTCCCCAAAATATGCTTTATCATCCAAGTCTTTGGTAAAACTTGCCTTATGATCCCCTCTTGGTATGCCTTCTCTAAGTCCCATGAACTCAGCAATTGCTTCCTAGTTCTCAAATGTATCTATGATAGGTGTACCTTGTTGATCCCAGTCAATAAGTTTAGGATATATAAGGGGCATGTCATCATCAAAGTTCTTAAAGGTAGCTGCTGACAAGGTGAGTATAGAATGGTTGACATGGTTGAAAAAGTTTTGGACCAACTCCTTCTTGTTCTTCCTCCTAGGGGTAGGTATACTCTGATGTGGGACTATAGTGAGGGTTGATTCATCAGAAGATGGTTTGTCAGGTGCCCAAGATGCATGATCAAGGTTTTCCCAATAATAGTTCTCTTGCCATTCTTCTTTGGACAAGTGTTTTGTAGGACAAGAACTAGATTGTTTTGGTACAAGTTTCACGTTGAGGTCCAATTCTCCAAATAGGGCATCTATATTCATGGTACTAGTAGATAAAATGGATTCCCATTCACCATCGCTTGAGTAAGGGGATTCATTATAAACTGGAGGTTTGTCATAAACTGGGGGTTTGTCATAAATTGGGGATTTGTCATAAACTAGGGGAAATGGTTCATGAGATATCTCGATGTATGTGCAAGCACTCACTTCCTCTTGAAAAGATGACAAAGTACCAAGAAACCCAATTCTAAGTGGTTGACACCCTAGCCCTAATTATTTTGGTGGTGGGTAGACAGTGATTGGTTCTATCCTTCCATTTTGATATAGTCCTAACCCATTATGCTCGTCATAGCCTTCATTTTGCATTATCTTAAAGACTTTTCCATACTGGCCCTTAGCTATTTGAATAGATGAGGAGGGGTATTCAAGTTCTTCTTGATATAACTAGGAATCACCTTGATCCATAATTTCTTCACTTAACTCTCCCCATTTGGTTAATGTCATTGTAGGGGGACATGAAATGTGACCACCGATGTCTTCTATCTACAATGGGTAGGCCATATGCATTAGGTGGAATCAGTTGACTGACGTAGTATGATGCCTTTATATTATATTCGCCACAACCCCTATCTTGGATCTCGAGTTTAGGAGTGGATGGTGGTGGTTTGAATGAAATGGACTTAGTGAGACATGATGGGTCAATGTATTGGGATAAAGTGGATGATGAAGCTTCTTTTTTAACTGGTACTTGTCATTATGGAAGGTCCCTTAGGCTTGTACAATATTGGAAAGGATCTGGATCACCATCAATAGTGATCTTTGTGCCATTATACGAGAACTTAAGACATTGGTGGTATGTTGAAGGGACGGCTCTCATTGCGTGTATCCAAGGTCTACCTAACAACAAGTTGTATGGAAGGGTGAGATCCAAGACTTGGAAGCTGGTGTTCATGATCGCGAAGCCAATTCTAATGGGGAGCGTGAAAACTCCTTTGGATGACCTTTCCTCATCATCATAAGCCTTGATGACTATACTCTTAGAAGTGTCTACACAGTCTTCTGAGAATCCTAATGCCTTAACCAATTTTAGGGTACACAGGTTCAAACTTGCACCTCCATCTACCAAGGCTCGTCTGACTCTCATTTGATGGACTAGGACTTCAAGATGTAATGGGTCATTGTGCTCAAACTTTTCGGTGGAGTAGTCTTGCTGGGAAAATGTGGCATGATGCGAGTTGGTCAAATATCCTACCATTTCTTCGAAGCGATTGACATCCAAGTCCATGGGAACAGTAGTGTTCTATAATGCTTTGTCAAGTATGGCTCGATGTTCTGGTGACAAAGTCAATAGTTCCAAGATAAATATTAATGTGTGCGGGGGTTTTACTCAATTGATCGATGAGATTGTATCTATACTTGGGCCTCTGTGTAGGTGGTTTAGAACAAGGACCTAGAATAGCTATTTTAGTCCTGCGTGTGTTCACATTACATTCCAGGTGCTTCTTAATGATGATGGTATCAACATGTTCATTTTCAGCTCGAAGGCTATATATGGTCTTTCCTTTCCCATAGTCATATTTGGAGTTGGTGTAATTGGCAGAGGGATTGTTCTTTGTTCCTGAACCGGAGGCATTTCCTTTTGTGTGGTCATGTAATGAGTCTGTGAAGACCTTATAATCACTTTTTTTAGTATTTTTTCTACCCGTTTACCTCTATGGATCCGTTTTCAACAAAGTCTTGAATGATATTCTTTAATTGGTGACATTGTTGGAGGTTGTGCCCTTTTGTTTGATGATAGTCACAGAAATCATTTTCATCCCACCATGAAGGTTTGAACTGTCCCGGATCATACTCTCTTGGTTCCAAAGGTTTGATGAGATTATATTTGACAAATTCTATGAAAACTACCTCGATTGGTTTCCCTAAAGGTGTAAATTCACGCATAGGAAATCTCCTTTAGGGTCTTTGTTGCAAGTTCTGGACATAGTTAGCCATTTGATCTGGACTGTTCATCATGTTTGGATTTTGGTTGTATCCTCTAAGTGTGATAACCGGTCTAGTATGTATGTGTTTAGCATCAACAATGTTGTCATTCATGGCATTCTTGTTCCTAGAACAAAATTTGTTTCTATCATTCGACATGTTTGGATGTTGGACAATTAGGCTCATGCCTGATACTTTTATTTTGCCTTTGTCAATAAGGCCCTTTTCAAGGATGATCCCCTTTTGTACCAATTCAAGAAATGAAGTGCAACAGTGTACCTGTAAGTCACCTCTCAGTTTCAGGTTGATGTTTTTGAGGAATATTGTGACCTTTTTTTTTTCGGGTATTTCGACTGGACAGTGGCTAGCTAGACTTCTCCATCTCTGGAAGAAATTGATAAATTTCTCGCCGTCTTCTTGTGTCATGTGGTACAAGGTTGCTATGGTTACTTCATTGTCTATGTTAAAGGAAAAATGTTCGAAAAACTTCTCAGCCAATTCACCCCACGATCGTATACCATATGACAATTTAGAAAACCATTCCAATGCTATCCCTACGAGGGTTCATGGAAATAGGCACATCAAGTACATGGGGTCATATGATATGTCCATGCATGCCATTGAGAATTCTCTAATGTGTTCTAAAGGATTCTTCCTCCCATTATACTTAGGCAAATTTGGTATAATTTATCCATGGGGGAAAGGTGTCATATAGAGCGCTTTGTCGAATGGACATGGACATAGGTCTTGCACGGAGATAGTTCATTTTCTTGACATAGACATGTCGTCCATCTTTTGTTGAAGATTTTTCATTTGGTTTTGAAGGATGTTGACTTGTGTCAAAGACATGGTGTTTGTGTTATTTGGATCAATGTAGGTGTTCTGATACACCATGTTTTGTGACAGGTTGTGATTTGGCGAGGGAATATATCCTATTAGGATGTGCTAATTTGGTATAGGGATATTCCCTATCTGAATGGTCTGAGTTGGTATAGGAATACTTCCTGTCTGAATGGTCTGATTTGGTATTGGTATATTCCCACCAAATCTGGATCTCTTACCAATCATGTTGGTGCCAAAGGGGTTGGAGGAAGTTTCCCCTATAGTAAATTGTAAACCGTGTGTCACATTGAAAGAGATTGTGCTTACAATTGATGATGTCTAAGTAGATACACTAGTTGGTATCGCTGCGGTAATTTGGGGAATAGACACATTTGATGTCGTAGTTTGTGTTGGTTGAGTGGACTGTGTCATCAAAGTATGAATATCAAATCCTAGTGGTAGTGTGGCACCTTCTACTAGCAGCTTTGCTAGATATCGTTGTGGATTGTTTAGCAAAAATTCATCCATAAAGGATGCAAACTCAGGATTTTGAACTGCTGCATCTATGTCTTCTATGTAAATCTGCCCATGTGTGTCTCTAGTGACATGTTTTTCAAGTAAAGGCTTGTGTGGGCGTTTGCTTCCTGGTGGTTGGTTTCCAAACGGATTGATAAATTTGTTGGGGTCTATCATTACTTTGTGTTTCTTTTTGGACCTTGTTTCGACCATGAAAAATTTGCTCAAAATGGGTAATGCAGACTATGTCTAAAAACTGATATTACCTATGTCTATGTTTTTGGATTTTTTTTTGACACTAAATGATGTTGCTAAAATGGTTTCTAAAAAGACGTATACTAAGATGATGTATGATATGATGGAAAATATGAAAAATATCGAGTAGATTATGACGATAAATGAGTCTAAGACAAATATAACCTACCACCTAATGGAGTAAATGCATGCAAAGATTTTTTTTGACCAAGGAACTTGATTGGATGACAAGGATAGTTGATAAGGCAGATTTTTCAAACTAGACTGTTGAGCTGAAAAGATCCACTAAATGGGACTAAAGTGACAACATTCAATGATTGTGACAAATCGAAACATGAACGTTTCCAATGATGAGGGAAGTTATCTCTTTTTCTACGACATGAAATTTCCTAGGAAGTATCTATATGCATGTGACTTAGGATGACTATGACTATGACATTTACTATGACTAAGACGTATATGACACCTAATGATGCAAGTTTTTTGAGCAAAATTTACTAGTTTCTAATCCAAGGTTGATCTTAAGAAGCTAAAGAAAATATTGACAATGATGTTTCAAACTCAACTTGCAGGTTTTGATGTTTTCTGTTGACAGCCAAATGCGGTTCACTAAACAGTTGCGGTTCAGATTCTGACATATATGTTTTTTTGATAGTGCATGCGGTGTTTCTGACAGTTGTAGTTTTTCCTATGACAAATGAGGTTTATCGATACACATGTGGCTCAAAAACTAACAGATGTGGTTTGCATGCACACATGCGACTCAGAATGTGACAATTGTGACTCATGATATGCAAACTATGAAAATTGAATGTTTTGATAGACAGACGCGGCTTTTCCTCTAACAGATGTGACTCACCAATACACATGCGGTGCTTAAATTGACAAATGCGACTCGATTTTCTGACAGTTGGATTTTTCCCGAAATTTGTTGACTGACTTTGTTTGTTTGATCAAGATTTTGATGAATATAGTAGAGAACAAACACAACAATCAATGTATTTTCAGTTTTTGTGATATAAAGACTGTTAAAACTCAAAAACATTTACAACCTAGGCTTTTAGGACAATACTTGTTGAATTCTTATTTGGATTTCTCCAGCTACGCATATTTATGGCTAATGACTAGTAGCTTGACCTCACTAGCTCCCCTCCATGACACTCACTTATACGGGGCAGCCAAGCTACTGTATCCATGAAACTTCGATGGCATACATTTCATTTCCACACATAAACCATAAAAATATAACATGGCTTCACAAGGCCGACCCTGTTGCACCAACAAGTAGGTAGGATTTTGGTAACTCTACAACAAGGTTTTTAATAAGGGCATTCCATTCGTGGGACACTATCCAACATTAGCGAGAGTCCATTTCTGTCCATCTCATCAGAGTAGTGCATGTAATTTGTGGGCTTTCCCCAAGAATCCTCTTTTATATATCGGCTGGAAGTCGCTTGGCTTTAGCATGCTACCGGTCTGAGTCGTCTTGGGGTGAGTAATTTTTCCCACCAAGATAGGCCCAAGTTCTAGAGATAGTAATCATTTCTCTTACACCCTGGATCACATGACTGCGCAAGGGGAGAGGATACTTCGGTGTATTGAATTGTAAGGGTTACAAATGCGTGCAAAGCACTAGACAAAAAGAAGACAATGGTTCTTTTTAATCCAAATGACAATTGTTTATCTACCAAACAAAAAATTGTTTTTAAACCCACACGATGATTATCTATCTATCAAATGAAAGCTTAAATAAATAAATTGACACAAAGGCATTAAGTCCTGCATGCAAATTTATCAATAGTTCATTCTTCTTCAATTTTCGTCCTACAGAAAATTGTCTTTGGTTTTAATTGTCTTCAAAGCTTCGTTCTGCAAACACTATGTTATTCCTCCTAAACACAACTAAAACAAACATTAGCGAAAATACAAACAACCCAAAAAGTGAAAACTGAAAATATGGATGTACGAAAATGACCAAAAAAAATGAAAAAGTTTACCAGGTAGATGCACCTTTTGGAGGCACAGATGCGGTTCGACTGTTGATAGGCGAATGTGGTTCATGACTTTGCGGATGCCTCGCTATTTTTCACAGATGTGGCTCATGGATACAGATGCGTAATTTTAAAGAACATATGCGATTCACCGTACGAAAAACCTGCAAAAAAGAATGAAAAATAGAAAAACAAAAAGACGAAAATATGTATGAAATTGAAGAGTGTTCATGTCAGGTTCACCAAATGTAATAGTAGATTAAAAGTAGATGTATCTTCAAATGATGATGAATAATATGCAACTATAATAACAAAGTTAAATCCTAATCTAAACAATAATCTAAAATCTAACAACAAAGAACGAGGAAAGAAACTAAACAAACTAAAAAATTAATGGAAAGCTCTCACCAAATATGCATTCACCCCTTTGAATTATCTTGATTGCTCTTCTCGATTTTTCCTTTTCAGTATTCTTGCCCTCATATTTTTGTGTTTGAATGCAAGTATAACATCATCGAGTTTCTAAGAAAAATATCAAAGATAAGTCTCTTCTCAAAAGTGTATGATTTCGGGAGGAATAATGATAATGATAGGCCATTTGATAGATTTTGGGTTTTCAAACGATCAGCTCAGATTGAAAGAGAGATCGATGGATGAGATTGATGAATGCCATGCGATGTGAGTTCTATCTCAGATAGAATGTGAGTTAGAACGTGAATCAGAACACGAGTTTAGGAGAGACTGAAGATAGAGACTAAGTTAGAACATGAGTTAGAACACGAGTTCAGGATCTTAATCTTCAAAAATAGAAGAAATAGACTTTGTATGTAAAAGCCAAAGTTGGAACTCCAAGACTAATGCATTCAAATGCAAACATGAGTTAATTAATTAAATAAAGATATTTAATTAATAGACATATCATGCATATGATTTGGAACTAGTTAACTGACTAGTTATGACGGAGAGTCTTCTCGTAGAGATAATCAGATGTTGAATTCAGAGATAACTAGAGAACTAAAAATAGATCTTGATTCAGAAGGTGAGTGAATGATTAGTCAATTGATTGATAAAAGAATGTGACATAAATAATTAAATATGAATTAAATGTTAATTTAATTCAACATTAGAAAATAAGAGACTTAATTAAATAAATAAAGATCATTTATTTAATTGACTTTTGTAAAGGATAAAATGAATAATTAAATAATAAATATTTAATTATAGATAAAGGGGGTTAAATGAATAATTAAATAAAGAATATTTAATTATAGTTGAAATATGACAAAGGGGTAATTAAATAATAAATTATTTAATTGATAGATAAAGGGGGAAGAATTAATTAGTTCGCAACATAATTAAATAAATATGATTCATTTAATTAATCAATTTGAATAAAGGGTCATTTATGAATTAATGAATTAATTAAAAAGGGGTATTTAATTAATTGAGGAAATATGTGTTAGAAAGGTTAATTAAATAATAAACATTATTTAATCAAGACCACAGACTATAGAAAATTATGTCGAATGTGGTGTTTGCAGTCCTAGACCAATTTTCGGTGTCTACACAAACCAATAACGTGAGCGCATTATAACACACTCATGTTATTGATTGTTAAAAGAAAAAAAGAAAATACAAATCTCTCATTAGGATTTCGACTGGTTTTTTTTGCAGCCGCGGCTAAAATCACCACAATTTTGCACTCACATTCTAGGAGGAGAATTTAAACAAATTTCTTCACCAACAATCCCTATTTCTTCAAAACAATGGCACCACGACAATGAGGAGTTGTGAGAGGTAAGGATTGTATGGTTTTTGTTTTGAATTCGTTAGTTTTAGGTCGAATTTGATATCTATTTATTTGAATTTTTAGGAGATGCAAATGAAACTGCAAACCCTCAAAGTCCTCAATAGGAAGACCAACCAAATTCTCAATATCAAAATCAACCACAACATCAACCTCCTCCACCAATGACTCAATACCCTCCTAGCACTCAAGAAAATTTAATGAGTGAAATTAAGAACAACAAAAAGAGAATTAAGGATTTGATCAGTAGGTTGAGTGATCCAAATGGTTCAACCATAGAAAGAATGACCCTAGCAAATTCATTAAAATATATGTTAAAAAATTTAGATTCAATTAGCAAACAAATAACTGGATGGCAAGATAGGAGGCAGGTAGCTAGGGATTTTATGAAAATAAACTATCATACAAGGATGTGAGGGATTTAAAAATTACAAAAGATGATTTGTGCTCATTATTTATCGACCCACGCACAAATCAAAATCTTACCCTCAATGCGAACAAGTTTCCTATCCATTGGTGCCACCACCAACATATTAGGGACCAATTTTATGATAGGTAGTACATTGTCTTCGATTACCCACCGTGCAACAATTGCGAGGTCCCACAATATTTCCTTAGGAAACTATACAGTGAATTCATATTGAACAAAATCCCAAATTATTTTGATATGAGGGATTTCCAGGGGAGAGGTGGGGGGTCAGCTCAAGATGTACCTAGTGCACAACCGGATCCTACGTGGCAAGGTAGCTGAGCTCTCGCTAGGCCAACTTGTGAGCATGTTGTTATGCCTTCCATCGCGAAGGAAAGTGCTGACGTAGAGACATTGCAAGCAATTGACACTTTGACCCAGAGTGTCATCCATCATCCTAGCCCTATTCTATAGCGCCATCTAGGGGAGTCTTCGAGTGGTGGCCTTTGAACATATGTGTGTCAATCTTGTGGGACTACTTGTTCATATGACCCCATTGACACTCAAGAGACTGGTACGTAGGATCCATCTGCAACTATGGAGATGGAGAGGGCAACTGACATTTTGCATGAGGCATATAGCATTGATAGTCAGGTAAAATTTAGTGCATGTGTTCATTGAATTTAATTTATTAAATTTTGATTTTGAAATGGAAGATTAACTAAAAATGTTTTATGATTTTAATAAAATTTTAAGTTCATAGTGTTGAGACTGGATACACTGCCCCCCCACCAACCTATTTTTGTAGTACACCTATCGCTAGGGTATGTAACTAGTAAACAATTATAAATTTATTGCATGTTAAAAGCATTGTTTTATCAATGGTAATTTAATATGCAATTCTCGATGTTGAATAGACTAATATTGGAGGTTTTGATGGAACACTTCCCAGGGGCAGTGGATTTACTCAAACCTTCCCGCAGGTAATAGAATAAAGAGCTTAACTAATTAATCAATTACTTAATAGATTTGTGTATTTTATATCCACATTTTTTATTACGTTGAATATTTTGTTGTTTTATTTTCAGTTGTTGTGAGACGATACACCTCCAAATGTGACAAGGGAAATGGATATTGGTGTGACATCTACTATAAAATCCTTGATGGCTCTGATAGAAGAGGTATGAGGAAAATTAGTAAATTTCAATTTATAGTTGTTGTTATAGATGTTAGTTAGTGAAAAATCAAACCATTATTGATTCACGTAGTTTAATTTTTACGTGTATGGTTTATACAGGGCTTGAGCATGCCTGAGCATGGGCGTGAGAATATTTCCCTCATGGAGAGAGATTGTGAGATGGTTGTAAGTGATTATTTTGTCAAATATATCATTTTGTATAATGTAATTTCTATATATTCATGTCTTTACTTCTTATTGTAATAGTTAAAATTTCACCATGAACTAAACCCTAGGAGGAGTAGCAGGAGAACTCCGTGAGTGCAAAAAAAATGAGTGACAAACCTATCGCCATTCGAGCAAAAAGGAAAGGGAAATAATTTATTTCCAGGGCATGGAGAGCAATGACTTTTGATTCTAGAGTCCTTTGTTTTATGCCTACATGGTACTTTTGTACATATTTTTTATTGGATATATTTGACATTTTATGCCTATATGGCATTCTCGTAAGCCTATATGGCTATTTTGTACATATATTTCATACTTATATTGACATATATTGATGTATGCCTACATGGATATTTGGTTAATACAAATATTTTTTATTGATGTCTATCCATATTTGCATTCTAAATTGATGGTTCAACAGTTATGAGTTACGTGTATTCAAGGTAATTTCTATGTTAATACAAATATCTTTTATCGATGCTTATACTTATGTGATTGATGTATGTTTTTTGTATGGGATCATAGTAATTTCTATTTGGTGATGCTATTGTGTCTTTGAGTTTTATCTATTAAAGGGTGCATCAAACAAGTTTTAAATCCTTAAAAATCTTTGAATTTCTTAGGTTTTTCTATTTTTTGAGTCTGGGCTCCGAGCCCATGTCCAAGTCAAAAATTGGCTTGTCAAGTCCGAGGCGATTCCAAGTCTTGTAACACTAGTGTGAACACATCGAGGAATAATGTATATGTCGATGAAGAGAGAACCCATCCTTGTTTCCAAACAAACCATGGTATAGATATGGGTGGTCGAGATAAAACATCACTCTTCTGGATAGTTCGAACCATAATCTTTCACACCTTCATTATGTGTGTTCTTGATCCTACTGAACAAATGTTGGAACATGTTGTAGATCAAATATTGCAACCCTAAGCCCATAAGAAGGTTACTTGTCCCAATTTCTGCAAATGTCTTTAAGATGTTCATCCTTCTTGAGTAATGCCAACCACTATCATCGGTTGCATGCTTCTAATGGAAAGTCAATTTGTTGCAATACCCAAAGGCTAGTAGGTTCAGTTGCTCTAATACCACTGTAATGACTCGAGCTCTGGATCAATAGATTTTTGATTTATTTCTTATTGGACTAACAAAGGTTGTCATCCAATATTATTAAGATAAATAACAGAGTCCCCAAATTATGAATGAAATAAATTTTGAATATGAAATCTAATTCAAATATTAATTTGATAAATAAATATAATAGTTGTTTATAATTAATCAATTAAAATCATGTGCTAGATTTGAATATAAATCTACCTATCATTGATAAATAGGCCTTGAGAATTGGGATGCCTTTCCTGATCGATACTTTGTACTCATGCATCTAACTTTGAGTCCTTTCCGGATTATATGCTTGAAATTTATACTCCCATATTATAAATTTGTTCTCATATAGACCAATCCCACATTAGGTAATTCAATAATAAAAATAAGTCCGCAAATTGATTACCCTGATCTTCCCTTCTTATTCTCTTTTATACTCAAAAACTACATAATTGAATCCTGGTAGTAATATCACAATTTGACACAATGTAGAAAATACTTCCTACTTATCAATTGATGAGATAAAGGGGCTCTATAATGAATGTTTCATAAGGTGCAACACTTGTTGAAGGTTTTGCAAATGGGATTGCAAGATAAGTGGGCTTAACCTTGGGGAAAAAACTTTGTGGTTAAGCACTTGAGCTGGAGTAGTACTGGGATGAGTGACCTCTTGGAAAGGCCTAGTGCCTCACCTTTGTGAGCATCACCTACATGCAATGAGTGCTAAGTGGTCCTTTCATCATCATGAGAGATGGGTTCTTATGAACTCAACACTCTTTCAATCCATGTCAGCCTTGGGACCGTATAGGAAGCTGGAGGTCGTACCAAGTATGGGATCAACAAGTTTGTATAAAAAATCTAAAAAATAGAGAATAGTGTGAATAATTCTTATCTTATCTTCTCCAAAATTTCATCAATAACCTCCATTTGAGCCTCTCAAGGCTTTACATAGTGTTTACACCCTTTTATAACTGATCCACGCCCTCAACTAACTAAAAACCAACTTTCAAAACAAGTAACCATTGCATTTCAAATTTGTTGCTTTAAGCAACTTACAAATTTGCAACTTTAGGCTCCTCCAACCTAAACATTGCTCAGAGCGATTCCACATGTTTAGATTAAAATAAGGACCATGCCTAGCATAAAGATACCTATTTGGACATGTTGGAATAGTCTGCTTGGTCACACAAGTTGCAGAACAAAAGTTGCACCACTTTGCAACTTTGCACTGCTTGCATTTGATCTTTTTTCCATCAAGTGAAAATCTGAAACCACGGTTAAACCACTCCGAGATAGCCAAACTTGAGAGATTTTTTCATAGAGGGGCTCAATGCAATCCTTTAGGATCAAACGAGAAGTTTCTGAGCATCCCAGTATCCGAGTAATAACATGATGAAGTTTGCAACCATTTTGCACTTTGGACCCTTAAGGGATTGATCCGGTGGAACGTAGCTTAGAGCGATTCCACATGTTTCGGTGCAAAACAAGACCATTCCTAGCATAAACATACCTATTCAAATGCATTGGAATAGTTAGTTTGGTCATATGAGTTGCAGAGCTAAAATTGCACCACTTTGCAACTTTGCACAGCTTAAATTTGACACTTTTTCCATCAAGTGAAAATCCACCGTCACGAGAAAACCACTCCAAGATAGCCAAAACCGAGATTTTTTTTTCTATAGGGGCCCAACGCCTTCTTGTAGGATCAGTCGATAAGTTTATAATTGTAATGGTATTCAAGTAATAGCATGCTAAAGTTTGCAGCCATTTTGCACTTTGGACCCTTTAGGGATCGATCCGGTGGAACATAGCTCAAAGTGATTCCACGTGTTTCAGTGCAAAAGAGGACCATGCCTAGTGTAAAAATACCTATTCAAACATATTGGAATAGTCTAGTTGGTCACACAAGTTTCATAATGAAACTTGCACCACTTTGCAACTTTGCACTGCTTGCATTTGATGCTTTTTCCATCAAGTAAAAATCCACCACCATGGGAAATTTACTCTGATATAGCCAAAACTGAGAGAGGTTTTTGTAGAGGGGATCAACGTAATCCTTTAGAATCAAATGAGAAGTTTCTAAACATCATGTTATCCAAGTAATAGCAAGCTAAAGTTTGCAGCCATTTTGCACTTTAGACCCTTAAGGGATCGATTCGGTGGAACGTAGCTAAGAGCGATTCCATGTGTTTCGGTGAGAAAAAAGACCATTCCTAGCATAAACATACCTATTCAGACGCGTTGGAACAATTAGTTTGGTCATACGAGTTGCAGAGCAAAAGTTGCACCACTTTGCACAACTTGAATTTGATAGTTTTTCTATCAAGTGAAAATCTGCCGCCACGAGAAAACCACTCCAAGATAGCCAAAACCAAGAGAGTTTTTTCTAGAGAGGCCCAGCACTTTCCTATAGGATTAGATGATAATTTTATAATTTTAACGGTATTCATGTAATAGCATGCTGAAGTTTACAGCCATTTTCCACTTTGGACCCTTCAGGGATCGATCCGGTGGAACATAGCTCAGAGCGATTCCACATGTTTTGGTGTGAAAGAGGACCATTCCTAGCATAAACATACCTATTCGGATGTGTTGAAATAGTCTGCTTGGTCACACAAGTTGCAGAATGAAACTTGCACCACTTTGCAACTTTGCACTACTTGCATTTGATGCTTTTTCCATCAAGTGAAAATCCGCCACCATGGGAAAACCACTCTGAGATAGCCAAAACCGAGAGAGGTTTTTGTAGAGGGGCTCAACATGATCATGTAGGACTAGATGAGAAGTTTTTAAGCATCATGTTATCAAAGTAATAACATGCTAAAGTTTGCAGCCATTTTGCACTTTGGACCCTTAAGGGATCGATCCAGTGGAACATAGCTCAGAGCGATTCCACATGTTTCAGTGCAAAAAAATACCATTCCTAGCATAAAAATACCTATTCAGACGTGTTGGAGCAATTAGCTTGGTCACATGAGTTACAAAGCGAAATTTGCACCACTTTGCAACTTTGCATAGCTTGAATTTGACACTTTTTCTATCAATTGAAAATCCACTGCCATGAGAAAACCACTCCAAGATAGCCAAAACCGAGAGAGGTTTTTCTAGAGGGGCCCAATGTGATCCTTTAGGATTAGATGAGAAGTTTCTAGGTGTAATGGTATCCAAGTAATAACATGCTGAATTTTGCAGCCATTTTGCACTTTGGACCTTTAAGAGATCGATCTGGTGGAACATAGTTCAGAGAGATTCTACATGTTTCGGTGCAAAAGAGGACCATGCATAGCATAAACATAAATATTTGGACATGTTGGAATAGTCTTCTTCATCACATGAGTCGTAGAAAAAAAGTTGCACCACTTTGCAACTTTGCATTGCTTGCATTTGATATTTTTTCTATCAAGTGAAAATCTGCCACCACGGGAAAACCACTCTGAGATAGCCAAAACTGAGAGAGGCTTCTATAGAGGGGATCAACATGATCCTATAGGATCATACGATAATTTTCTAAGCATCATGGTATCTAAGTAATAGCATACTGAAGTTTGCAGCCATTTTGCACTATGGACCCTTAAGGGATCGATCAGGTGGAACATAGCTCAAAGCGATTCCACGTGTTTCAGTGTGAAAGAGGACCATGCCTATGATAAAAATACCTATTTAGACACATTGGAGTAGTTAGTTTGGTCACACGAGTTGCCCAGTGAAATTTGCACCACTTTGCAACTTTGCACAACTTGAATTTGACACTTTTTCTATCAATTGAAAATCTGCCGCCACGAGAAAACCACTCTGAGATAGCCAAAATCGAGAAAGTTTTTTCTAGAGGGGTCCAACATGATCCTGTAGGATTAGACAAGAATTTTCTAAGTGTCGCAGTATCCAACTAACAACATGCTGAAGTTTGCAGCCATTTTGCACTTTGGACCCTTAAGGGATCGATCCGGTGGAACATAGCTCAAAGCGATTCTACATGTTTCAATGAGAAAGAGGACCATTCCTAGCATAAAAATACCTATTTGGACATGTTGGAACAACTCACTTGGTCACACGAGCTATAGAAAAAAAGTTGCAAATTTTTTACATGACCTTTATATGACCTTTTTCACATTGTTTACATTTCAAAATTCAAAGTTTACAAATTTTTGTATTCAAGGCATTTATAGAACAAGGTGTTACTACACCAAACATGAACTCAAACCTTAAAATATTTGAGTGTATCTCATTATGTAATTAAATCTTATTACAATGCCTCAGGCACTTTATTCTCACAGATCTTTTACAATGTCACTCATACATTCGAGATTATCTTTAAATGTCTACATCATAGGTGCTCATTATGAGGTTATCTTCAAATGAGTAACTTGAGATTCCCTCACTAAGATTCATGCGCTCTTTTATAATGGCTTGAAATAAAAATTGAGATTTGTCAAGATCATCAAAATAAGGATGTTGCATTTCTTTTTTGGCTGAGATTCTCTTTGATGTCTCTTAAATCAACATTTTCTCCAATGAAAGATCAATCAATTTTTAGTAGTTTACTTACAAATAGGAAAAGTAAAAGAGAAAAAGAAAGAGCATCCAAAATGGAAATGAAATAAAAATAGATGGAAGGCACTTATAGATGTTGCATTGCTTTTCTGGCTGACATTCTCTTGGATGGCTCATATATCTACATTTTTTGCAAGGGGACACCAATCACTGTAAAATAAGATTATAGAATTGGAATCAAACAAATTAATGTGCATACAAGTATAAATTAATAAGAACCAATATGCATCTACTTACAAATTAATCCAAAAAACCATCTGGGTCTTCTCTACTCTTTATTGTGTCAAGTATTGCCTTATGGTCAGACTCACATACCTTCCCTAACGTCTTGTTCAAAGTTCTACCCCCATATTTGGTCAAATGAACATTGGATGCCATGACAAGGTTCGAGTAATGAAGAATATTCCTATGCATGTCAAAGTCCTGAAATAGCCAATGTTTAACACTTGAATGTGGGTAGCTTCTAAGCCATGTTCCAATAACCACAACTGAGCCTATAGGGTATTCGATGTTTTCTCCATCTATAACTGGGGCCTCCAAAAAAAAAAATTGTCTCAACACAACGACACAAGTAATAGTCTGTTCCCTCTTCATTGTCTTCATCTGCAATAACTACATAAACATGCCCTACATTGATATGTGCAAAAAATATCTGGAAATTTGTCAACATTATGAATACAGTACAAATTAAGATAACGTTATAGAATTTCAACAACTAAGAAAGTAGATATATCACCTGGTTGAACTAGATTTAATACGTGGTCAAAGTTGATCGATGATTTCATCTGTGTTAGTTCCAATGCCATCAGAGGGCGATACATGTGAAGTGGGCTAACATAACTTGTGAACCATTTGTCAACCCACTCCCCTGACTCACAATCATTCTAGGCTTGCATTGTACATGAAGAACAAAATCATGCCATATTTCGTGTATCGATACTCCATGAACCTGAATTTGAGCTAAGGAAAGAGTGTACCTCACTTGATCCTGTTAGTGTACAATAGTCTTCATATGGTGCAATTTTAGTATCATCCATCAACCAAAAAAATATACAAACTGAAGACGTACCTTCATTACCTGGACCCATCAAAGCATTACACCACTTGACAATTGATTTTTCATCTATTAGCTTTGCACTATCTTTATACTTTAACTCGTCTCATGCTAATGCTCTTTTCATGCATGCTCCTACACCATCATGCTCCCCTTCCCATGTCTAGCCTCACAAAATTTCCACATATGTTGAACACTTGTAATGACATGCATCTTGCACAACTTGTAGAACATGCGCGAGTTCTTGAACTGTGTGGCACAGTTATTAGACCATATTATATGTTGATTGTATTCTATGCCCCTCTGAGCCAAAGCACTGTAAAACATCTGGAAGCAACCTTGCACAAACTCTAGAGAATGTGTGCGATCATCACTAATGTAAAAGTGGTACTCCCTCAATACCTTCCTTTGCTCATTTGTACTATCAGATGCATGAATGAATGCTATGTGCACAAATATCAAAAACTTGTGTGGAGTTGTAATACTGTGACTACACCTCATGTTGTGGTTGTAGAGTGTAGTTCTCTACAAATTCAACCATGGATACTATGCTTCCAATTGGAAAGGTGTCCTTGCATAGCTTGAACTACGTGTCCAACCATCGGGCTCTATGGGTACGCATTGCATACTTAGATAGTATACTATCAAAAAATGTGGTCATAAATTGGTACACTAGAATCTTAATTATCAATAACCAAATCACATCTTTTTGCTTGAGACCCATCTTTTGTAGCATATGCCACTGTTTTATACTTCCCGAACTCTACTAGTTTTTGTCCCACCTCATCTGTGCTTTCCATATGTTGACATATTGGCATATGCTGGAAGCCACCGCAACGCTCGCATGAACCATCCAAGCATGTTGTCCTATAGAATATCTAGCCATCCTCTATTTCACATAATTTTTCTGATAAGAACTCTCTTGAAGATTTTGGTGGGGCTTCTATGCCACAATCTTGGAAAACATCGTTAGTATGCAATTCTAAACATATAGAATGATGAACATCATAATGGTTAGAAAATTCAATATGTAGTCTACAACAAAAGGTAGTGCGTGTGTGATTTATCTTGACATAAAAAGGTTTAAGCAATTCAAAAATCTTTGAGAAATACTAATATGAGGATAATCATTTTCAAATTTCCAAAAGAATTGGGTTTGAGTCATATCCAAAAAATACTTTGGATGTGGCTCACGATTCTGACTACCAATTATCCTTCTTACCACATCCCTTTGATTCAGAGATGGCCTTGTTTTATTATTCCAATACTCTTCAATTAGTGTTCTCAAGGCTTCAACAACTTCTTTGTCTTTTCATGACAGTCTCCCCGAGAATGCCCATAATTCATTTGTATCATTTCCCTCAATTATTTGCCACCTTTGAATGGCTCTTGATAAAGTTTTTCTACTAATTCGCATTTGTTCACTAGTATTTTTAATTAGACGAGCTCTCTTTGCTTGACAGCTTACCAAAGTTGATGTATTGACACGTCGGGTTACATTACTATCCTTTGAGTGTGAGGTCTTACCCACACTCTCATAAGCATCCATTAGATTCTTCACTATAGTGTGTTCACTCGATGCATTCGATGTTCTCAACCCAAGAGTCTTCATGATGTTCCTATAATTTACACCCTGCATCATTTCAACAAATAGTTGACATCTTGGAGTCTCATTTAGCCTTAAGAATTATAGTTTTTGTTTGTAAACAATGGTGCCATTATGAAATATTTAAGACAACATGTGAATGACATAATCATTGGTTGATGTTTTGAGGAACCTAGTTGATTGTAATCAGTTATTTTCAAGATTTTCAAGGTGTTTTGAAGGTCCTTAAAAGGAATTGGGAACTCTTAATACTAATTTGAGTATACGAATCAAATGTTTTGAGAAGGGAAATATAGCTTAATAAGTGTGTCAAGAAAAGTGTTGATTTTTTCCTTTGTACTACATCAGTTTGTGCAAAGGTATTGAAAGGTGTTTAGACCCTTCAGAGGAATGGGAGAGGCTTGGAGTTCTATTAAAGGATGAATTTTGGTGAATGGTTATGAGTTTCTAATCAAATTTATGCTATGTTATAATCAATTTTATGATGGTTAATCTATTCTTTTGAGTCTGACAAAGAGTTGAAACCAAGTTCTAATGTTTTGATGAAAAGATGATTGAGTTTGTTTGTTTATCTTCTTCAATTTAATTTAGGTTCAGAAGTACCCTTGATGATTTATGGATCCTGGTAATGTTTTGCATCAAGTTTAAAATAGTAATTGGCAAGTGTATATAATTGTGTATATAATGGTAATTTAAAATGTGCATTGACAACCTAAGGTTATAATGACAGACAAAAATGAAAGCATGCCATAATAGAATGAAATAAAATTTGTAAAGATTTCACATACCTAAAAAACCATACTTTCAAATGGAGGAGTTCAACCCAATTATGTGGCCTTAGCTTATTCTTTCTTCAAACTCCACAACAATTTGACTTGTTCAAAAGCTTGTTCCCCTCCAAACTTAAATTGTATATCATTTTTCAATGGAATTCAAATTTTAATTGATATTATATGTCTTTCAACGTGGAAAATCTGCTATTTCATGCAAAGGTGGTAGAAATATCATGGAAAAGGTGATGGAATGTGAAAAACATGCTTGCACACTTCACAACATCATCAAAAGCCGCTTTTTGTCAGAGAACGCATAGAACCAAGGGAATATGTAGACTGTGGGCCTTGAAATCATGGGTATATAGAGTTTTTTTCCGTTTTAGTGGAGTACAACACCCACTCATGTTATAACACAAGTGTGTTATGTGAAATAAGGTTTTCTTAGTATATTTATTTTCTCCCTCTTTGTCTTTACCCTCTATCCTACTTCTATATTTGTCCGCTGCACCCTTATAGTAGAGGATATAGAGGTGAGTGTGTGTGTGTGAGAGAAAGAGAGAGAGAGGGGGAGAGGGAGAGTGGGAGAGAGAGAGAGAGGGATATGGAGGGAGAGGGAGAGGGAGAGGGAGAGGGAGAGGGAGAGGGAGAGGTTATAAATAGAAAGTGGGAGACATGGAGATAGATAAGGAGGGAGAGTGGGAGTAAAGAGAGTGGGAGAGAAAAAGGGAGAGAGGAGGGAGAAGGGGAGGAGAGAGGAGATGAGAAGAAATATGGAGAGAGGTAGGGAGAGAGGAGAGGGGGAGAAAGAGAGGGGAGAGGGGGAGAGAGGGAGGAGGGAGGGTGGGAGGGAGAGGGGAGAAAGAGATAGTGGGAGATATGGAGATAGAGAGGGAGGGAGAGAGGGGGAGAGTGGGAGAAAGAGAGAGTGCGAGATAGAGAGGTAGGGAGAGAGGGGGAGAGTAGGAGAAACAGAGAATGGGAGAGTGGGAGAAAGAGAGAGTGGGAGAGTGGGAGAAGGGTAGAGTGGGAGAAAGAGAGAGTGGGAGAGAGTGGGAGAAGGGGAGAGTGGTAAATAGAGGAGGGAGAGAGGGTGAGAGTGGGAGAAAGATAGAGTGGGAGAGACTGGGAGAGTGGGAGAAGGGGAGAGTGGGAGAAAGAGAGAGTGGGAGGGAGAGAGGAGGAGAGTGGGAGAAAGAGAGAGGGTTGAGGGATTAGGGTTGAGAGATATACCCTCAACCCTTAAACCCTAATCCCCCAATCCTCAACCCTCAACCCTTAAACTTAAATCCCTCAACCTCTATACCCTCTAAATCCCTCAAACATCAACCCTTAAACCCTAATACCTCAACCCCTATACCCACCTAATCCCTCAACCCTCAACGCTCTTAATCCCTGAACCCTAAACCCTTCAACCCTAATCCCTCTACCCCTATACCCTCTTAATTCTTGAAAACTCAACCCTCAACCCTTAAAAGCTAATCCCTCAATGCTCAACCCTCAACCCTTCAACCCTAATCTCTCAACCCCTATACTCTCTTAATCCCTCAACCCCTATAACCTCTTAATTCCTCAACCCTCAACCCTTAAACCCTAATCCCTCAACCCCTATACCCTCTTAATCCCTCAACCCTCAACCCTTTAACCCTTCAACCCTAATCCCTCTACCCCTATACCCTCTTAATCCTTGAACCCTCAAAACTCAACCCTTAAACCCTAATCCCACAACCCCTAGACCCTCTTAATCCTTGAACCCTGAAACTTGAACCCTTCAATCCTAATCCCTCTACCCCTATACCCTCTTAATCCTTGAACCCTGAACCCTGAACCCTTAAACCCTAATCCCTCAACCCTATACCCTCTTAATCCCTCAACCCCTATACCCTCTTAATCCTTGAACTCTGAACCCTGAACCCTTCAACCCTAATCCCTCTACCCCTATACCCTCTTAATCCTTGAACCCTCAACCCTCAATCCTTAAACCCTAATCCCTCAACCCATACACCCTCTTAATCCCTCAACCCTCAACCCTCAACCCTTAAACCCTAATCCCTGAACCCCTATACCATCTTTATCTCTCAACCCTCAACCCTCAACCCTTAAACTATAATCCCTCTACTCCTATACCCTCTTAATCCTTGAACCCTCAACCCTCAACCCTTAAACCCTAATCCCTCAACCCCTATACCCTCATAATCCTTGAACCTTGAACCCTTAAACCATAATCCCTCAACCCCTAAACTGTCAACCCTTCAACCATAATCCCTCTACCCCTATACCCTCTTAATCCTTGAACCCTCAAGCCTCAATCCTTAAACCCTTAAACCCTAATCCCTGAACCCCTATACCCTCTTAATCCCTAAGCCCTCAACCCTTAAACTCTAATCACTCAACCCCTATACCCTCTTAATACCTCAACCCTCAACCCTTCAACCCTAATCCCTCTACCCCTATACCCTGTTAATCCTTGAACCCTCAACCGTCAACCCTTAAACCCTAATCCCTCAACCCCTATACCCTCTTAATCCTTGAACCCTGAAACCTGAACCTTCAACCCTTCAACCCTAATCCCTCTACCCCTATACCTTCTTAATCCTTGAACCCTCAACCCTTAAACCCTAATCCCTCAACCCCTATACCCTCTTAACCCCTCAACCCTCAACCCTTAACCCTTAAAATTAATCCCTCAACACCTATACCCTTTGAATCCCTCAACCATCAACCCTGAAACCCTAATCCCTCAACCCCTATAACCTATTAATCCCTCATCCTTAAACCCTAAACCCTTAAACCCTCTACCCTCTACCGTCAATCCTCTACCCTCTACCCTCAACCCTAATTCCCCAACCCTTAAACCCACTTAGTAAACTCTCTACCGTAATCCCTCAATTCTCTTGACTCTTAAACTCTCAACCCTTAAATCCTTAAACACTCATCCCTAATCCCTCGACCCTCAAACCTAACCCCTTAAACCCTAAACTATTAAACCCTCTACCCTCTACCCTCTACCCTCTACCCTCAACCCAATACTCTCTACCCTAAACCCTAATCCCTCAACCCTTATACCGTGAAATTGAAGAAAACCCTCTACCCTAATCCCTAAACCCTCAACCATTATAACCTCTACCCTATATATTGGACCCTCAACTCTAATCCCTTAACCCTATACCTTAAACCTTCAATCTTCAACCCTCAACCCTTAAACCCTCTACCCTTTACCCTATACATTAAATGCTCAACCCTAAACCCTCAATCCTTAAATCCTAAACCCTCTACCCCTTACATTGGACCTTGAACCTAATCCTTCAACCATATACCCTCAAACCTATACCCTAAACCCTAGACCCTCAACTAAGTAAACCCTTAACCCTAAACCCTTAACCCCAAACCCGTCAACCCTAAATCCTTAAACCTTCTACCCTATACCCTCAACCAAATACCCTCTACCATTGAACCTATTCCCTCAAACCTCAACCCTTAAACCCTAATACCCTAGGAACCATCAACCCTATAGGTCCTCCACCATAATCCCTCAACCCTATACCCTCAACCCCTATCACTTTCTCTCTATCTATACATCTCACCTCTCCCTCCTTCCCTCCCTCCTACCCTCTCTAATTTTCTCTATCTACTGTCTCCCTCTTTCTACGTACCTCTCATTCAATCAATCCCTACTAGCCTCTCTCACTCCCTCTATCCATCTCTCTTTATGTCCCTCCCACTCCATCCCACTCTCTCCCACTACCTCTCTCTCCCTCTCTCTCGTGTCTCTCCTTCCCACCTGCTCTCTCTCTCTCAAGTCTCTCCCTCTGGCAACCTACCTAGGTAACTCTCTTTTTCTCTCTCCCCTCTCTCTATCTATCCCTCCAACCCTACCTAGATAAGTCCCTGTCACTCCACCCACCTCTTTCTCTACCTCTATCAGGTCACTCCCTCCCACACCCTCTCCCTCTCTCAGGTCTCTCACTCACACTCCCTCTCTCTCACACTCCATCTCTCTCACACTCCCTCTCACTACCTATCTCTCAAGTCTCTCCCTCTCACCCCCCTCACACTCTCAAGTCTCTCCCTTTGGCACCCTACCTACATAACTCTCTCTTTCTCTCCATCTCTCTCTCTCTCTCTCTCTGCCCCCCTTTCTCTCTCCCTCTCCCTCAATTCTCTCTATCCCACCCCTCTCTCTCCCTCCTCGATTCTCTCTCTCCCACCCCCCCCTCTCTCTCTCCCTCCCTCTATCCCTCCCACTCTACCTAGCTAAGTCCCCCTCACTCCAACTACTTCTCTCCCACTCCCTCTCTCTTAAACTCTCACTTCTTCCCCCTCTCCATCTCTCTAGACTTTCTCTCTCTCTAAATTCTCCCTCTGCCTAAAGACATACATAAATGCATACATACAAGCATAATACATATGTACATATAATTTTACATCCATACAAGGATACATACATACATGACATACATGTACATACAAACATACAAATATATCAACATACATTCAATATATTGGCATTTAACATAAAGGAAGACATAATGTGAGCATGTTATGTCCTAGTTGACATGTTCCCCATAGAAGCAAAAACCATGTGAAAAGTGAGATATAACACAAGCACATTATATCTTGCTTTGGGAATTCCCAAGCCTTGGGCTTGGTATTTTCCTTGGAATACCAACCCATAGGCTTGGAGGGCATTCCCAATAACTAGAGACGTGTTTTAAAAACATCCACCATATTTCTCATAATAGAGTTCGTGCTCACCGTCAAGATTGCACGTGGTTCAATATCCAAAAAATCGAACACATGGGTAATGTTGGGTTATCTCTTAGCTATCCAACGATTTAATTTTTTTCACTTTCTGAAAATGTTAAGTCTTTCATCCATAATTTATTTTATCTGTATGTCTTTTTTTTGCTATAAATTAACCATTCATCAATTTTTCAAATAAATTACATTTTTAGAAACTAGACTCCATTCTACAAAATTAAAAAATAAAAAATAAAAAAAATCAATTAGTTTCCAAAATTTATAGGGGTAGCACAACCAAAATTCTATTTTTAGGAAATGTCCACTTCACAAATTAGTAAAAAATCAAATATTCATTAAAAAATTATCAGAAAAATCATGCATCAACTACATACTATTAGCTAACTTCTGAATGTTGAGATTTTAAAAATACTAAAAAAAATTTCACCGTACGAGGGTCGTACAAGAGTTGCTATGTTGTTTTTTTCTAACAAAAACAACACCAATTTGTGTACATCCCTCATTTGAACCCCTTAATCTCAACCATTTTCAAAATAAATTAGTAGTTTAGAAAGTAGACTCAGAGCACTTGAATCCTTCTTTTTGTTCCATCTCAAAATTTTGAGTCTAATTATCCTCAATTTCACGTCCAAGGTCAGTATTTCCTGATTTCAAAAAAAACCTGTCCATTTATGTCCCCTTTTTGGGAACCATCTTGGTGCACTTACTCTCATGAGAACCAAAAATATAAAATTGAAGTTAGAAATAAAATAACTAAAACTACAAAAATAAATACTTGCAAAACAAGACATTGATCCAAGTATAAGAATAGAGAAAAAAATAGTGCACATATTGCTCAAGTATTTAATACATATAAGAAATGAATGTGCAAATTATATGAAAGGAGAAAATAGAACTATCACATTGAGGATAGATTTGAAAAAAATCATAAGAAAAACCAAATAGTCTATTGTGGCATCTATGAAGAGTGATATAACCATAAAATATATTATTTACCATCATTAATTTTTAGACTCAAAGAAACAAAAGAAGATGAATAACATAATCTATGGTGTAGCTAACACCATGCCAATAAATGAATTATAGATCAAAATATGGCCTATGTGAAGGAACTAAAGGAGAGATCGTTATACAACCAAGATCATGGATATAAAACACCTAGATGGAGGAACTATATAAATATCAATACCATCTAAAATTTACACATAGTCCTTTACATAGGAACTATATAGGCGGTAAATGACTTGAGAAAAAAGTAGTTGAAGAAGAGAAGATTCCAAGTGCTATAGGTGTGGTAAGCAAGGTCGCTATGAAAAGGAATTTTGGTTGAATAATAAGAACGAATGTTCCTTTGTAGTAATCTAGACCATGATCTATTTACCTATGATAGTCTCAATAGTATTTCAAGAATACATCTGCATAATAAAAAGAGATGAACTTCAAGGACCTAATACTAAAAAGGAGAAATAATTATGAGGAATGTTCATAAAACCACACCACAAGGCACAAGGAGATGTCATAAAGAATATAAAGTAACTTTGACACTTTTGATGAAGAAGAAACCTCTAAAAATGAGTAGTACGAGAGAAAAATATAATTAAAAAAAAAAGAACTAGTAAAATATAAAGATAAAAGAATTTGGTAGAAACAAGATATGGTACAAATACCACAAAATTAAAATAACTAAAATATAACACAAAGAATACTAATGATGGTGAAGAAGAGAAAGAATGAGACTTATTTCTGAATAAATACAAAAATGATTAACTAGTAGAGGAAGCAAACTTGTTAGAAATATTAAAGAAAAAAATAAAATGGATTATAACACCCTCTTCTTAAAAGAAGAAGCCTGTACATTAAAAAAATATCTTCATTAACACAAAAAATTAATTAAATTGAAAAATTGAAACACTTATAAATATCAGAATAAATAGATAGTCTAAAAATATCAACTTAGAAAATAAACAAAATAGATGGGGAATGGAAATCCAAATATTTAATGATGATTTTTCACATTAATCATAGAATATTAAAACAAGTGATGGTTGACTTAGGAGTACATCTTAATATGCTCCCAAAGAGGTTTTGTGAATAATTGTGAAAACTAAAACTAGGCGAGGGTATGTGCAGTGAGATAGGGGACCAAAAGGGGGTCTTAAGTTGCCACCTTTTTTTCTAAAATAAAGAAATATTGATCTTGGATAAGAAATTAAAAAGATATTTATGCTCAAAATTTGAATTTGCAACAAGAACAAGAGTCGTAGTGCTCTAAATCTACTTTCTAAACTACTATTTTTTTGAAAAACGGAGATTAAGGGGTTCAAAAAGAGGAAGCACACAAAGTTCTCTTGTTTTTGTCAAAATAAAATAACATAGCATCTAGTGTGCTCCCCCTAAAATGTTTAAATTATTTTTAGTATTTAAAAAATTTCTTTGGTGAGAAACTAGAATTGCTTTGGTGAGAAACTGGCTAACATAATGTAGTTTATGTTCAATTTTTCTACTATTTTTTAATGAATATATGATCTTTTACTAATTTTTAAATTAGACACATCTTGAAAAGGAAAAAATTGAGCACGTTCCCCCCTAATGTTTTTGGAAACTAATCAATTTTTTTAATATGTAAAGAATGGTATCCAGACATAATTACCCGACCAAAATAACCCTGGACACAATAACCCTGTCATAATAACCCAAGGAAAAAATAACCTAGGGTCATAATAACCCATGGATAGAATAACCCGTGGTCGAAATAACCCATGGACATAATAACTCGTGGTCATTTTAGATCAAGCTAGTAAACTAAAAATGACATAAAATCAATTAGAACATTAGAATTTAGATATTTTTCCAATTCTTATACCAGATTTTTTCTCCAATTTGCAATGTTATCTCTTCATGTGCCCAAATGACCATAAATGGTCACAAAAACTATTTATTAAACTACATGCAATTTATAAATTTTGTTTTCCTTTCTCTATATTCTTATGGGGACATTTTTTTCATGGGTTATTCTTACCACAGGTTATTTTGGCTTGGGTTATTATGACCTTGGGTTATTTTGTCCTTGGGTTATTATGACCAGGTTATTATGTCCAGGGTTATTTTGGTCGGTTTATTATGTCCTGCTTGTAAAAATGCAATTTGTTTCAAATTTTGATGAACTTGAAAAAAATGAGATAAAAAATATCATGTACATACCTATTTTTTTATAATAGAAAAAAATGGAGACACTATCAAAAGAAATTAAAGATCAAAACCCTAAAATATTTGAAACATGAAAAATTCACTTGCTTAGAAAGCTAAAAAATAGCTCAACATTACTACATTAATATTTTTGACTTGACATTGAAACACATCAAAACCTTATGGGGAGCACACTCGAGATTGTATTAATTAATATTTTTATAATTTACAAACATATGTATTTGGATATTGAAATGTGATTCCAAACCTCTAGGTTGGAAGCCTAAATAAAATCAAACCCTACTTGGGTTAGAAATTACCAAAGCAAAAAACAATGCGAGCATGTGGTAATGCACTCATGTTTTTTTCTATATTAGTTTTCAACAATTTGCATGCATTATAAAGTGCTCATGTTATTTTGAAGTGAAAATGACTCCCTCACCTTCTATATATCTCTCTCATCTCTACCTCCTACACTCTCTCTTTCTCTATATCCCTCCCTTGTCTACCTCCAATCTTATCTCTCACCTCTCTACCTCTTACCTTCCCTCTACCTCTCTCTCTCACCTCTCTACATCCCCCCCTCTCTCTCATCTCTCTACCTCCTACCCTCTCTCTCTCTCCTCACTACCTCTCCTTCCCTCCATGCTCTCTCTGTGTCTACCTCCCTCCATCACTCTCCCTCTACTTCTTTCCCTCTCTTTATATTATTCATGGTTTAGGTTTTATGATGGAGGGTTTCTAAATTTAATAGTTTTTTATGTTTTAGTGCTAAATTAATAATGTTAGGTTTTAGGTTTTAGTGGATAATGTTTAGGGTTTATGATGAAGGGTTCAATCTTGAGGGTTTAGGGATTAAATTTAATTTATGAGGTTATAGTGTTACAAACTATTAGTGTTAGGTTTTAGGGTTTAGAATTCATGATGGAGGGTTGAGCATTGAGGTTTTAGGGATTAAATTTAATTTTAAAGGTTTTAGTGTTAAAAATTATTAATGTTAGGTTTCAAGGTTTAGGGTTTAGAGCCTATGATTTAGGGTATTTTATTTAAGGCTTAGGGTATATAGTTTATGATTTTTGTTGGAGGGTTTAGAGTGGAATCTACCTCTCTCAAGATATTATTCTCTTTACATCATATCTCTATATTTTTCCCCTCACTACCTCTCCCTTGCTCCCTCATTGCCTTGCTATGTCTCTATCTCTATCACTCCAAGTTCTCTACTCCTACATAACTATATATATATATATATATCTCATGAGAACTATCTCTTAGTACATCTTCATTTATATTTATTTATGTGTGTGTTTCTTTCCCTCCTTCCCTAACTTCGCCCCCCTTCTCCCTTTGTCTCTCTTTCCCTTTTCTAATTGTCCTCGCCTCTTGTTAGCATTAGACTCCATAGAATTCATAACATGAGTGTGTTATAATGTACTTGTGTTTTAGAGAGATAAAAAATGGTAAAAAGTGTACAGGGTCCCTATGATTTAGGACCCACACACTCTTTTATTTTCTACATTTTATACATTATCCAATAAAATAAAATAAATCATGTTGTTGAGAATATATCTTGATTGAATTGTTTGCATATTCCATCACATTTACTTAATTTTATTAATGTAGAAGGAAAATGGGAAAAAATAAATAGAAATAAAAAAATAAATGGAAAAAAGAGTTTAAAAGGAAAAGAGATGAATTTTTTTATTATTCTTCATTATTATAAACATAATCTCTAGAAAACCCTCTCTCTCAAAAAATTAAATGATTGAATTTTCTTAATTGGAGGATTGATTTGTCTTGCATTTGTATACAAAAGGAGGGTATTGTAAGTTTGATTAGAGTGTATGTGAATTTCTTCTAAAAATTTGGTTTCATTGCATAAAATTGAACTTTTGTGAGCTCTAAAATTGAAGGTATTTCATTGTTTTCCATACCCATAGCATACAATATCAATTTTAGATTGTGTTCCTTATATACTTATTGTGTTAATTTATTGTTTGTAATTTTGAAAATATCCATTTTAAAGTCATGAATTATGTCAATTTTTTTAAAGAATTAGGAAATGTGAATTTTAATAAAAACATTGTTCACATTTGAATACAATGAGTATTCTTAGTTTTTAAAAATATTTATAATAAAATTAAAAAATTGAGCATTCATCTAATGAGAAATATATAAGTTCTAATACCAATTATTGAGAAATTTAATCTCTATGAAAATATGATTTCGATGGATGAGATACAAGGTTTTGGACTATTAGAACATGAAAATCTGAAACATATGCAAATATGAAACTAAGTTTCCTTAATATGAAATTATTGTGATTACATCCATATTATTTATGATGCTAAATACTATCCAACATATCATTCTTATCAACACTACCTTATGTGAACTTATAACAACAATTAATAAATAATCACCATAAGATAGCAACAAAGAGGCAAAAATCAACAACATAAGAGAATCACATAACACATGATTTACATGGAGAAACCCTTACAAAGAAATCGCCAAATAAAAGAGGCCAAGTATGAATTATATTTAAATAAATGATATTAAAATACATTCACTTCCATTGTCCTCTTTTCCTCCAAAATGTTAGCACCTATTTACCTATGAACAACCTTTTTATACCTCAACCTAGCCTTGTTAGATTGCAATGTAACTCTACACTAAATTGTTGCCTAGGATTTCTACATCCAAGAAGTTGATTCTCTAGAATTTTGAAGACATATTAAGCCCCAAACATCACCAATCCTTGGATTACCTCCTTAGAATATGAAAAATACATTGGTTTCGAATCTAATAGTTTCCCTCCAACTTGAGTGCCCAAACTTGGAGATGATGCATGACATTAAATGTAATAAATGGTGGAATACCAAGAGACACTTGTTTCCTTTTTTCTAAGAACCCAATTAGATAATACCATCAACCACTCATTTTTCCTTTTACTTATCTTTTTATCATATTTTCTAGCGATTCACATTTGAAGAAAAAAATATGAAATATTTATATCCACAACTCACCTTTACCATGTTACTAATAGAACCCATCACCCCTTATGAATGTATTATAAACAGTGGTGAGAATAAATATTACAATTTTTTTCCTAATATACATCAAGTGGCTAGGGACACATTCCAATGATATTGGAACCATGTAATGGGTCAATGTAGGATCATGGGGGTCCAAACTAGGTCCTTAAGTGGTAATAAAAATTTAGAAAAACAAAGATAGACAACTTGACATAAAAAAATGAATAGGTTATTAACATAATTTGAAAAATATGTAAACAAAATTTGTATAAAATTGAATGTATTTTCTAAGATACTAGTCCTCTTTTGGGAAAAAGTAAATCTATTTGGTGAAAACTTGAAATTTTAATGTAGTAGTACTAGATTTTCAAGAAAAAAATAAAAAGTAGGTGTATGTCTGACCAACCTCAGTACAAGAAAAAAATAATATATTTTTTTGAAACTTTCAATATAAGTAGAGGAAACATTCCTAGATGCGTCACATTTTTTTAAAATTTTTTTGTAAGTAAATAATTAGTTTTAATTTTTTTATTAAATTTTTATAAAAATATTAAAACTTGTTTGTCTGACCACCATAACTTGGTAAAATATTTATGAAAATATATTTTTTTGTCCTACAATATGGTAAGCATAGAATGCGTTGCATCTTTCAAATTCAAAAAAAGTGAAATCGTTTGAGAATTATAATTTTTTTTAACCAACCTATCAATCAAGACTTCAACCATAATTCATGTAGAAAAAAAATAATTATATATTTTGTTCCAAATAAGTCATATCTTATATTGGTGGAAATATGAAAATTTTATCAACAAAACTCTTTTTGTTTCATTAAATTCAGATAAAAAATGTCATGAACCACTTTTGGGTCATATCGCCACTTTTTGGACCCCCATGATCCTACTCTCACCCTAATATGACATAGCATTTACAATGTATATGACACATTAAGCCTAAAATTTTCCCTCTTAATATCAACCTTGTAAATACACTATAGGAATCATAAATAAAGGAAAAAATCCTTTAGCCAATCATGTACCACCTAAACCTTCACCATGTTTTTATGCTCCAACAAAATACCTACAAAAGAAACCATGATAACCACCATCAAGTAAAAATATCCTTAGATCTTCCAACATGCCACCTATTCAAGAAAAAAGGAACATGCCAAGGTGAAACATATCAACTTTCAATAAAACTTGCACCAATATCCATATGAAAACAAGCAACAAATTGAAATGATAACAAGGGCTTTGACTAGTTTCCTTACTTATACCAACGAGACTAACAACCACGACAAATTATAACTTGTGAATGGCTTCTCTAGACCTGCTCCAACATCATCAAACAACACAATGTTAGTCAATGAACCCATCCAAAACAAACATTCTTCATGCGATTCATTTAAACACAATGAATAAGAAACAAAATAAAATGATTAATTGAAAGCTAATGGATCTTATTCAAATGCTCAAACTAGCATCCCATGGGGGAATTGGTGCTAATTTTATGTGGAGAATAGCCCTTTCCAAATTCCTTGCAAAGCTTTGATGAAGATTTGGTGATGATTTGTATTCCTTGATGCAAATTTGACTATAATCTAGCTAAGATTGACAAAATGCAATGAAACCTTGATGAACAATGGATGAATCTTGCCTAAGGTCTGAAGATAATAACCTTGCATAAAGTTGTGGATCAAAAATTAATAGAGAAGACCTTTATTTATAATGAAGAAGTTTGGAAGAATGAAGAATAAGATGAATGCGATATAAAAGAAAGGACCAATATCAACGTGCCACTTGTCAACATGTTATTGAAGAGAGGTTGTGCACATTTTGGTCAATGTGCAAATAAATGCAATTAGGTGGAAATTTGAAATTTGAAAGATTGCTTGTGGAAGAGGATGTGGAAGAGGAGTTAACAACACTTGACTCAAGAAAAAGGACTTGTAAGAGGATTTAATGCCATGTTGGAGGACAAATCCCTTTTGGAGGGAGATTTCAAATTGGAAGAATATTCCAACAAGATGTCTTTCTGAATGAAAATAAGAGAATTTATAAATCAATTAAATTGATTTACTTGTGAAAGTTGTAAAATCTAGAGGATATGATGGATTAGAGTTAGGAGTTAATTAGGATTAATTAACTTAGATGGGGATTAGTTTTGACAATTTAGATTTTTAGATTTATTTAAATCAAAATGATAGGAATTAGATTTAATTAAATAAAGTTTGATTTATTTAATTAAAAGGGATGATGTTAGATCTTAATCAAATAAATGTGATTTAACCAAATAAAATAAATTATTTAATTAATAGAGGAACATTAGGATTAAATAAAATTGATTTATTTAATCAAAGAGGAATATTAGGGTTAATTAAATAAAATTATTTATTTAATTAGAAGAAGATAATGAATTAATCAAATAAGATAATTTATTTAATTAAAAGAGGAATTATGAAGAATTAATTAAATAAGGATTATTTAATTAACTGGTTAGTAAAGAAGTTATTCAAGAAGAAATGGTGTTAGTGGATCAGGATCGAACACATGATACCATTAGGATAATTTGAGCATCTACATTTTCCCCCTCTTTGAAGCAATGTACATGCTACGTTGGTTCAAAGAATAACCTTGCCAAGATCAAAATTAAAAAGAAAATTTGACTTTTTCAAATGCCCCACTGCTGCCCCAGTGGAAGAATTATGCTGGTATATTGCCCCCTTGAGAGATCGGACAAAAAATTAGATTTTTGGGGGAGATCTTGAAAAAAGATGACAAACTACTTGAAGGGTCCAAAAAGGCTCCAAGATATGCCAAAATGTGAGAAAAAGGCTTGAAACAAGCTTTGATCGGGCAAAATAGGATTAGGGCAAAAAACCCTAACTTTTCATGCTTTTATAGCCCTCTAGGTGTCACTTTCCATTCATTTTCACATTCACACCTTTAGATTTGTAGCATTTTGAGCTATAACCCTTCTACATGATAGCACAAAGAGTGCTTCCCCAACACATTTCTAAGCAATTTCGAGTCCACTAGAGACCTCCAAGTGTAGGACCAGTGGTATGTGATCCTAACCCGACCATTATTTCAATTTTTTGGCACATTTATTATGCTTTGAAAGGTCAAAACCTTCAGCGATGCTAAAGGTACTTAATCAACGATGCTAGTGGTCAAACAACATTGTCATTTCTTATTGCAATGTCGCATCGCAATTAGGTCCTAGGGCTCCAAAGTCTAAAGGGTGATGCCATTGTGAATGGTGATGTTGTGGTTCAGTTCGGTAATTAGGGTTTTAGGTCAAATGGGACCACACATGCAAATAGCGACATCGTGGCTCAGTTTCCATTTTAGGCTCCAACGTCATGCTTGGAGTTTGTAAAGAGCGACACCATTTCAAACATCAACGAATATGCAATTTTTTGTGTCAAAAAATCCAAACATGATCTCGTCTTTTTTACAACTTGACGTTGTGGCTTCATGGGTGCAAGAGGATAGAGAGCCCATTAATTCATGTGAGCATCGACCCTCGGTGCTAAGTAGATTGACTGGGTTGCATGAGCTACTTCAGGATAACCTTGGTATGATTGGCCTTTGGTATATTGCCTATGGACTGATCGTGAGGACCCACCTGACCATGATGACTGCATTGGCTAAGAGGTGGCACAATGAGACCTCATCTTTCCATCTCCCTATCGGTGAGGCAATTATCACACTAGAGGATGCATGGCAGATCTTTTGGTTGCCAATTCATGGTGATTGAGTTATCTATGATATGGATGCTAGAACCGATGCATTCTTTGAGATCATGGGGACTAACGATATCGTCTTCACTGAGGGAAAAATCGATCTCAAGTACTACAAGGGTCAAGTGTCTACCTTCTGGCTGATTGTGGCTAGGATCATATCAGGCTTAGTAGCTCCAGATCAGCGAGGCCAATATTTCAGTCTAGAATGGGGTCTAGCTTGGGAGAAAATTCTCTTCAGGAGTACTCTATTTTCTTGGGGGCTAGTGATATTGGCCTCACTTTATCATAATTTGCATGAGTTTTCTTATTGTGAGAGTCGAGCGATTGGGACTGGGATCACACTCCTACACATTTGGGCCTAGGAGCACATTGTCATGCTTTGACCTATTATCACAATGGTTGATGTTGAGCCAAATGACCCAACCATTTGGAGGTATCGAGATGGCATCACTCTAAGACACACAAGATGAGTAGGTCTTCCCCACTAGCACCGAGTCTTGGATGAGATGACAGTAGTTACTTGGAGGGCTTGGCTATAGATGTTGACTTGGTATGATGATGTGCAGCAATTTTTATTTACCAGATAGGATAGGTTGATACAGGGGTGCAAGAACACCATGATAGAGTGCTACCTACCAAACAGGGTAGCCCTATAGTTTGGTGATGTTCAGGATAGGTCGAATGATCAGTATATGGCCATCTTCACCTGGTCTACCCGAGAGACCACATGGGATCGAATGATCCCCATAAAAGAGGTAGTGGATAGCTTTAGGCAGTTAGTGTCCAAACCATGGGCATATGCATAGGGACCAACAGATCTAGGAACAACACATGCCTATGATGATTGGTTCAAGCCTCCCTTCCATTTGATAGTTCTAAGGGTAGCACTCCTATGATGGAGACCTTGGGGTAGGATAACAGGTCGAGGGCCGAGGGGATATATACAGGGGGGAGGAGGAGGAGGACAACCTCCTCACCAGATAGGCTAGGGAGCCTAGTATCCATCACCTAGATACTACTAGATAGACCAATAGTTGAGAGACCAACAACCACATCTGCCACAATAGCCACCATAGCTAGATGCTCAAGATGCACAAATTCAACAACTTTAGGGGTAGATACAAGGGCTATAGGCATAGGTAAAGGAAATCATAGTTGAGAGGGACTAAACCAAATAGAAAGTATAGGACCTCACCATAGAATGAGATAAGGAGGGGCAATAGAGATAGGCCTCACATATTTAGTTGGCATAGGAGGTGGGTCGTTGTCAGCATTTAGAGAGCATGGATATCGTGTCATAAGGAAGGATAGTCTTGGCATGGATGTACCCATGAGACAATGTGGGAGGCCGATTATTATCGGCTTCACTATCAGTAGGCCGTACCCATAGCAGCCCGAGTCCCATAATACTTCCAATAGACTAGGATGAGACAGGCTAAGGAGTAGCCAGAGAGATAGGCTACTAAGGGGAGTAGACATCAGAGCTAACTACCACAACATTTTTTATTGGCACCTATTATTTTTGAGATCCATGGAATCCATTTTTTGATAGACATGTGGGTATTGTATTATTTTGATTGATACACATATACATGATCCTGATTTGTACCATGATAGTTACATTTTAATATATATGATATGATTGATTCATTATGAGATGTGTTTTATTTTATTTATGCATTATGGATGTATGTATTTGATGTTTTATATGCAATGCAATTCGATATTTTGTGATGTATGATTATGATATTTAGATGCTTATGAATGAAAATGGTTATGGATGCATTTATTTTTTGTATTTTTCTATGCACTTTTATGATGACAATGTATGATATGTGGATGCAAATATTTTTATATCCCTTTTTTTGCGTATAATGTGATGATGCATATATGGGTGATATGATGTAGATGTATGGTCTATGAGATTCTTAACAAACCTATATGATGTCCTAAATGATAACGGATTATGGCTTGATTATGCAATGATATGTAAATGCAATATTTTTTGTATCTTTTTCTTATGTGTTTTGTGATGATGATATATGGATGATATGATGATGTTCATATTATTGAGATAATGTTTATATTATTATGTGATGGATCAAATTTAATTATGATATGCAATGATCAATGATGTGTAAACAATTTGAATGTAATGATGTGAGATGATATATGATATTTATGATTTGGGTATGTGCAGAATCATGGAAAAAACAAGCCCTTAAGTGGTGATAAAAATTCAGAAAATCAGAGTTAGGCAACTTGACGTACAAAAATGAATAAGTTATCTATATTATTTTAAAAATATGTAAGAATAGAATCTGTAGAAAATTGAATTTAGTTTCTAAACTGCTAGGTTTATTTATTTTTTTAAAAATCTATTTGGTGAAAATTTGAATTTCAATGCAATAGTACTTAAATTTTAGGGAAAAAATAAGTAGGTGTCTATCTGACCACCCTAACCACAATAAAATGATATTATTTTTTTATAATATTTTAGATATAAGTAGAGGATTCATGTCCTAATGTGATGCATATTTTTTTCTAATTTTTTTCTAAGTAAATAATTAGTTACATAATTTGTTTATTACAACTTTTAAAAATTATAAAAACTCGTATATCTGACCACCTTAACTTGGTTAAAACTTCATGAAATTCAATCCTTTATTTTTAATCCTATAGTTTGCAAAGCATAGATTGTGACACATATTTTGGATTCAAAAAATGTGATATCGTTTGAAAGCTATAGTTTTTTTTCAATCAACCTATCAATCAGACATTAGTCGTAATTCAAATAGAAAATAAATAATAATTATTTATTAAATTCAAAGTAAAGAATAATTTATATTGGTGGAAAGGTGAGAATCTCCTTTAAAAACCCTTTTCGTTTCATCAATTTTGGGTAAATAAAATTTTGTCAGCCACATGGGCCATCATATCACTTACATATCACCACTTTTTGGCCCATCATGAGCCTACACATACCCATTTATGACATGCAATGACTATGTTACATAATGATTATGATTTTAAATGAAAATGAATGCAATGATTTCTTAGGATACTTAGAATAGAAAATATATGATAACGTAAAATGATATGACATGATATGTACCTTTTATGATATGCGGTAATATGAATGCAGTGATGTAAGTGTAGTGATATGATATGCCTATGTGATGATTCATGTTTTGTAATGAATGCAAGGCTATGAAATGATGTAATGTAATATGATATGAAATGATATAAAATTATTTTCAATGATATGATATGCACATGATGTGAAATGACTATGATATGATCTATGTTATGCAATGATATGTGATGACTATGCTTTTATGCCTTGAATATGAGATGTATGTATGTTGATTATTTGTGGATGCAAGATGGATGCATTTAGTGATGTTTTGATTAATTTTCATGGTACCATGTTAGAGAAGAGAGAAGAAAGAATAAATAAGATGAGGAGGATCTAACAAGTCCATGATCTACAAGACTTTATAATGATATGATGATGATGCTTTTATTATTGGCAATTGGGATTTTTAAAAGGGCTTACTTACCTTATGTTTGATAACAAACCTAGGTACGATGCATCAAGGTATAAAGAACTAGGATGGAATTGCACCTAGTGTGATGGACTTTGACCCAACAATCAGATAGGAGTACTCCTGTTCACACCTGGCATACAAAACCTTATTTAGAAAGCAGTTCAAATATTTCAAATGTCTCAGACCAAAACATAGAAAGGTAAGCATTCCTATGTGGTCAACAAGACACATAAATCACCTTCCCCACAAACCAAACAAATCTCATATGACCAAGGTTATATTACAAGAACATCCGACAAGCACAATAGATAAAAAGATAATGATCATTGGATAAAAGTACAAAGCTATGTCACACTTTTGACCAACTTATCAACACAAGTGAATTTTAGTATTTATAACTAAAAATCAATTTTGGTCAAACATATGATCTAGTAAGATTCATTCTAGATAAGTTAAATATGTCCACAAATTTTCCAACTAAAATTGTTGGCTAAATGCATGTGTAGCACCACTTTGAGACCAATTTACTAAAAAATTGAAATTATTTGAAAAAAATAATGTCTCAACAACTCCTACTCATATAAATAACATTTTTTTAAATGTAAAAATACCCTTTTGTAGATCCATAAGTGTAGTTTTCAAATATATAATTATTTTAATAGTTCAGCTATTATTTATATTTTTTATTAAAAGTAGGTTATCAACACAAAAATATCAGGTTGATTACCATGTCAAGAAAAATAATAAAACTTATTAAAAAAATAAAAATATATGATGCCCTTGATAAAAGAATCGAGATTAAGATAGTATAATTTGTTTTCTATTTTAGATAAATATTTAATATAAAAGTTGACGTCGAGTGAAAAAACCATGTTTTAATACACACACATTTAAATATTTATTTTTAAAAATATATTTATTAAAATTACAAAAAACAATATCCATGCCCTAAAGTTTCAAGTTATAAATATACAGAAAAAATTTGAAGGAAAAAAAACAAAATTTACTATATAAAGCTTGATGTCTCATGTAACATCATTTTTTAGCATTTTATCAGCAACTAAATTATAGTGTTGATTTATAAAAAACTATATTCAAATAATTTTTTAATTTTGTCAAAAAAATACAAACATAAGAAATACAAAAAATAAACATTTTATTAGTTTACATCATTTCAAAATCAAAAACATGTATGCCACTTTCTAGTGATTCAAGTTTAAAATTTAGATCAGTGTTGATTGGTTCCTTTATAAAAGTGTGACACAACTTTGTACTTGTTCCTTGTTGCCTCATTCCTTTCTCTCTAAATATTTTTGTTTAGACATCATCGAGAGGTCATTGGAGTGAGCGCAATAAGATAAATCAAAAGACAAAGATCAAATAAACAAACAAGCTAATGTTCTTCATACCGCTAGCCAAGACTAAACTATAGTGATGCCTGATGTTGATGTCCAATGTAGGAAGGATACATCCTAGGACATGATGTTATTAGATGATGGTGGGATTGATTGGATGATGGTATATTAATACTCCAAGTTGACTAACTTGCGTACCTATTGACCTAATCTTAAGACACTAATGATTGATCTTTCACTTTTAACCTGTTGGGCTTGCTTCTGATTGGCTTGCCAAAGGGTGAAAGTAACGATTGGTTTATTGTGAGTGGATTCTTATTGTGGGTGAATGTTGAAATGGGATGGATGCACCTTTTCTCAAATATTTGGATGTTTTTGGTATTTTGAAATGTTTTGAGGTCGTTTTAGAATTTTTAAAATGTTTTACAAATGTTTTGATTTTCAAATTTTTTGATGTTTTTGGGTTTTCTGATATTTTGACCAAGAACCTAAATTAAGGACCTATCCTAGGGGTCTCGGTGGCTGATCAAAGATTATCCTTTCCTACGTCATACACACAAAGACCACGGAGTTTGACTGATGATAAACTCGATTATTGATGAGGTATGAACAAATGGGTCGCCAGTTTATTATGACGGACTCCTAAAGGACTGACCTAAGCATCTCAAGGGCCAACCAAAGATTAGCCTTGCCTACATTCAAGCTTAGAGATGACGTAGTTTGACATGATGAATCTATTTTTGACTTTTGGATTTTTGACCTATTTTTGGATTTGACATGTTTTGGATGTTTTTTTGAATTTTTTGATATTTTGATATTTTTGGATTTTTTATTTTAAGGAAGACTACAATAATATATATGAATATGATCCAATGTAGTTGCAGAAACATGCCCCCAACTTGATGTGATAGACTACTCCGATATAGGCAGGAAAAACTGACCTTAGGAATGTGCCAAGTAGTTCAAAGAGGGAGCGTGATCAAGCTATGGTGTGGATGCAGATGGGTGAATGGAGTGCAATGGGTGATGTGAAACAAGTTGTAGAGATCATGGTGGATGGAAAGTGCTTTATTTACACAAGGTGCTTGTTTGCTAGGTTTTCACCAAGGTACTTGTTCAAAGCACCACTGAAGTGGTTTTCACTAGAGGACAATAATTATCTTTGTTGTTTTCAATCTTTTTATTTTTTATTTTTTAGGATTTTTATATATATTTTTTTTTGGATTTTTATTTTTATTTTTTATTTTTTGGGTTTTATACCTTCAATTTTTAGGCATAAAACTTTTTGAGATGGGATCTATTCATGGGCTCTTGCAGAGGTTCCCATTCGGGTGTTGATAACTGATATGCCTCTGACTTGTAGCTCATGTGATGATGAAGGGTCCCAACCAATTGGGTTCAAACTTTCCCTTCTTGTCTAGATTTGGTACATTTTTTCGATTCTGCTTCAATACCATTTCTCTAACTTGAAAGGCCCAACTCCTGATCTTCTTTTTGTAGCTCTATTTGAGATGGTTTTGGTAGACTTGTAAATGGTTTAAGGTGTCCATTTACCACTCATCTAGTTGTTCTAGCTCATTCAACCATGCTATCCGATATTCTTCATCTTTAATGAGATTTTGCAATCATATTCTTAGGGATGGGAGCTCAATCTCAATGGGGAAGATGGCTTATGATCCATAGACCAGGGAGAAAGAGGTTGCACCTATTGGTGTGCGGATTCTTGTAATTTGGTAGGCCCATAAGGTGAGGTTCAACTATAAGTTCCAGTCATGACCAACTTCATTGACTGTCTTTTTGAGGATTCTAAGAATGGTTTTATTTGTAGACTCAGCTTGGTCGTTACCTTGGGGGTAGTATGGAGTGAAAAGCGATGTTGGATATTGAACTTTTGGCATAGGTCTCAGACATCACAGTTTTTGAAAGGTTCCCCATTATTTGAGATAATGGCTTCTGGGACTCCATAATGGAAAATGAGGTAATTCAAGATGAATTTGGAAATCTGATTTCCAGTGATATAGGTCATAGGGATGGCCTTTACCCACTTTTTGAAGTACTTGGTAGTAGTGATAATGAAATTGTGTCCATTAGATGAGGTGGGGGTTATTTTTCCACTGAGATCGAGCCCCACTATGAGAAGGGCCAAGGTGTAACAATCAAGTGGATCTCCTGAGTTGGTGCATTAATGAGGTCCCCATGCTATTGAAATTGCAAGAATTTCTTGACATATTCGTGGGCTTCCTTCTCTATTGTTGGCCAATAGTACCCTATTCTCAGCAACTTCTTGGCCAAGGTCATACCACTCAAATATGAACCATAGATTCCATTATGTACCTTTGTTAAATTAGTCAAAGCTTCCTTAGGGTTTAAGCACCACAACAAGGTTCCCTCAATACTCCTATGGTATAGGGTATTGCCTAGGATAAAAAGTGGGTCAAATTCTTAAAAAAGGTTTTCTTGAGGTTTAGAGAGATATCAGTAGGGAGGACTCCTATTCTGAGGTAAGTGCATATGTCATGATACCAAGGGTTACCAAGACCAACAATTTCACACACAAATTCAAACTCTGGTATGAGAAGCTTCTCTACAAGGAATTCTTGCCTTGGGATGTTGCATGGGACATCTAGTAGCGATCCAATTGTTGCCATAGAATTTGTTGCTCTATTATTTTCCCTTGGTATCTATTCAAATGTAATATCAATGAAGGAATCCTTGAGGCTTTCAACTAATTTATTGTATGGAATCAACTTATCATCCTTCATTTGGTATTCATTATTGACTTGGTTGATGATAAGCTATGGATTTCCATATACTTTAAGTGCCATGATCTACCACTGTATCACAATTTTGAGCCCTATTACAAGAGCCTCATATTTTGCAATGTTATTTGTGCAAGCAAAGGACAACTTGTATTCTTTGGGTATGCAATCTCCTTGTGGTGTAATGAAGAAGATTCCTACTCCTAACCCATGTTGTGTGTAGGATCCATCAAAATACATTTTCCAATGTTTTGCTATGCTTACGTTAAAGATGGACTCATCTGGGAACTCTGATACAAGTGGGCTCTTTGAATATATTGGTGTCTTTTCTAGCTGATCTATAATTTATTATCCTTTAATAGACTTCCTTTCCACATACTCAATGTCATGTTCAGTTAGGATCATAATCCATTTAGTTGTTCCACCTGTGAGTGTTTCTTTAGAAAGCAGATACTTGAGAGGGTCTATTTTGGTGATGAGTTTTATCTGATGTGCCAACATATAGTGTTTGAAATTTTGTGTGGCGAACATGATTACTAAGCAAGCCTTCTTAATGGATGTATAATTCAAATCATGTCCCACCATGGTTCTATTGATGTAGTAAATAGTTCTCTCTTTCCCACTTTCATCATGTTGTGTTAAGAGAGCACCAAGCGTCGCTATTGTTGCCGATATATATAGGATCAAGGGTTTTCCTAGAATGGGTGGCATAAGAACTGGTGGTGTGAGTAAGTACTCCTTGATATTGTTGAATGCCTAATCACATTTCTTGTCCCATTTGTATTCTACCCCCTTGTCGAGTAGATGAGAATATGGGATAGTCTTATCTGCTAATTACACTATAAACCGACAGATGGATTGGAGCCTTCCTTGCAATCCTCTTAATTGCTTCAATGTCACTGGTGCCTCCATCTTGAGGATTTCTTTGACTTTGGTGGGGTCTATCTTGATTCCTCTCATGGATACAATGTACCCTAGTAAGTTGCTTAATTGTACCCCGAAGACACACTTCTTTGGATTCAGCTTGACCTTGTATTCTTCTAGCCTATCAAAGATGGAACCTAAATATGATACATGATCTCATCGCTTTCTTGACTTGGCCAGTATGTCATCCACATAGTCTTCCATAGTTTTTTGAATCATATAATGGAATATTAGTGTCATTTCCCTTTGATAGGTCACTCATGTGTTCTTTAGCCTAAACGACATCATGTTCCAGTAATATGTTCCCCACATAAAGGAAAAAATTTTCTTGTGCTGATCATCCTTAGCTATCATGATCTAGTTGTATCTTGAGAATTCATCCATTAGTGATAGTATTTCATGTCCCGTTGTCATATCCACAATCATGTCTATTTTTGGGAGAGGGAAGTCATCCTTTGAGAATGCTTTGTTTAGATCTCCGAATTCAATGCAGATGGGGATGCCCCTAGTTGTTTTTGAAATAGGTACAATATTTGAAACCCACTCTGGATAATGAATTAGTCATATGAAACCAACATCGAGAATCTTTTGTAATTCCATTTTGACCAACAATGTGATCTATGGGTTTATTTTTCTTAGCGTTTATTTTATTGGCTTCACCTCTAGATATATAGCTAGATGGTGTACCACAACTTCTAAATCAAGACCAGGCATGTCAGTGTAGGTCCATGCAAATTTCACCTTTCTTTCTCTTAGAAAGGCAGCTAGAAGTTCTTGTTCTTCTGTCAAAAGTGATTCTGCATAGAAGGTTATGTGTGGTGTTTCTATTGTCCCCAAGTTGACCGGATTTCACTTCTTTGCTAAGACCACTGAATTCTCTTGATGAATAGCACTAAGAGGAAGATTGAATCCCCCATCCTCTAGTGCCTTAGATAGGTTTTCACCATTGGATGTGTCCTTTGTTTTTACTATTTTCGGGTCTGAAAGTGCCACAATGTCATTTTCACTTAAAGACCTGGAGATTATTCTCAAATTTTTACTTTTGCAAATGAGGGATTCAATCATTTCCCCATAATAAGAATGTGTGTCTAGTTCAATTTTGAATCCAACTTTGTGATCTCCATAAGGCATATTATCCCACAGTCTCATGAATTTCGAGAGCGCCTCATTGTTTTCGAATGTATCCAAAACTGACGGTCCTCGCTGGTTGTAGTCTATTAGCTAGGGGTATACTAGCTTTATTTCATGGGTTTGGTTATTTGGCTCAAAAGATATAGTAGAAATCATGAGTAAGAAAGAGTCCTCAAATAACATAGGTAGGTCGGTAAGGGTATCCTCGTCACTATCACTACACACATCAGTTATATCGAAGGTATAGTTGTGTAAGGGTAAACCTATGGATACTAGTAACCGAGGAGGAGATTTGACTACTTTAATAGGGGGACTTCTGCCATGTATGGTTATCCTCAGAGAGGTACATCCAAGGCCAAGATTTTTTATGTGCTTCTCAACAATGATGGGTTTTAATCGGTCATTGTTGTTTTTCCTAAGACTTTCATTCTTGTTATATCCCATGCCCAACATTAATTGTAGACTTTTTTTAGCATCATCCATTGGAAGGGCAGGCACAAGTCTTTCATCTTTGTATAGGAGGCTAGATATATCCTTTTAATCAACCACCTCCCAGGCTAGGTCTCCCCAATTTTTGAATCAAGAGGGGTCTACTCTGAATGTTTGGGATATTTTGCTAGCTGGTTGTGTTTGTCCATGGGACCTAGGAGATTGAGGTAACTCTCCTATTACGAAGGCTCTTTTCTTCATTTTGTAGTCTCCACACTAGTTATCTTGGATAATAACTTTGATATCACAGATGTCAGGAATGGTCGGTGTCTTTGTCTCATAACTGGAGGCAAGGGTAGCTACATCTTTGTATGGAGTTGTATGGCCTTCATCATTCTTTGGGACTTGAGCGATTTTGTAGAATTTTGCTTCCAAAATTTTGCAATAGGTAAATGGCTTAGGATCACCATGGATTGTGATCTCTTGGTTCTCATAGGGAAATTTAACACATTGATGAAATGTGGATGCAACAACATTCATCCCATGAATCCATGGGCACTCCAAAAGAATGTTATAAGGGAGATCAAGATCAAGAACTTGGCAAGTAGTTTCCATGATGGTTGGTCTTACTTAGATGGGAAGCTGAATGGTGCCTTGAGACACCCTTTCTTGATCATCATAAGCCCAAATGGTGATACCTTTTCGTTTTTCAATCATGTCTTAAGAAAATCCCATATTTTTTATTAGCTCAAGAAGGAACAAATACTCAACCCTGCACCTCCATCCACCAAGACCTGTTTGAATATATTTTTATGGACAAAGACTTCAATATGAGGTGCATGATTATGAGATGGTTGGGTTGGGAGGTATTTTTCAGAGCTTTTAGGAGATGTGGTGTGGTGATGTGTCTGACCATAGCCTAGAACTAGTTTGTATCACGGTATGTGGGTACAAAAGCCCAACAAGCACTTTTTTGAGAATGTCCCTATGTGTAGGAAAAAAATTCAGCAACTCCATAATGGAGATCTAGGTGGGGGTCTTCTTTAGTTGTTCCAAGACATTGTAGCCACTAGAAAATGAATTTGAACCTGTAGCGGGTTCTCTAATTTGCATGGACGGTGATTCTACCGCTTCATGTGGTGACTCTACAGTCAACTTTAGACCATGGGATATGTACAACACCTACCCATTTATCTAAAGATGCAACAACATGGTCATAAATGTGGTTGATGCTACCATAATTTTTACCTTTCCCATTATTATTTTTCTTATTGTGATTTGGCATTAGGTTTGTGTATATCTTGAGGTCCTGATTCCCAGATCCTGGGATGGGATACTCAACAAAAATAGTCTTGTTTTTAATGAGGTCTAGGATTAAGTTTTTTAGCTTCATGCAACTATTTGTTATGTGCCCCTTTATCTTATGAAAGTCACAAAGGTGCTTCTCATATACCATGGTGACTTAACTTGAGGCTCCTGGTAATTTTTAATGATAGGGAGCATGATGATTTTGGCATCAATGAGTCACTTACTGATAGATTCAGCCGATTGTCCAAGTGGTGTGTACTTCCACTTTGGAGGTTATCAATTTCTCATGGATGGCCCACCTTGATCATTGACATTATTAACTATTTGTGTGTTGGATCGAGGGGTTTTTTGGTTGTTATTATAAGGTTTTTGATATGTTTTTTATTTCATTTTTTTCTTTAGAGCACTGATTACAACCTTAGCATCAACAACCCCATCGTTGGTAACATTTTTGTTTTTCACCCATGTTCGTGGTTTGTCGTTGTAACTTGTGGATGGGAGATTATCTTGATAAGAAGGTGTCCCCTCTTGTGTAGTGAGGGATCTTTCAATGTTGAGAGACTTTGGGATGAGTTTATCGTAGGAGGTGATGCACTTTACTTTGAGATGTAAGGCTAAAGTTCCTTCAAGATTTATGATGATAGTTTCAACCTGCTATTCTTCTAGCGTGGCCTACTTTCTTCTATTGGCCTTGGATCACCATCGTTGCAAGAAGGATGTGAATGATTCTCCCTTTTTTTGCTTGAGGTTGGATAGTTCCTCAAATCTTATGTCCATGCCCATGTTGAATGCATAATTTTGCATGAAGGCCTCTAGAATTTCATGGAACTTTTTGATTCTAGGTGGAAGACGGGAGAACCATTACATGTTTGGGCCAGCCAAAATTTTGTGGAAGAGCCTCATTAGATAAGATTCATCATAGGCAACCTCTGTACATGGAATTACCTAATGTTGTCTCTAGGATTTTTGAGTCCACGGTACTTGCCAAATTTTGGTATCTTGAAGCCTTGCGGGAATGGTTACATCACAATGCTCCTGTCAAATGGATAAGGACATATATTCCCTTGTGATTTAGGGGTCTTCCCAAATTGTATGTCCAACACTTTTTGTGAGATATTTTTGATTTGGGTGGACAAATCACCTAGTAGGTCAGGTGGTGGGATGAATGTACTTTGAGTTGGTGTAGCGACATGGATGATGGATGGAGTGACTTGCAAACTAGGAGGTGTGTTCATGGGAGTTTGTTGTGCAACCAATTCTTGCTAATATACTTGTAACTATTGTTGTACCAACAAATCTTGTTGTTGGTCTTATTGTTGATGATGCGCCAAAAATTCTTGTTGTTGGGCTTGATGTTGCTACTATGCCAACAATGCTTGTTGTTAGGCTTATTGTTGTTGTTGTGCCAACAACACTTCTTATTGGGCATGCTATTGAGTTGCTTGTTGTTGTGCTTGGTTTTTTTGTAAGGCTTTTTGGTAAGGTTGTTTTTGTAACAAGGCTTGCGCATGATCTTGCTATGTTTGATGTTGGGATAGTGCTTGTACTTGTGCTTGTGAAGCCTAGGAAACTTGGGTGGTTTGAGCATCTTGAGTATCTTGTTGTTGCTGATATAAATCTTGTTCTTGAGCATCCTATTGGGCTTGTTGCACAACTTGATGTGTTTGTGCTTGTTGTGCAGCTTGTTGGGTTTAAAATTGTTGTAGCACCCTTTGATAAGCTTGTTGAGCTACTTGTAACATGATGGTGTATTGGTTGTCCACCCTTGGATTTGGTGGAAGAGGTGGGGGATTCAGAGTGGTATGAGATGGTGTTATGAGATTTTGTTCAGGTGGTTGTTGGGATGTTTGAGTGATGATGATGGGTTGTGTGGTGTGGGTATGGTGGATGAGCTAGGTCCTTAGAAGACCACATTTTGAGATGTTGTGGATGGTGTAATGGTGGATTGAGATTTCTGGATTGGTGCCACATTTTTTTTTGATGTTAGTGGGATGCTTGGAGGATTTGGTACGCTTGGCAGATTGATTTGATCTGACTGATTTTGATAAGTAAAGGGAGTTTCCCTAAACGAAGGATTGGTGTGGATGTTGATGCCAATGTTGGAAGTGGTGGGAAGATGGGTGGTGTGTTCCCTTGAGAAAATGATGATCATGAGGGGTCAAATATTCCCCCTTGTCCAAATAGTCCACCTTCTGCTTGTGAGGTCATGGGGAGAGAGACTTGTGTGTTAAGAGGATATGTTGGTATCACACTGAAAGTGGGTGGATTATTGGTGTTATGAAATATGGGTGGAACGTATGGGTGTTTAAGATCTTGAGGGATGGATTTACCCAAGATGGTGTTTGCATCCAATTCTTGGTTGTTCACAAGGGGATGCATTTGAAGAGCATGAAGTAATGAACTTCCCTTGTTGACAATTGGTTGAGTTGGAGCAAGAGATGATGTGGGTTGGGAATGGGTTGAATGAGACTGGTGGCATAATCCCAAGAGGTTTCTCCATAATAGTGTTTATGTCAAAATCAGAAGGGAGTTTAGCCCCTTATTTTGCCAATTTTAGCATGTATTTAAAAGGATTGAGTCTCATCATGGCATTGAAAAATTTGTAATTCTCAAGATTTTGGACCATTTGTATGGTTTCATCTTGAGTCATACCCAAGACATTATTGGTAATGTCTTCCACTTGACCTTCCACTTGAGGATCTTGTGGTAATGGAGGAATATTGGGTGGGGGATTGCTAGATCCAATGGAATTGATTTCGGGAGCGGTTTGACTCAAGTCAATTGAAGCAGATGTCTCTTTGTTTTGCTACATATTTTTCTTGTATTGAGATCGAGTTTGCACCATAAACGAAGGATCAAATTTTAGGTACAAAGAAGAAAAAACCAATTTTGTTTAAGGATCAAATAATGGTGATGATAAAATGAAAGGTGGGTAATGCAAAGGATTGAACTCTCAAGAATTTTGAAGGGACAATATACTTTAGGACTTTTAGATATTTGAATTTTTTATTTGATTTGTGTTTGATTTGGATAATGAACTCATAAACCCCAAGATGTTGGATGTTTATCTTGGAATCAATTTTTTCATAAGTTGAAAATTTAACTAAGCATATGGAGAAGGATCCATCTACACATACTTAGTCAAACAAGATGATTTATGTTTTAAAGGATTTGCCAAAAGTCTAGCATGAAGGATTTTTCCAAGATTCTAAGAGTTGTTGGTGAGATGGGATTTGATTGATGTTTGAGGGATGGATGAAAGTGTTGATTTTGATCCTAGATTGGACTTAGAGAGACTTCTTCTTTACAAGACCTCGGTATTGAAGAACATGCTTGGAATTCTTATGTGATAAATTCAAATCTTTGAAAGAGACTTGGGTTTTGACTATAATAAAATTCATACAAATTGGGATTGTTCTTTGAAGACTTTTTGTAAATATTATAGACCAACCTTTCTCTAGCTTCATGAGATCTTGAAAGACATCCCTCGCGAGCTTTTGGACTAAGATTCTTATGATGACTTGGCTTGGGAATTTTGACTTTACAAGAAATCATGGGAATAAGCACATGTGACTTCAATTGTCTTTTATCTTTCTTAGATTGATTCTTTCCACCACAAACACTTTCTTGATTTAGATTTCAAACTGAATGTCTAATGTCTTGATTTCCTTTCATCCCACAAATTCCATTATGTGCAAATCAAGAGGACCAAGGTAATAGTTCCCTAATTTTGACTTTAGTTATAGAAAATTGAGATGTGAATCCAAATTCCTAGAAGCCTCTAAGGGTGGAATCCTTAGGGAAAAAAATAACACTTGGATTTGTCAAAGGTATTTGCTCCTCCTAAAGGGTTTAAAATTTTAAGGATTTTGTGGTATGTTTGTTTTCTAATGTTTTAGATCCAAGAATAGTGTTTTGATTCCAAAATGATGCACAACCCTAGGATAAAAGGAGACAATATTTGTTGAATTCCCATTTGGATAAATCTAGTTGTGCTTATTCAAAGCAGATGATTAGAAGCTTGACCACACTAGCCCCCATTCGTGACACACAATTCTTAGGTCAGCCAAGCTTTAGTTCTCATGAGTCTCCCATGAAAAACTTTTTATCTCTACTTTGAACCACAAGTACGTGGGATGGCTTCAGAACGACCGTTCTTGCATCAACAAATAGATAGGGATTTGGCTTACTATAACAAAGGTTCTGGTATAAGATTTTTTTTTGTGGGGGATCATCCATACATCAAGAGACCATTGTTTCCCTTCTTGTTAGAACAATCCTTGTGATACTTGAACTTTCCTCAAGTACCCACACTTATATACTAGGTGGAAGTCGCTTGGCTTTAGCATGTTCCCAGTTGGGTAATTCCTTGGGGTGATTAATTTTTCTCACCAAGTAGACCCTCTAAAGGTGAAAAATAGTGAGAAAGCACATCCGTAGTTTGATCAATATTTGTTTTTGTGAACAAAGAGAGAACAAACATGATATACCTAACTCACACTAGCAAGATTTGTTCAATTTTAAGAAACCCAAATTGAAATGTGGGGGCAACATTTTATACAACTTAATATCACCAAAAGAATTTTGATTCTCAATATCACTATGAAGCACAAGAGAAGTGCATGCACCTTTTAAATGATATTATTTTATAAAAGAGATTACAAAACATAAAAATCACATGTTCATTTTAGACCTCAAAAGAAGTAATGGATTCTTTTTAATAGCACCAAGATGAAGTGTGAAGTTTGCTTGTTTAATTTTTAAATCCAAAACCAACTCTAGTAAGTTCCTAAGGTTATTTTTAACCCTTTTCTTATTATTTTTAAAACCCAAACATAAAGTATATTGTCCTAAAAAATTGAAGATAACAATATCCTTAAAATGGGATTATAATTGCTCCCAAAGTGTTTAAAAAAACTTGTTACAATTATGTGATAATGCCATACTAAGATTGTCCTTTCTTCCTCCTCTTATTGATCACCTCAACCTACGAAAACTAGTTAATCCCCAAAAAGAGCCACAAAATAGGTTAAAATCTCGAGGTGATGAAAAACAAAAAACACATGTTAAGTAAAACTAAAAATATGACTTTTATCCCACCCCATCATCGCAATATGCAAAGTTGTCATTGTTTGGAGTAGTTCAGTGATGCTCTGGTGAAGTCAGCATTGCTCTGTGGAGAAACAAAGACCTCGAATGTGTCGCTATTTAACCAAACGTTGCTCTTTGGAGTTTGAATGGTTGGCCCAGGTGGAAAATTATTGGACCGTCACCCTTTCAAATAGATGTAACATCGCTATATAGTGATGCTAGACTGATAGTGTGGATGTTTATCTTTTACAGTGTCACTCCTTCCTGTAGACACAATTTAAAAAAAGAAATAGCAGAATTTTGTCAAGAAATATGTTAATTTCTTGAAATTCGCCCTCCTTCTAGCACCAAAATGTGAATGGTTGCTCTAGACTTGCTCCAACATCATCAAACAACACAATTTTAGTCAATGAACCCATCCAAAACAAACATTCCCAATACGATTCATTTAAACATAATGAACAAGAAATAAAATAAAATGATTAAATGAGAGCTAATGAATCTTATTCAAATGCTCAAACCAACATCCCATGGGGGAATTGGTGCTATTTTGATGTGGAAAATAGCCCTTCCCCAGTACCTTGCAAATATTTGATGAATATTTGGTGATGATTTGTAATTATTTATGCAAATTTGACCATAACCTAGCTAAGATTGATAAAATGCAATGAAACCTTGATGAACAATGGATGAATCTTGCCTAAAGTCTAAAGATAATAACCTTGCATAAAGTTGAGGATCAAAAATTAATAGAGAAGACCTTTATTTAAAATAAAAAAGTTTGGAAGAATGAATAATAGGATTAATGTGGGATAAAAGAAAGGACTAATAGCAATGTGCCACTTTTCAACATGCTATTGAAGAGAGGTTGTGAGCATTTTGGTCAATGTGCAAATAAATGCAATTAGGTGGAAATTTGAAATTTGAAAGATTGCTTGTGGAGGAGGATGTGGAAGAGGATTTAATGCCACTTGAATGAAGAAAAAGGACTTGTAAGAGGAGTTAATGCCATGTTGGAGGACAAATCCCTTTTGGTGGGAGATTTCAAATTGGAAGAATATTCCAACAAGATGCTTTTCAAATGAAAATAGGAGAATTTATAAATCAATTAAATTGATTTACTTGTGCAAGTTGAAAAATTTAGAGGATTTGATGGATTAGAGTTAGGAGTTAACTAGGATTAATTAAATTAGATAGGGATTAGTTTGATTTGACATTTTGACTTAGGTTTTTGGATTTATTTAAATCAAAATGAGAGGAATTAGATTTAATTAAATAAAGTTTGATTTATTTAATTAAAAGGGATGATGTTAGATCTTAATAATAATAAAAAAATTATTTAATCAAAAGAGGGAATATGATTTAACCAAATAAAATGTATTATTTAATTAAAAGAGGAACATTAGGATTAAATAAAATTGATTTATTTAATCAAAGAGGAATATTAGGGTTAATTAAATAAAATGATTTATTTAATTAAATGAAGATAATGATTTAATCAAATAAGATGATTTATTTAATTAAAAGAGGAATTATGATGAATTAATTAAATAAGGATTATTTAATTAATTGGTCAGTAAAGAAGTGATTCAAGAAGAAATGGTGTTAGTGGATCAAGATCGAGTACATGATATCAATCAGGATAATTTGAGTGTCTACATAACTCATCCAAGTGAACCATACCTCAAACCAAGGTATACAAATCATAGATAAATTTTTGTGCCATCAACATAGCAACCCAAAATTTGTAATTGTCTCTATATATCCATCCTCCAATATCAAATACAACATATCAATGTACAAATAACTATAGAAAAGGCCAACTAATTTTTTATACATAAACACTGAAACAATATATGGATATAGATTTATAAACATCTGATTCATAGATAAAATTTCATGCCATCAACATGCATCCCAAAATTTGCAATTGTCTCTAAATATCCATGCTTCGATATCAAATACAATATACCAATGCACAAATTTTTGGACAAGAAAACTGAGAGAGGGGGAAATTAGTTCTCACAAATTTTAATCTTTAATAACTTCCACCAAATATTATATCAATTATCATTCACAAATCCTTTACTCTGCTAATGTGATTAATCATTAAATGAAAAAGTAGAAACTAAAAATCATCACACATATAATAACACAAAATTTACATGGAAAACCAAATAAGGGGAAAAAAATGGCAAGGATTAGCTCACAATATAGAGAATATAAAAAATGAATACAAATGTTCACTGCTAGAGAAGGCTCACTTCCAAAGAAGGCTCATTGTCCAACAACGGTTAACCACCCGCAGGGCTCACTACCAAAAAATTACAAAGAAGATAGAAGAAATTTGTTATAGAGAGAAAAAAAATATCAATGCAATAGATATTGCCACCATAATTCACTAACATACTTGCAAACATGCTTGAATGATATAGTACACCTTCAACTCACTACCTCCAAAAATTGCAATTAGATTTCGCTTTGATCTACTAAAAATCGCATCACATACACATTGTATTGCATCTATCTCACATCCATATTGCTTGTATTCCTCAATCATAACCTTCACAAACATCTCAACTTGTATTTATACGGTCTTCAACTTTGAAATGCATCCAACATTGGTCATACACCATTTTCATTTACAAATTCAAATTAGGTCGATGCCAAAACTGCTGGAGTTAAAATACACTAAGAGGGGGTGGGTGAATTAGTGTTTATAACTTCTTCAATAATTTAAACTGAAATTGAAAAGAACCATACATATGTTCTCATTTATCAATGATAGTGTCATCCGTGTATTCGAATGCAATCATATAAAATGAGATGAGTAATGTAACATTGCATTTTAAAGTAGTAAAGTACTGAAGCAAATGAGTCATAGAGACACAAATAGACACAAGATATGCCGAGTGTAAAACCCTCTTGGGGTAGAAAAACCACTCCTGAACCTGCTGCCTTTTTCAGGCTTTCATTTCAATAATTTATTTTGACAAAGCCTCAATGGCTGATTTCTTAGCACCAACCCCTCTATTTAGAGACACCAATCTCAAGGAGCACTAACCCATTTCCTTAAATTCAATAGAATGTACAATAGTATAGAGGATCTCTCCGTTTCACTTGATTTCTGTCAAGTGCCTCTTGATAGACAAAACATAGAATTTTCAAGAGTCAAAATTGACTCTTCAGAATTCCATACATTATCTAATCTTGATGTAGCTTGAGGAAAATCCTATCACAGTCACAATACAATCTCATCAAACTGTATTACAATGATACATATTTTCTTTCTTTTCTCACTGTTTTATTTTTAACCCTTTTCCATAGAAAAACTACAAATCTAACTACACACTCTGTTTTCCAATTTTTAGCATCAAAAAAAAAAAAAATACAGAAGAGACTTTCACATCTCTAAATAGTAATACCCTTATTTCAAGTTTTGATTTTCAGTCATGATAGAACCCTAATCTTACTGTTTTTGGATTTTTACATAAAGCATCATTACATATTGGAAGTATTATCATTGTTTCTCGAATTACACTTTCCAGAAGGTTATTCAAGGTTGTTTTCAAGTTATCGAACAACTATCAAGTAATAGATCTAATGTTGCAGTGATCATAAAAGAAGATTCTTTCTTTCTGTTGAGGATAGAACAACTTATTCTAAAAATAGAGGTGTAACTGAAACTTTTCTCCACAAGAGGCCTGCACATGCAGTTCTTACACCCAAGCATTATTAATGAAATACATATTTCATAAGAAAAAATTGGACAATGAAGCTGCTACTTGAAATAGATGAAATTGAAACCCCAAACAACAATGTAACCAAAAATAGGTAATCATGTACTTGATAGCAGTTACCAACGATTCCAGATGAGTAACTGAAGAAACTTTTAGCTTTCAAGATGACCCACAAACTTGAAAATACATTTCATAAAACTAATATGATAACCTTCAGTAAAAGCAATCAAGATTTGGAGCAAACATTTTAGATTTTAATGAAAAGGAATGGACATTTTCCATTTTTCTATTTGAGGGAAAAAACTTAACTGGAAATCACCTTGCTTGTGAAGGAATGGATCTGAACAACAAACTAAAAGATTAATACCTGTGAGAACCAGAATTGCATTTCCCATGAGTGATTTACCAGGTCTACAAAGACACAAAGAAGCTTGAGCTCTTTCCCCATTCGAGCTTCCAACTGATGGTAGGAAACTGACAGGTGAAATTAGTAGTGTCATGGTCTTTCAGTTTTTCCAATACGCTGCCAAAGATCAGTGAAACAACTACCAGAAAAGTGAAACAGATGTGAGATAAACAACACAATGATGGCAGCCAGAATAGGGTTTCAAAACCTTTGAACAATGAAACACAATGATTTGCCCTATTTTCCACAAAAAATCCTTTGCATAGTATGATAGCATTTTGAGTCCAAGAGGACATAAAGTTAATAGATCAAAACCACATAAAACACTTTGAAATCTATAGAAATATCCATGACATTCATGCCGACAGGAATAAATTGACATATGTTTCCTTACCACACAACTGTAGCCACCCTTTGGACTACCTGTGGTACAGTAGTATCTAACACTAACTATTACTGCATCCTTTATCGCTCAACCATGATCTTGCTTCGAACTACTCACCATACAATGGTAGCTCCAAGCTAACCGCTAGTCATTTCCACCGCGTTACCACAATTATACTTCTAAAATCTCGTGGTGTAGTAGTAACTATCTTACTTGCCACTGACTGTTTACACCACATTACCATGGTTATTATCCTGACAGCTCACAGGAGCATCATTCAAACTGCTAACATCTTCCACCACATTACCGCGGTTAGCTACCTAACTGCTCGTGGTATAGCAGTAGCTGTCCTGCTTGCCATTGATGGTTTACCCGCACTACCGTGGTTACACTGATGATAGCATGCGGTGTAGCGGTAGCTATTATGCTTGTTGCTGGTGGTTTCCACCACACTACCACGGTCACTGGCTTAACTGCTAGTGGTACCACAATAAGACATTTTAAGCACGGTCTTACCAAAGTTGAGTGTTATACCATGTTGTCGGCTTTTAGGCCCAAATCAATATTAATCATTTTGACCTAATGTAAATGCACATAGGAGATCAATTTAAATCCCTTTAACCAAAGCTGATTTTCCATCACATTTAAGTCCAATGCCATATATTGTGCAATGTAACATACTTTTCAAAGCCTTGTGAAATATAATAAAGGCTAATCTCATGTAAAGTTCAGAATTCCATTAACACAATAATGATCACCTTATTATACTGAGAAACATGATGCATCATGTAAACCATTAACAATTTCAAGATGCAAGAGCCTGATCAAACCACACTATAACAACCTGTATAAAACTGATTCATGCCAAGGACAAAATAGTTGAGATCATCACTGAAACACAATTTTTTAAACTAGAAATGTATCACCTAATCAATGGAGAAAATGACCTGTAACCAGAATACCTCAACAAGCCTTGTAATCTGCACATGGAGTTAAACGATTAGTGCCACCAAGATAATAAAATCAATGAAGTAGATGTGCCAATCAAAAAATGTATCAACTGAGAAGATAACCATCAAGATTCTAGATAACCACAAATTGACATCAAGGACAAAAACAACACAATAGGGATTCAACAAAAACATTCTATGGTGGAATTAGAATGAGGGAAACCCAAAAACACATGTAATGAGAACCCAAATAAGTTCCAACACACTTCCATAAACTTCGTGAATAGTGTTAAACACAAGGTTGGTCAAAACTAGTGTAACACACATAAATCAATTAAGCACATGCAGCCTTAACATGATCTAATATTTCCAGATAATAAAATTCACTTGAACATAACTGCAACAACTTATCCTAAGAATCGAAAATTGTAAGACTCTAACAAGAATAAATCCAAAGAAATAACATTTCTCTCATACCTCAACCAAATACACAAAAAAGTATAGTTCACAACTAGTGAACGTAACTTGCACTGTGCAATGACCCAGAAACCAAAAATTTGGATATAGAAACTTCCACCAACTAGGAACAATACCTCATATCTTTACTATCATTGAAGAAAATCCCAGAGAAAACATTGAACACCTACAACCTTTCTCTAATACAATTTTCTCAATTTCCTTGACATATATATGGTCAATAACCATCATTCATGACATCAATGACAACAACAACCAATTGGAAACCACTTGACTAGTTGGAATCAATTATAAAACCTTCATACTTGCAACAATCTCCCCCTTTTTAATTGATGGCAACACATGATCTGAAGAACCATCAAAGACAACACAATAGCTCTGAACACTTTTTCCATGATTTTACTATTTCCCTCTTAATAGATAAAATTCTTCACATGATATTTTCTCCGCCTTTGAAATAACTGGAAAAGGAAAAAGATTTTTTACATTGATTTCCTCTTTGAAATTAAGAACAAAATACTCTTTCATTGACAACACATGACACTACCTACTCCCCCTGAGAGGTAGCCACCAAATATCAATTCAAAAGAAAGATAGATCCATAGACCCATGAGACTAATGTATCTCCATATGCATCTAGTTCAAGAAAGGAGGGGAAATAACCCCTAACTTCCCCCGTAGATACTCAAAAGTATCTTTAGGATGAGCCTTAGTAGATATGTCAACAACTTGATCCTACAACAACACATACCCCACCATATAAGTTCATACTGGTTTGGAACCATCCATCCCAAACTTCTTCAACATTTCTCTTACATACTTTGAATATGAAATAAAAATCCCTTTCTCTATTTGATTGATTTGTAGCCCAAGAAAGAAATTAATCTCACCAAACATAGACATCTCAAATTATTTTTGCATCTCTATAGCAAAAATCTTGCACATTGTTTCATTTCCTCCAAAGATAATATCATCAATGTATACAAGGTCCACTATCAAGATCTTGTCATTTTCAATTTTGAAGTACAAATTATTCTATGTCCTACCTTTATTGAAACCTCGTTGAATCAAATATTTGTCTAACCTTACATACCAAGCTCTAGGAGCTTGCTTCAGTCCGTATAAAGTTTTATTTAATATGAAAACCATATCTGGTTGATCTGACAATTGAAATCCTTTTGGTTGTTCCATGTAGAATTCTTCCTCTAACTCACCATTTAGAAATGTAGACTTAACATCCATATAATAAAATTTGAAATCTTTACGAGAAACAAGTGCTAAAAAAATCTTGATAGCTTCCATCCTTTCCACCAGAGCAAATGTCTCCTTAAAATCTATACCTTCTACTTGTGAGTAACACTTACACATAAATCTTGCTTCATTTCGGACCACTTCTCCATTCTCATTCAACTTGTTTCTAAATACCCATTTTGATCTGTCGATCTAGGGACCAATTCCCAAGTTTGATTATTCTCAATCTACATAAGTTCTTCCATAACTTTCATCCAATTGTCATCATTGCATGATTCACTCAGTATCTTTAATTTAACTTCAAAAATTAAGGACATATTTATTTCACCGACAATTGTAGCTCTACTTCTTTCCAATACTCCTTTCCTCTTGTCTCCAATGATTTGACTTTCTAAATTATTTATCCACATATTTAGATTCCTTTGGGGACACCACTACAACTTCTTCTTGTTCATTCTACTTCTTTTACTATTATGTATTCAAGTTCATTAGATACACATCCATCAACTTAAATTGAATTCTTCAATGCTTCATCAACCTGTTATCAAATTTTCACCACAACTCAAATTGACATAGTTGGTTGATTCAGGTTCATTTTAAGGTGAAGAGTTTCAGCCTATTTTTTAATTTTCTTTAACCATTGCATACATTTGAATGTTTATTTGTTTAAGTGCAATGTGTTTTAGTTTTTCATTCATTATTTATAGCATTAAGTATTGCATGAAGTGTGAAGGAAAGTGTTTTTTTCTGTATTAATTTATTTATCACACAATGTTGCATATATTTGTTGCAAGAGATAAATTCAAAATTGAACAAGAATTGCATAAAAATATTGTTTCGTATTCATTGATAAAAGATAATCAGGTGTCCCACACAAGTCGTGGGAATATCTAAAAAAAATGAACCAAAAAGAGTACACTACACTACTGAAGATAAAGGGAGAAGAGCATGTAAGAGAGAACATAATCATCATTGTTTGGTTGTGCCTTTGAGTTGGCATCAGTGTTGAGCTCTCCTTTCTTCTTTCGTGCTCCAAGTGAACTTGCAAGTGGATGAAAGTCTTGTTAGAGCTTAGACTATGAACACTCCTATATGATCCATCAATAGTAATGTAGAATATTGTTTATGATGCATTGAGTAAATTGAGAAACAAAAAACAATTGTGCAAGAGAATCCAAAGGAGGAAACATAAAAAGAAAACTTATGGATATATTGTTTTAAGCTAACACTATTTGTTTCTTGTGCAGGTATAGGAAAATTCATGTTGCTATTATGTTTGAATATTTTAAAGCATGTGGTGTAAAACAGGCTCCCACAACGGTTGAGACTTGACATGTTGCCCCTCACCATTCCATAGAGGATTTTTAGAAAAGAAAAAAATCAATTTTGGTTCAAGAGAAATGCATCTAAAGGAGTACATCAAAATTCATAAGAGCTCAAACAAGAGACCATCTAGGACAATCAAGTCTGAAGTGCAATGAATTGAAGATCATAGGTGATCAGTTTCCCAAGTGAATCATCAAGGAGTGCATCATCATGAAGTGAGATAGTGAACATGAATACATAATTCCTTGTTTACAAGTCATCAATAGCAACTGAATTAGTTTGAGAAGCTTCAAAAAACCTTCATCATGGTGTGTATTTCAAAATATTCTATGCATAAATCAATATTTCATGTCAACATTTGTTGTTTAGGAGACAAAAATGCATGAAGAGTATAGACCAACAATTGTCTCCATCAGAAACAAGATGAAAAGTGGTTGCAAGTAAAGCATGAGTGTCAATGAGAAGCACTCGTAAACTAAAAGTTGATACACTAAGTTTGAGTTAGAATGCAAAATAGGAAAACATCATCAATGAAAGTAGCTTGCAATGAATTGATTTTGTTTCAATTTTTGGATAGTCAAATATTTCGATGCCTTAATCATTTTTTTATTTATTTTATAGAAATTGAGCTTATGCACTCAAATATTTAGTGTCCTAATTTTAATGATTTTTTTGAACAAAAATCAATTTTAATAAGAGCATTAAAAGTTTGTTGTTTTTTGCAAAGATTTTTCCAAAATCTTAATTACAAAAAATCAAGATAAGGAGTGAATTGCGAAAAATCAATCATGGGATAAAGATGAGCTTGATTTTAATAATAAAACTACAAATCATGTAAATCAATATTTAAAGCAATATCTTATAAATTGCTTTTAAATATTTGATATCTATGCAATTAAGGTAGAGAAAAGGGGGACAAGATCTTTTGGGATTTGTTTTTTCTTTTGGGAAAAATTGGAAAAGGCAGGCAAATTGATGTTTCCATTTTCAGTTTCTATCCAATTGCACTTGATTTTGAGATTTTCTGGATGGACTCTCTAGATATGGGAAATTTCTATCCTTTTGGTGATTTTTGGAGCTTTTGAAGTCATCTTTTCAAGCCTTTTTCCTGAGCTCAAAAATGCAAAATGAGATGCTTTTTGGAGAAGTAGTGGCCCTAATTTTTTTATTTTGCACTATTGGGGTCACTTAATGGCTATAAGTTTGAGAAATTTTAATTTCTCAGGGGTTCAGATAGATATTCTCTTGCTCTCCTAATCACTCAGAGAGCTTTGTAGACTGATTTTGTACTCAAATTCTAAGAGTTTCATTCTTTCATTCAATAACAACAAGTTTTTCCTTTCTCACTTCTTGTCTAATCTTTGCAATAATAATTTGATGTGTTTTGTGATTTGACCTATTGAATCCTTCATATGTATTGTTATTGTGATGTGTTTTCAAGAGTTACATTTTGATTCAAGTTGTGTCTTGTGCTCATTTTATGAGCCTTTATGCAAAATAATGATGAGTTATATGTCTTATGTGAGATTGTGAGAATTAAATCTTAAAGAGTGTTGAGAGTGAATAATTATTAGAATCTTGTTGTTGGTAATTCATCTTAGGTTTTAGGATTTCAACTACAATTGTATCTTCTAACTCTTTCCTACACTAGTCAGTAGGGTAGGTGATTATCAACAAAGAAGTTGGATTTCTCCCTCTAGGGGTTCATTCTCATTATAGGTTCCCCACAACCTTAGAATGTTCCCATGTTTCAATACATAGCTAAAATTTCAATTCACTTGGGTGCATATATAATTGACAATAGTCTTGGGCACGCCCTCTGGGACCCAAAAGTCTTATCTATAGGGTTGTTTTCAAATTATTATCTATTGTCTGGTATATGCAACATAAAAAAAAATTCCTATAGAGGTTTTGTTTTAAAGTATACTTGGCAACCCCTAACTTCTAGTTACCTTGCATATTTAGTGTTGATAGCCTATGAGTAGAATCCAAACCAGATCTAGTCTGATTCCATTTGAATATTTGCAACTCTCCTAGACAAGAAGGAAAGGCAGACCACCAAGGAGGACTTTTGATTCAGTAAGAGGAGTGAAATCCACACTTTTAGAGCTCAGTCCCATCAATTCTATAAGGAGGGACCCCACTCCAATATATCAAGCGCTACCTATGGTGAGGCGATTCACTTTTGAACCATTTAATGGGGGAAACCCATTATTGTTAGCAAGACATGATGATATCTCAGTTGCTCCTTTGAAAGGACTACCTTATTTCACTAGCGAAGACTAGACTACTCCAATCGAACATATTTGGGATGTGGCAACCCTATGTTCATTGCATAATATAATAGAAGAGAATTTAGCTTTGAGATTGTTGGTTGCTTCGTTGAAGGGGAAATCCCTTCAGTGGTTAAGTGGGCTCCTAGCCAATACCATTGCAACTTGGGAGAAACTTGGAGATGGCTTCAATCAACAGTTTGTAGATAAGTCACACTAGTTGTCATTACTTGAGCAGTTTAGCACCATCAAGTGTGCTCCCCACGACCATATGGTGGACTTCAATTTTAGGTTTCAAAGAACCTAGGATAGGATAACTCTAATTGTCAAAACCACACCCGAATATGCCTTTCTATTTTTCTTGAAAGACTTAAATGTTGAGATATCAGTTATCATATAGTCTATGGGGGATTTTACTTTGCCAAATATGTATGACATTGCAATAAGGGCTGAAAATTGTCTTATTCAATGCAGGAAGATAGCACTGAGACCATCCTACCCATTTTCCCCAAAATTTAGAAACATGTCCCTATGAATTTGCCTCTTATAGTTTTTGAGCCACTAGTCCCAATGATAGGTTATCAAGATTTTGTTCAAGAAAATGCCATTTTGGACCAAACCAAAGAAATCCAAGAGATAAAATATATGCTACAAAATTTTGGTAAAACTTTCAGCAATTACTTTTTAAGTCTTGACAAACAATTCGGCCTTGAACATAGGCCTTATCAAGCTCCTTATGAGTAGAACCAAAAAAATAGGCCACCATTCCAAAATGATTTTCAAGGACAGAAAAAGGGGCTTTAACCCCAAGCTTTTTCATCCATATGATCCCAATGTAGCTGGCCCTTCAAGAGAGCCCGTGCCACAAAATAATTTGGCTCAAGAACATGATTGGTGCTACCCGTGTAATCAACCACACAATCAAGCGATGTGTATAAGTGGAATGGAGAATCAAGCTCTTATAGTGCAAAATCATTATGTTGGCCCTGAAAGTTTTCCAAGCAAGAATGTGGAGCAACAATATAATTCAAAGGTTGATTTAATGAATTGGAAAGGTGTTGATTATTGTAGAATTAATCATCTCCAGGGGCAGAACCAACAAAGTACACCCATTGCACCAAATACAAGGTCAAAGAGAAGAGAAGTTGAAATAGAAAAACAAGCTATAAATTCACAACAATAAGCTACAAGAGACCATTATCATGCCACTTCATGAAAAAAATTCCTAGTAGCTGCGAATTTGCATATTCTATAGAGAGAAGAGAAATTTGTATGTAAATTCACAATAGCAAGCTCAACCGAGGATGCATATTTTATAAAGATAACAACAAAAATTAAGTGACATTGTCACACCCCCAAGACAACATATGGTAAATCCTATGTCTTTCAATGTATTTGAACACTTAAAGAAAGCTATAGTTAGCTTATCTATTATGGATGCACTGCATATCCTAGGGTAGAAGGATTTACTACAAAATGCTTTATTTGAACTTTGATCTCCAACTGTTGTTAATGCAAAAAAGGGAAGAACTGTACTTGATAACAACACAAAGGTAAAAAAGGGGACAACATAATCAAGAGGTAAAACCACCTCCATTCTATCTAAGTCTTATTATAGGAGATAAAATTGTCCATAATTGTATGATAGACTTAGGGGCTAGTAGCTCAGTGATTCCTGAAAGTGTAGTAGATAGTTTAGATTTGGTTTATGAACCCATGGCAAAAGGGGTGGTGCAATTGGATGGTTTTTTTGTCCAAATAGGAATCATTAATAATTTGGCCCTCACATTACATGCTTGCCCTAACTTTTTCATGAACCAAGATGTGCATGTGATTGAATTACCTCCCCATTTTGTACTTTTCCTCTCTAGAGACTTTACCACCAAACTAGTAGGTTTCTTTTCAAATGGCTGGTCCCATTTATTTTATATAACCCAATATGATACCATAGTGACCATCAAGTCTGAACCTTTGGCCAAAGACTACATTGGTCCATTAATTCCCAACCCTATAAACACTAACCTCTATGTCATCCATGAGCTTGAAGATAAACCCACGACCTTAGACCCTTATACACCCAATGAATATGTTAACCTAGATGAGTGAGAAAATGAAAATCATGATCTTGATCCCTTCAAGCACATTGATGAAGTAGGGCTAGGCATCTATGTGATCTAGGAACCTGATGCAGAAATTTTAAATCTAGTTAAGGACCAGGTTTGACACTTAGATAATGGACCAAGAGTGTTGAAAGATGAAGAGGTTGTCAAAGAATGGGAGGAGTTGCTTTTTGATGACTAGACATCAAATTTAGAAGAGAATATCAAAGAGGATGAGAATTATGTTCAAGAATGGATGGATTTACTCTTTGAAGATCAAGCTCTGGTGCAAGTGTTGGAACAAGCTATGAATTCAGGAGTGGGTTTAGCCCAAGACCAGATTGTTGTCCAAGAAGGAGATTTTAGAGATGAATTTTTTGAAGAGCCTAAAGCAATCATCGGGAGCTACCATGAAGAGATAAATAATATACTTTTATTCAACATCCAAAATGGAGATAAAGAGGATTTTATCCTAAAATATTCTAGCTTTCTTGTTGATAGTTTCAAACATAATGGGAACATCACCACAATATTGAGTAATAATGAGCAAGCTATTGTATCAAATCACTGTACAAGTTGGGTACAATAAATGATCCACTATTTATAGACTAGAGAATGTGTTGAAGGCTTGGACAAAGCAAAGAGGAGGTATTTCAGATTTTAGTCCATTCCCCATGCCATTATTGATGGTGTGTTACTTAGGAGAGACTTGTAGGGTGTGTTACTGAGGTGCATCGAGCCTGGCTAAATAGAGTTTAGTTGCTGAGGGAATTCCATGATAGGCCTTCAGGAGGACACTTTGCTACAAGAAAGAGAGCCTTAAAAATAAGGAGGGCTCATTATTACCAGCCAAACATATTCAAGGATGCATTCATGTGGGTAAAGGAATATGAAAAATGTGCATTGTTCACAGGGAAACAAAGACTTGCAGCTCTGCGCTTAAATCATATTCAAGTGGAACAACCCTTTGCTAAATGGGGTCTTGAGTTTATTGGGCCAATTAATCCACCCTCAAGTGTTGGTCACAAGTGGTTCTTAACCACCATAGAATATTTTACTAAGTGGGTCAAAGTTGTTTCTCTGAAATAAGTGAATGAAGCTTCTATTTTGAATTTTTATGAAGACTTAGTGTCCAGATTCGATGTTCCAGATTCCACTATTTCTGATAACACTATAGAATTTATTGGTCTAAAGATTTTTGACTGGCCTGTGAGAAATAATACCTTTTTGAGTACTTCATCTAACTTTTACCCACAGGGTAACACATAGGCATAAGCTACCAATAAGAAGCTGATCAGGATCATCAAGAAGGCCGTCGAGGATAATCAAAGAACATGGCATGAAAAATTGACATCAGCCCTTTAGGAAGATAGAATAACCCCAAGAAGGCTACTAGTTGTTCTTCGTATATTCTTACTTATGGAAAGGAAGCCAAGTTACCAATCTCCATTGAGCTACCAACTTTGAATTTTATCAAAGAGCTTGAGATGTTGAAGGAACAACCCATGTAAGTTATACTTGCACAACTAATGGAATTGGAAAATCCAGAAAGGAAGCATGGAAGAAACTTGAATTTCATTAGGCTCAAATGAACATCTCCTTGGATAAAAGAGAAAATTTCAGAGAATTTATTGTTGGAGACTTTGTGCTCAAATGGAATGAATACAAGAGAAAACCCGAGAGGCATTCTAATGCTAAACACTAAATTGAGACTGAATGAAATAGAGAGCATGTTTGGATAAGTAACTGGAAAGCATCAGTTAAGTGTAACTTCATTGAACCTATGCACTTAAAGTAAGAATGGAAAGAAAGAAACTAATAAAAGTATGTACATCATGTTGGAGAGACACAAACAGTGCAAAGGAAGAGGATAGTTGTTCCATTGAGAATAATCTCTAAGTTAAGTAGAATATGCATGATAAGAACAAGAAAGTAAATCTACAGCTGTAGGTTTCGAGCTTGAAAAGGTGAAGTCATTCTTTTTTTTCAAGAATAGTGATTCTATGTTAGGGTTTTATGATGGAGACAAGTGCAAAATGCCCAGTTTCATTGGTGTATGTTAAAGGTTTCAAAATGTAGAAAGAAAGGTATTAGAAGCTCATAACCAAATGATAAATTGACCTAACTAAACTGTTATGGTCATGGCCTAAGAGTAATTTTATCTCACAAATGGTATACCCATTTAGGGTAATGTGTTCTGGACACAAATATAGAGCAAATCAAGTGTTTTGAGCTTATTACTAGTGGACCATGCTAGTGTGAAGTGAGGATAATGAGCTAGCGGCCATAAGGAGTTTAAAACCCATAAAATAGAGAGCTTGCATTCAAAAAATGTTTTCATTTAACAATAATATCATTTTCACATAATGGGTCGAGTCCATAGTCATCTATTTTATAGAAATTGAGTAATACCCATATCATGGTCGTAGCCTATATAATGGTTGAACTAAGAAAATCCACAAAATCTTCATTATTTTTGTGAGGAAATCTTGAATAAGCTTTTATTTAAGATGGAAATTCTTTTAGAAAAAAAGAATCGATCTCACCTTGAATGTTCTCTGGAGTAGCTTATCAAATCCCATGGCCAAAGCACTTTCAAAAGCTTGAAAAAACTATCATATGGAAGCCACAACAAATGACAAAGAAGATTGACATAATAAAACATCCAAAATGCATGAAAAACAATAGTCATAGCCACGGCCTAAATGCCCATTCTCTTATTTGAATGGAGTCAAAGAAGAAGCAAAATGAAAATAAACAACTTACTAGTAATTGTAGAGGAGAATCGACAAGAATGGCATCAAAAGATGGTGAAGAATCAAGCTCCAAGGCTCCAAACCTAACTCCCATGGCATCGGCTTGTAGAGGTTTCTTCTCCACAAAATCCAAGTGAAATGAAGTTGAATTCTTAGGGATTCGATGTTTTGTTGTTAGGGTTTCCTTCATTAACCCTAAGTTTCCTTTGGCATTTTTTCCACATTCTTTTAATTATTCATGCCTCCACTAATACCTTCAAGGTGTTGTCTTTGCCTTAGTGATATCTTATTCCTAGGTTTATTCATACCTTTGAATAATTTCATTGTTTTTACCTAGGTCAACCAATGCCTTAGGCATTTTAAATGATTTTTAAAGAAAATAAAACAAAACTCTCAATGCCTTAGGTATTTGGATAGTCAAATATTTCGATGCCTTAGTCTTTTTTTATTTATTTTATAGAAATTGAGCTTATACACTGAAATTTTTAGTGTCCTAATTTTATGGTTATTTTGAAGAAAAATCAATTGTAATAAGAGCATTAAAATTTTGTTGTCTTTTGCAAATATTTTTCCTAAATCTTAATTACAAAAAATCAAGATAAGGAGTGAATTGAGAAAAATCAATCATGAGATAAAGATGAGCTTGATTTTTATAATAAAACTACAAATCATGTAAATCAGTATTTAAAGAAATATATTATAAACTGATTTTAAATATTTGATATTTATACAGTTAAGGTAGAGAAAAGGTGGACAAGATCTTTGGGGATTTGTCTTTTCTTTTGGGCGAAATTGGAAAAGGGAGGCAAATTGATGTTCCCATTTTCAGTTTCTAGCCAGTTGCACCTGGTTTTGAGATTTTCTTGATGGACTGTTTTGATATGGGAAATTTATATACTTTTGGTGATTTATGGAGCTTTTGAAGTCATCTTTTCAAGCCTTTTTCTTGAGCACAAAAATGAAAAATGAGTTGCTGTCTGTAGAAGTAGTGGGCCTGATTTTTTTATTTTGCACTATTAGGGTCACTTAATGGCTATAAGTTTGAGAAATTTTAATTTCTCAGGGGTTTAGATAGATAGTCTATTTCTCTCCTAATCACTCAGAGAGTTTTGTAGACTGATTTTGTACTCAAATTCGAGAGTTTCATTCTTTCATTCAATAACAACAGGTTTTTCCTTTCCCACTTCTTGTCTAATCTTTGTAATAATAATTTGAAGTGTTTTGTGATTCGACCTATTGAATCCTTTATGCAAACTAATGATGAGCTATATGTCTTATGTGAGATTGTGAGAATTAAATCTTAAAGAGTGTTGAGAGTGAATAATTATCAGAATCTTGTTGTTGGTAATTCATCTTAGGTTTTAGGATTTCAACTACAATTTTATCTTCTAACTCTTTCCTCCACAAGTCAGAAGGGTAGGTGATTATCAACAAAGAAGTTGGATTTCTCCCTCTAGAGGTTCATTCTCATTATAGGTTTCCCACAACCTGAGAAAGTTCCCATGTTTCAATACATAGCTAAAATTTCAGTTCAGTTGGGTGCATATCTAATTGACAATAGTTTTTGGCATGACCTATGGGACCCTAGAGTCTTGTCTTTAGGGTTGTTTTGAAAATATTATTTGTTGTTTGGTATATGCAACATAATTATTTTTTTCCTATACAGGTTTTTTGTAAAGTATACTTGGCAACCCCTAACTTTTGGTTACCTTGCATATTTAGTGTTGATAGCCTATGAGTAGAATCCAAACTAGATCTAGTTTGATTCCATTTGAATATTTGCAACTCTCCTGGACAAGAAGGAGAGATAGACCACCAAGGAAGACTTTTGATTCAGTAAGAAGATTGAAATCCACACCTTTCAGAGCTCAGTCCCATCATTTCTATAAGAAGGGACCCCACTCCAATATTTCAAGCACTACCTATGGTGAGGCAATTCACTTTTGAACCATTTGATGGGGGCAACCCATTGCTGTTACCAAGACATGATGATATCTCAGTTTCTGCTTTGAAAGGACTACCTTATTTCACTAGCGAAGACTAGACTACTCCAATCGAACATATTTGGGATGTGGCAACCCTATGTTCAATGCATAATATAATAGAAGAGAATTTAGCTTTGAGATTGCTAGTTTCTTCGTTGAAGGGGAAAGCCCTTTGGTTGTTCAGTGGGCTCCTAGCCAATACCATTGCAACTTGGAGATGTCTTCCATCAACAGTTTGTAGATAAGTCACACCAACTGTCATTACTTGAGTAGTTCAGCACCATCAAGTGTGTTCCCCATGACCATATGGTTGACTTCAATTTTGAGGTTTCAAAGAACTTGGGATAGGATACCTCTAATTATTAAACCCACACCCGAACATGCCTCTCTATTTTTCTTGAAAGACTTAAATGTTGAGATATCAGTTATGACATAGTCTATGGGGGGTTTTACTTTGCCAAATATGTATGACATTGCAATAAGGGCTGAAAATTGTCTTATTCAAGTCGGGAAGATAGCACTGATACCATCCATACCCATTTTCCCCAAAATAAGAAACATGTCCCTATGAAGTTGCATCTTATAGTTGTTGTGCCACCAGTCCCAGTGATAGGTTATCAAGCTCTTGTTCAATAAAATGCCATTCTGGGCCAAACCAAAGAAATCTGAGAGATAAAATATATGCTACAAAATTTTGGTAAAACTTTTAGCAATGAATTTTTAAGTCTTAAAAAGAAAATTGGCCTTGAACATAGGCCTTATCAAGCTCCTTATGAGTAGAAACAATAGAATAGGCCACCATTCCAGAATGATTTTCAAGGACAAAAAAAGGGGCTCTAACCCCAAGCTTTTTCGTCCATATGATCCCAATGTAGCTAGCCCTTGAAGAGAGCTTGTGATGCAAAATAATTTTGCTCAAGAACATGGTTGGTGCTACCCGTGTGCAATCAACCACACAATCAAGTGATGTGCATAAGTGGAATGGAGAATCAAGCTCTCATAGTGCAGAATCATTATGTTGGCCCTGAAAGTTTGCCAAGCAAGAATGTGGAGCAACAGTACAATTCAAAGGTTGCTTTAGTGAATTGGAAAGGTGTTGAATATTGTAGAATTAATCATCTCCAGGGGAAAAACCAACAAAGTACACCCATTCCTACAAATACAAGGTCAAAGATAAGAGCAGTTGAAATAGAACAACAAGCTATAAATTCACAACAATAAACTGCAAGAGACCAAAGTCATGCCACTTTATCAAAAATTGTCCTAGTAGCTGCGAATTTTCATATAAAATAGAGAGAAGAGAAAGTTGTACATAAATTCACAATAGCAAGCTCAACCAAGGATGCATATTTTATAAAGATAAAAATAAAAATTATTTGACATTATCACACCCCCAAGACAACATAATGTAAATACTGTGTCTTTCAATGTAGTTGAACACTTAAATAAAGCTACAATCAACTTATCTATTATGAATGCACTGCATATCCCAGGCTAGAAGGATTTAATACAAAATGCTTTATCTGAACTTTCGTCTCCAGCTATTGTTAATGGAGAAATGGGAAGATTTGTACTTGATAACAACACACAGGTAAAAAGGGGGACAAAAAATCAACAGGTAAAACCTCCTCCATTTTATCTCATTCTTATTATAGGAGATAAACTTGTCCATAACTATATGATAGACTCAAGGTCTAGTAGGATGCATAAAAGTGTAGTAGATAGTTTATGTTTGGTTTATGAACCCATGAAAAAAGGGGTGGTGCAATTGGATGGGCTTTTTGTTCAAACAACGAGAATCATTAAGAATTTGACTCTCACATTACACGCTTGCCCTAACTTTTTCATGCACCAACATGTGCATGTGATTGAATTACCTCCCCATTTTGCACTTTGCCTCTCTAGAGACTTTACCGCCAAACTAGGAGGTTTCTTTTCAATTGATTGGTCCCATTTATTTTATAGAACCCAATATGATACCATAGTGACCATCAAGTCTAAAACTTTGGCCAAATATTACATCGAGCCATTCATTCCTAGCCCTATAAACGCTAACCTCTATGTCATCCATGAGCTTGAAGATAAAACCATGACCTTTAACCCCAATACACCCAATGAAGATGTTAACCTGGAAGAGTGAGCAATTGAAAATCATGATCTTGATCCCTTCAAGCACACTGATGAAGTAGGCTTAGGTATCTATGTGATCTAGGAACCTGATGCAAAAATTCTAAATCTAGTCAAGGACCAAGTTTGACACTTAGATAATGGACCAAGAGTGTTGAAAGATGAAGAGGTTGTCAAAGAATGGGAGGAGTTGTTTTTTTATGACCACACATCAAATTTAGAAGAGAATATCGAAGAGGATGAGAAGTATGTTCAAGAATGGACGGAGTTACTCTTTGAAGATCAAGCTCTGGTGCAAGTGTTGGAACAAGCTATGAATTCAGCAGTGGGTTTAGCCCAAGACCAGATTGTTGTCCAAGAAGAAGATTTCAAAGATGAAATTTTTGAAGAGCCTAAAGGAATCATAAGGAGCTACCATGAAGAGAGAAATACTATTCTTTTATTCAACATCCAAGAGGGAGATAAATAGCATTTTCTCCAAAAATATTCTAGCTTTTTGTCTTGACAGTTTCGAACATAATGGAAACATCACCACAATATTGAGTAATAACGAGCAAGCTATTGTATCAACTCACGATATAAGTTGGGTACAACAAATGATCCACTATTTGTAGAGTAGAGAATTCCCTAAAGGCTTGGACAGAGCAAAGAGGAGGTACATCATGTTGGAGAGACACAAATAATGCAAAGGAAGAGGATAGTTGTTCCATTGAGAATAATCTCTAAGCTAAGTTGGATTTGCATGATAAGAACAAGAAAGTAAAGCTACAGATGTAGGTTTTAAGCTTGAAAAGGTGAAGTCATTCTTGTTTTTCAGGAACAGTGAGATTGTGTTAGGGTTTTATGATGGAGAAAAGTGCAAAATGCCCAGTTTCATTGGTGTATTTTAAAGGTTTCAAAATGTAGAAAGAAAGGTATTTCAAGCTCATAACCTAATGATAAATGGACTTAATTAAAATCTCATGGTCATGGCCCAAGAGTAATTTTATCTCACAAATGGTATACCCATTTAGGGCAGTGTGTTCTAGACACAAATATAGAGCAAATGAAGTGTTTTGAGCTTATTACTAGTGGACCATGTCAGTGTGAAGTGAGGATAATGAGCTAGCGGCCATAAGGAGTTTGGAAACCCATAAAATGGAGAGCTTGCATTCAAAAAAAAAAATCGTTTAACAATAATATCATTTGCACATAATGGGTTGAGGCCGTAGTCATCTAATTTACAAAAATTGAGGAATACCCATATCATGGTTGTAGCCTATATAATGGCCGAACTAAGAAAATCCACAAAATCTTCATTATTTTTGTGAGAAAATCTTGAATAAGCTTTTATTTAAGATGGAAATGCTTTTAGAAAAAATGAATCGATCTCACCTTGAATGTTCTCTAGAAAAGCTCATCAAATCCCATGGCCAAAGCACTTTCAAAAGCTCGAACAAAGTATCATATGACAACCACAACAAATGACAAAGAATATTGACATAATAAAACACACAAAACATAGCAAAACCATAATCATAGCCATGGCCTAAATGCCCATTCTCTCATTTGAATGGAGTCAAATAAGAATCAAAAAGAAAATAAACAACTTACCATTAATTGTAGAGGAGAATCGACAAGAATGGCATCAAAAGATGGTGATGAATCAAGCTCCAAGGCTCCAAACCTAACTCCCATGGCGGCAGCTAGCAAAGGTTTCTTCTCCACAAAATCCAATTGAAATGAGGTTGAATTCTTAGGGATTCGATGTTTTGTTGTTAGGGTTTCATTCATTAACCCTAAGTCGCCTTTGGCATTTTTGCCACATTCTTTTAATTATTCATGCCTCCACTAATACCTTTGAGGTATTGTCTTTGCCTTAGTGATATCTTATTCCAAGGTTTATTCATACCTTTGAATAATTTCATTGTTTTACCTAGGTCGACCAATTCCTTAGGCATTTTTAATGATTTTTAAAGAAATCAAACAAAACTCTCAATGCCTTAGGTATTGGGATAGTCAAATATTTTGATGCCTTAGTCTTTTTTTATTTATTTTATAGAAACTGAGCTTATGCACTCAAATATTTAGTGTCCTAATTTTAATGATTTTTTTGAAGAAAAATCAATTGTAATAAGAGCATTAAAAGTTTGTTGTTTTTTGCAAATATTTTTCCAAAATCTTAATTACAAAAAATCAAGATAAGGAGTGAATTGAGAAAAATCAATCATGAGATAAAGATGAGCTTGATTTTTATAATAAAACTACAAATCATGTAAATCAGTATTCAAAGCAATATCTTATAAATTTCTTTTAAATATTTGATATTTATGCAGTTCAGGTAGAGAAAAGGTGGACAAGATCTTTTGGGTTTTGTTTTTTATTTTGGGCGAAGTTGGAAAAGGGAGGAAAATTGATGTTTCAATTTTTAGTTTCTAGCTAGTGGCACCTAATTTTGAGATTTTCTGGATGGACTCTTTAGATATGGGAAATTTCTATCCTTTTGGTGATTTTTGGAGATTTTAAAGTCATCTTTTCAAGCCTTTTTTCTGAGCTCAAAAATGCAAAATGAGTTGCTTTTTGGAGAAGTTGTGGCCCTGATTTTTTTATTTTTCACTATTGGGGTCACTTAGTGGCTATAAGTTTGATAAATTTTAATTTCTTAGGAGTTCAGATAGATAGTCTCTTGCTCTCCTAATCACTTAGAGATTTTTGTAGATTGATTTTGTACTCAAATTCTTAGAGTTTCATTCTTTCATTCAATAACAATAGGTTTCTCCTTTCTCACTTCTTGTCTAATCTTTGTAATAATAATTTTATGTGTTTTGTAATTCGACCTATTGAATCCTTCATATGTATTGTTATTTTGATTTTTTTTCAAGAGTTACATTTTGATTCAGGTTGTGTGTCGTGTTCATTTTATGAGCCTTTATGCAAAATAATGATGAGTCATATGTCTTATGTGAGATTGTGAGAATTAAATCTTCAAGAGTGTTGAGAGTGAAGAATTATCGGAATCTTTTTGTTGGTAATTCATCATAGGTTTTAGGATTTCAACTCAAATTTTATCTACTAACTCTTTCCTCCACTAGTCAGTAGGGTAGGGGATTATCAACAAAGAAGTTGGATTTCTCCCTCTAGAGGTTCATTCTCATTATAGGTTGCCCACAACTTGAGAATGTTCCCATGTTTCAATACATAGCTAAAATTTCAGTTCAAGTGGGTGCATATCTAATTGACAATAGTTTTTGGCATGCCTTGTGGAACCCTAGAGTGTTGTCTTTAGGGTCGTTTTGAAATAATTATCTATTGTCTGGTATATGCAACATAATTTTATTTTCCTATAGAGCTTTTTTTTTTAAGTATACTTGGCAACCCCTAACTTTTGGTTACCTTGCATTATTAGTGTTTATAGCCTATGAATAGAATCCAAACCAGATCTAGTCTGATTCCATTTGAATATTTGCAACTCTCCTAGACAAGAAGGAGAGGCAGACCACCAAGGAGAACTTTTGATTCAGTAAGAAGAGTGAAATCCACACCTTCAGAGCTTAGTCCCATCATTTCTATAAGGAGGGACCCCACTCCAATATCTCAAGCACTACCTATGGTGAGGCAATTCAATTTTGAACCATTTAATGGGGGCAAACGATTGTTGTTAGCAAGACATGATGATATCTCAGTTGCTGCTTTGAAAGGACTGCCTTATTTCACTAGTGAAGACTAGACTACTCTGATCAAACATATTTGGGATGTGGCAACCCTATGTTCAATGCATAATGTAATAGAAGAGAATTTAGCTTTGAGATTGTTGGTTGCTTCGTTGAAGGGGAAAGGCCTTCGGTGGTTCAATGGGCTCCTAGCCAATACCATTGCAACTTGGGAGAAACTTGGAGATGGCTTACATCAAAAGTTTGTAGATAAGTCACACTAGCTGCCATTACTTGAGCAGTTCAACACCATCAAGTGTGCTCCCCATGACCATATGGTTGACTTCAATTTTAGGTTTCAAAGAACCTAGGATAGGATACCTCTAATTGTCAAACCCACACCCGAACATGCCTCGCTATTTTTCATGAAAGACTTAAATGTTGAGATATTAGTTATGATACAGTCTATGGGGGGTTTTACTTTGCCAAATATGTATGACATTGCAATAAGGGCTGAAAATTGTCTTATTCAAGCCAGGAAGATAACATTGAGACCATCTGAACCCATTTTCCCCAAAATTTAGAAACATGTCCCTATGAATTTGCATCTTATATTTTTTGTGCCACCAGTCCTAGTGATAGGTCTGTTAGGTTTTCAAAGGCAGATATCTAAAAGCTAAATGCAGATTTTATCAAATAAACCAGAAATAAAACACACATAAAACTAACACAGAGAATTTAACGTGGTTCACCCAATGTGGGCTACATCCACCAAACCGCAGCCAACCAATGATATTATTAACTAGTGCAAAACCCTATTACAATATCGCGAATAATCGCCTGTTTCTTATAATACTGTAACTCTATCCCAAACCCTTTATAAATTATAGAATGATCAGTCGCCACATACCAACAATCTCCCACTTGGAGACTAATCAAGCTCCACACCTAAACATTATCAAGCTTTTGGTCAAGAAAATACCATTCTAGAGCAAAGCAAATAAATCCAAGAGATAAAATATATGCTACAAAATTTGGGTAAAACTTTCGGCAATTAATTTTTAAGTCTTAAGAAACAATTCAGCCTTGAACATAGGCCTTATCAAGCTCCTTATGAGTAGAACCAAAAAAATAGGCCACCATTCCAGAATGATTTTCGAGGACAGAAAAAGGGGCTTTAATCCCAAGATTTTTCGTCCTTATGATCCCAATGTAGTTGTCCCTTCAAGAGAGTTTGTTTTGCAAAATAATTTGGCTCAAGAACATGATTGGTGCTACTTGTGCAATCAACCACACAATCAAGCGACATGCATAAGTGGAATGGAGAATCAAGCTCTCATAGTACAAAATCATTATGTTGGCCTTGAATTTTTTCCAAACAAGAATGTGGAGCAACAATGCAATTCAAAGGTTGCTTTAGTGAATTGGAAACATGTTGAATATTATATAATTAATCATCTCCAGGGGTAGAACCAACAAAGTACACCCATTGCACCAAATACAAGGTCAAAGAGAAGAGCAGTTAAAATAGAACAACAAGCTATAAATTCATAACATTAAGCTACAAGAGACCAAAGTCATGGCACTTCATCAAAATTTGTCCAAGTAGCTGTGAATTTGCATATTCTATAGAGAGAAGAGAAATTCGTATGTAAATTCACAATAGCAAGCCCAACCGAGGATGCATATTTTATAAAGATAACAACAAAAATTAATTGACATTATCGCACCCCCAAGATAACATAAGGTAAATCATGTGTCTTTCAGTGTAGTTGAACACTTAAAGAAAGCTACAGTCAACTTATCTATTATGGATGCACTGCATATCCTAGGCCAGAAGGATTTACTACAAAATGCTTTATTTGAACTTTCGTCTCTAGCTATTGTTAATGCAGAAAAGCGAAGAACTGTACTTGATAAAAACATAGAGGTAAAAAAGGGGACAACATAATCAAGAGGTAAAACCCCCTCCATTCTATCTCAATCTTATTATAGGAGATAAACTTGTCCATAAGTGTATGATAAATTCAGGGGCTAGTAGCTCAGTGATGCCTGAAAGTGTAGAAGATAGTTTAGGTTTGGTTTATGAACCCATGAAAAAAGGGGTGGTGCAATTGGATGGTTTTGTTGTTCAAACATCAGGAATCATTAAGAATTTAGGCCTCAAATTACATGCTTTCCCTAACTTTCTCATGCACCAAAATGTGCATGTGATTGAATTACCTCCCCATTTTTGCACTTTTCTTCTCTAGAGACTTTACCGCCAAAATAGGAGGTTTCTTTTCAACTAATTGGTCCCATTTATTTTACAGAACCCAATATGATACCATAGTGACCATCAAGTCCAAACCTTTGGCCAGAAACTACATTGATCCATTCATTCCTAGCCCTATAAACACTAACCTCTATGTCATCAATGAGTTTGAAGATAAACCCATGACCTTAGACCCTAAACACCCAATGAAGATGTTAACCTAGATGAGTGAGCAACTGAAAATCATGATCTTGATCCCTTAAAGCACATTGTTGAATTAGGGTTAGGCATCTATGTGATCCAGGAACCTGATGCATAAATTCTAAATCTAGTAGATAATGGACCAAGAGTGTTGAAAGATGAAGAGGTTGTCAAAGAATGGGATGAGTTGTTTTTTGATGACCAATCATCAAATTTAGAAGAGAATATTGAAGAGGATGAGAAGTATGCTCAAGAATGGATGGAGTTACTCTTTGAAGATCAAGCTCTGGTGCAAGTGTTGGAACAAGCTATGAATTCAGCAGTGGGTTTAGCCCAAGACCAGATTGTTCGCCAAGAAGGAGAATTTAGAGATGAAATTTTTGAATAGCCTAAAGGAATCATCGAGAGCAACCTTGAAGAGAGAAATAATATTCTTTTATTCAACATATACGAGGGAGATAAAGATGATTTTCTCCAAAAATATTCCAGCTTTCATGTTGACAGTTTCAAACATAATGGAAACATCACCACAATATTGAGTTATAATGATCAAGCTATAGTATCAACTCACGGTACAAGTTGGGTACAAAAAATGATCCACTATTTGTAGAGTAGAGAATGCCCTGAAGGCTTGGAAAGAGCAAAGAGGAGGTATTTTAGATTTTAGGCCATTCCCTATGCCATTATTGATGGTGTGTTAGTTAGGAGAGACTTCCAGGGTGTGTTACTGAGGTGCATCCAGCCTTGCTAAATAGAGTTCAGTTGCTGATGGAATTCCATGATAGGCCTTTAGCAGGCCACTTTGCTACAAGAAAGAGAGCCTTAAAATAATAAGGGCTTTTTATTATCGGCCAAACATATTCAAGGATGCATTCATGTGGGTGAAGGAATGTGAAAAATGTGCATTGTTCATAGGGAAACAGAGACTTGCAACTCTGCCCTTAAATCATATTCAAGTGGAACAACCCTTTGCTAAATGAGGTCTTGATTTTATTGGTCCAATTAATCCACCCTCAAGTGTTGGTCAAAAGTGGTTCTTAACCACCACAAAATATTTTACTAAGTGGTTCAAATTTGTTTCTCTGAAAGAAGTGAATGAAGCTTCTATTTTGAATTTTTATGAAGACTTAGTTTCCAGATTCGATGTTCCAAATTCCACTATTTCTGATAACACTATAGAATTTATTGGTCTAAATATTTTTGACTAGCCTGTGAGAAATAATATATTTTTGAGTACTTCATCTAACTATTACCCGTAGGGTAACAAACATGCATAATCTACCAATAAGAACCTGATTAGGATCATCAAGAAGGCCATTGAGGACAATCAAAGAACATGGCATGAAAAATTGAAATCGGCCCTTTGGGCGGATAGAATAACCCCAAGAAGGCTATTGGTTATTCTTCATATGTTATTACTTATGGAAAGGAATCTAGGTTACCAATCTCCATTGAGCTACCAACTTTGAATTTTATCAAAGAGCTTGAGATGTTGAAGGAACAACCCATGTAAGTTATACTTGCACAACTAATGGAATTGGAAAAATCCAGAAAGGAAGCATGGAAGAAACTTGAATTTCATTAGGCTCAAATGAACATCTCCTTGGATAAAAGAGAAAATTTCAGAGAATTTATTGTTGGAGACTTTGTGCTCAAATGGAATGAATACAAGAGAAAACCCAAGAGGCATTCTAATGCTAAACACTAAATTCAGATTGAATGAAATAGAGAGCATGTTTTGATAAGTAACTGGAAAGCATCAGTTGAGTGTAACTTCATTGAACCTATGCACTTCAAGTAAGAAAGGAAAGAGAGAAACTAATAATAGGATGTACATCATGTTGGAGAGACACAAACAGTGCAAAGGAAGAGGATAGTTGTTCCATTGAGAATAATCTCTAAGTTAAGTGGAATATGCATGATAAGAACAAGAAAGTAAAGCTACAGTTGTAGGTTTCGAGCTTGAAAAGGTGAAGTCATTCTTATTTTTCAGGAGAAGTGAGTTTATGTTAGGGTTTTAGGATGGAGACAAGTGCCAAATGCCCAATTTAATTGGTGTATGTTAAAGGTTTCAAAATGTAGAAAGAAAGGTATTTCAAGCTCATAACCAAATGATAAATGGACTTAACTAAACTCTCATGAGCATGGCCTAAGAGTAATTTTATCTCACGAACAGTATACCCATTTAGGGTAATGTGTTCTAGACACAAATATAGAGCAAATCAAGTGTTTTGAGCTTATTACTAGTGGATCATGACAGTGTGAAGTGAGGATAATGTGCTAGCGGCCATAATGAGTTTGAAAAACCAATAAAATGGAGAGCTTGCATTCAAAAAATGTTTTCATTTATAATATCATTTGCACATAATGGGTCGAGCCCATAGTCATATATTTTATACAAATTGAGGAATACCCATATCATGGTCGTAGCCTATATAATGGCCGAACTATGAAAATCCAAAAAATCTTCATTAGTTTTGTGAGAAAATCTTGAATAAGATTTTATTTAAGATGGAAATGCTTTTAGAAAAAAAGAATCGAGCTCACCTTGAATGTTCTCTGGAGAAGCTCATGAAATCCCATGGCCAAAGCACTTTCAAAAGCTCGAACAAACTATCATATGGCAACCACAACAAATGACAAAGGAGATTGACATAATAAAACACACAAAACACATCAAAAACCATAGTCATAGACATGAACTAAATGCCCATTCTCTCATTTGAATGGAGCCAAAGAAGCATCAAAATGAAAATAAACAACTTACCAATAATTGCAGAGGACAATCGACAAGAATGGCATCAAAAGATGGTGAAGAATCAAGCTTTAAGACTACAAACCTAACTCCCATGGCGGCGGCTTGCAAAGGTTTCTTCTCCACAAAATCCAAGTGAAATGAGGTTGAATTCTTAGGGATTCGATGTTTTGTTGTTAGGGTTTCCTTCATTACCCCTAAGTTGCCTTTGGCATTTTTGCCACATTATTTTAAATATTCATGCCTCCACTAATACTTTCGAGGTGTTGTCTTTTCCTTACTAATATCTTATTCATAGGTTTATTCATACCTTTGAATAATTTCATTGTTTTACCTAGGTCGACCAATGCCTTAGGAATTTTTAATGATTTTTAAAGAAAATAAAACAAAACTCTCAATGCCTTAGGTATTTGGATAGTCAAATATTTCAATGCCTTAGTCATTTTTTTACTTATTTTATAGAAATCGAGCTTATGCACTCAAATATTTAGTGTCCTAATTTTTATGATTTTTTTGAAGAAAAATCAATTGTAATAAGAGCATTAAAAGTTTGTTGTGTTTTGCAAATATTTTTCCAAAATCTTAATTACAAAAAATCAAGATAAGGAGTGAATTGAGAAAAATCAATCATGAGATAAAGATGAGCTTGATTTTTATAATAAAACGACAAATCATGTAAATCAGTATTTAAAGCAATATCTTATAAATTTATTTTAAATATTTGATATTTATGCAGTTAAGGTAGAGAAAAGGTGGACAAGATCTTTTGGGATTTGTTTTTTTCTTTTGGGCGAATTTGGAAAAGCGAGGCAAATTGATGTTTCCATTTTTAGTTTCCAGCTAGTTGCACCTGATTTTGAGATTCTCTGGATGGACTCTTTAGATATGGGAAATTTCTATCCTTTTGGTGATTTTTGGAGCTTTTGAAGTCATCTTTTCAATCCTTTTTCCTTAGCTCAAAAATGGAAAATGAGTTGCATTTTTGAGAAGTAATGGGCCTAATTTTTTTATTTTGCACTATTGGGGTCACTTAATGGCTATAAGTTTGAGAATAATTTCTCACAGGTTCAGATAGATATTCTCTTGCTCTCTTAATCACTTAGAGAGTTTTGTAGACTGATTTTGTACTCAAATTCTGAGAGTTTCATTCTTTCATTCAATAACAACAAGTTTTTCCTTTCTCACTTCTTGTCTAATCTTTTGCAATAATGATTTGATGTGTTTTGTGATTCGACCTATTGAATCCTTCATATATGTATTGTTATTGTGATTTGTTTGCAACAATTACATTTTGATCCAAGTTGTGTCTTGTGTTCATTTTATGAGCCTTTATGCAAAATAATGATGAGTCATATGTCTTATGTCAGATTGTAAGAAGTAAATCTTAAAGAGTGTTGAGAGTGAATAATTATCAGAATCTTGTTGTTGGTGATTCATCTTAGGTTTTAGGATTTCAACTACAATTTTATCTTCTAACTCTTACCTCCACTAGTTAGAAGGGTAGGTGATTATCAACAAAGAAGTTGGATTTCTCCCTCTAGAGGTTCATTCTCATTATAGGTTTCCCACAACCTGAGAAAGTTCCCATGTTTCAATACATACCTAAAATTTTAGTTCAGTTGGGTGCATATCTAATTGACAACAATTTTTGGCATGACCTATGGGACCCTAGAGTCTTGTCTTTAGATTTCTTTTCAAATTATTATCTGTTGTCTTTTATATGCAACATAAATTTTTTTTCCTATACAAGTTTTTTTAAAGTATACTTGGCAACCCCTAACTTCTGGTTACCTTGCATATTTAGTGTTGATAGCCTATGAGTAGAATCCAAACTAGATCTAGTCTGATTCCATTTGAATATTTGCAACTCTCCTAGACAAGAAGGAGAGGCAGACCACCAAGGAGGACTTTTGATTTAGTAAGAAGAGTGAAATCCACACATTCAAAGCTTAGTCCCATCATTTCTATAAGGAGGGACCCCACTCCAATATCTCAAGCGCTACCTCTGGTGAGGCAATTCACTTTTGAACCATTTAATGCAGGAAACCCGTTGTTAGCACAACATGATAATATCTCGGTTGTTGCTTTGAAAGGGCTAACTTATTTCACTCATGAAGACTAGACTACTCCAATCAAACATATTTGGGATGTGGCAACCCTATGTTCAGTGCATAATATAATAGAAGAGAATTTAGCTTTGAGATTGTTGGTTGCTTCATTGAAGGGGAAATCCCTTCAATGGGCTCCTTGCCAATACCATTGAAACTTGGGAGAAACTTGGAGATGGCTTACATCAACAGTTTGTAGATAAGTCACACTAGCTGTCATTACTTGAGTAATTCAAAAACATCAAGTGTGCTCCCCATGAGCATATGGCTGACTTCAATTTTAGGTTTCAAAGAACCTAGGATAGGATACCTCTAATTGTCAAACCCACACCCGAACATGCCTTTCTATTTTTCTTGAAAGACTTAAATGTTGAGATATCAGTTAACATATATTCTATGGGGTATTTTACTTTGCCAAATATGTATGACATTGCAATAAGGGCTGAAAATTGTCTTATTCAAGCACGGAAGATAGCACTCATACCATCCATACCCATTTTCCCCAAAATTTAGAAACATGTCCCTATGAATTTGCCTCTTATAGTTGTTGTGCCACCAATCCCAGTGATATGTTATCAAGCTCTTGTTCAAGAAAATGCCACTCTAGACCAAACCAAAGAAATATGAGAGATAAAATATATGCTACAAAATTTTGGTAAAACTTTTAGCAATGAATTTTTATGTCTTAAGAAAAAATTTGGCCTTGAACATAGGCCTTATCAAGCTCCTTATGAGTAGAACCAATAGAACAACCCACCATTCCAAAATGATTTTCAAGGACAAAAAAAGGGGCTTTAACCCCAAGATTTTTCATCCATATGATCCCAATGTAGCTGGCCCTTCAAGAGAGCTTGTGATGCAAAATAATTTGGCTCAAGAACATGATTGGTGCTACCCATGCAATCAACCACACAATCAAGTGACGTGCATAAGTGGAATGCAGAATCAAGCTCTCATAGTGTAGAATCATTATGTTGGCCCTAAAAGTTTGCCAAGCAAGAATGTGGAGCAATAGTACAATTCAAAGGTTGCTTTAGTGAATTGGAAAGGTGTTGAATATTGTAGAATTAATCATCTCCAGGGTCAGAACCAACAAAGTGTACCCATTGCACCAAATACAAGGTAAAAGAGAAGAGTAGTTGAAATAGAACAACAAGCTATAAATTCACAACAGTAAGCTGCAAGAGACCAAAGTCATGCCACTTCATCAAAAATTGTCCCAGTAGTTGTGAATTTGCATATTCTACAGAGAGAAGAGAAAGTTGTATGTAAATTAACAATAGCAAGCTCAACCGAGGATGCATATTTAGTAAAGATAACAACAAAAATTAAGTGACATTATCGCACCCCCAAGACAACATAAGTTGTATCCTATGTCTTTCAATGTAGTTGAATACTTAAAGAAAGCTACAAATAGCTTATCTATTATGGATGCACTGGATATCCTAGGCCAGAAGGATTTACTACAAAATGCAATATCTGAAATTTCGTCTCCAACTGTTGTTAATGCATAAAAGGGTAGAACTGTACTTGATAACAACACAAAGGTAAAAAAGGGGACAATATAATCAAGAGGTAAAACCCCCTCCATTCTATCTTAGTCTTATTATAGGAGATAAACTTGTCCATAACTGTATGATAGACTCAGGGGCTAGTAGCTCAGTGATGCCTGAAAGTGTAGCAGATAGTTTAGGTTTGGTTTATGAACCCATGACAAAAGGGGTGGTGCAATTGGATGGTTCTATTGTTCAAACAAAATTAATCATTAATAATTTGGCCCTCACATTACACGCTTGCCCTAAATTTGTCATGCACCAAGATGTGCATGTGATTAAATTACCTCCCCATTTTGCACTTTGCCTCTCTAGAGACTTTACCGCCAAACTAGGAGGTTTCTTTTCAACTGATTGGTCCCATTTATTTTATAGAACCCAATATGATACCATAGTGACCATCAAGTCTAAACCTTTGGCCAAATATTACATCGAGCCATTCATTCCTAGCCCTATAAACGCTAACCTATAGGTCATCCATGAGCTTGAAGATAAAACCATGACCTTTGACCCCAATACACCCAATGAAGATGTTAACCTGGATGAGTGAGAAACTAAAAATCATGATCTTGATCCCTTCAAGCACACTGATGAAGTAGGGTTAGGTATCTATGTGATCTAGGAACCTGATGCAGAAATTCTAAATCTAGTCAAGGACCAAGAGTGTTGAAAGATGAAGAGTTTGTCAAAGAATGGGAGGAGTTGTTTTTTGATGACCAAGCATCAAATTTAGAAGAGAATATCGAAGAGGATGAGAAGTATGTTCAAGAATGTATGGAGTTACTCTTTGAAGATCAAGCTCTGGTGCAAGTGTTGGAACAAGCTATGAATTCAACAGTAGGTTTAGCCCAAGACCAGATTGTTGTCCAATATTCTTTTATTCAACATCCAAGAGGGAGATAAAGAGGATTTTCTCCCAAAATATTCCAGCTTTCCTATTGACAATTTCAAACATAATGGAAACATCACCACAATATTGAGTAATAATGAGCAAGCTATTGTATCAAATTATGATACAAGTTGGGTACAACAAATGATCCACTATTTGTAGAGTAGAGAATGCCCTGAAGGCTTGGACAAAGCAAAGAGGAGGTATTTCAGATTTTAGGCCATTCCCTATGGCATTATTGATGGTTTGTTATTTAGGAGAGACTTCCAGGGTGTGTTACTGAGGTGCATCGAGCCTGGCTAAATAGAGTTCAGTTGTTGAGGGAATTCCACAATAGGCCTTCAGGAGGCCACTTTGCTGCAAGAAAGATAGCCTTAAAGATAATGAGGGCTCGTTATTACCAACCAGACATATTCAAGTATGCATTCATGTGGGTGAAGGAATGTGAAAAATGTGCATTGTTCACAGGGAAACAAATAGTTTCAGCTCTTCCCTTAAATCATATTCAAGTGGAACAACCCTTTGCTAAATGGGGTCTTGATCTTATTGGGCCAATTAATCCACCCTCAAGTGTTGGTCACAACTAGTTCTTAACCACCACAGAATATTTAACTAAGTGGGTCAAAGTTGTTTCTTTGAAAGAAGTGAATGAAGCTTCTATTTTGACTTTTTATCAACTTAGTGTCCAAATTCGATGTTCCAGATTCCACTATTTCTGATAACACTATAGAATTTATTGGTCTAAATATTTTTGACTGGCCTTTCGAGAAATAATATCTTTTTCAGTACTTCATCTAACTATTACCCGTAGGGCAACAAACAGGCATAATCTACCAATAAGAACCCGATCAGGGTCATCAAGAAGGCCATTGAGGACAATCAAAGAACATGGCACGAAAAATTGAAATCGGCCCTTTGGGCGGATAGAATAACCCCAAGAAGGCTACTAGTTGTTCTTCGTATGTTCTTACTTATGGAAAGGAAGCCAAGTTACCAATCTCCATTGAGCTACCAGCTTTGAATTTTATCAAAGAGCTTGAGATGTTGAAGGAACAACCCATGGAAGTTATACTTGCACAACTAATGGAATTGGAAAAAGCCAGAAAGGAAGCATGGAAGAAACTTTAATTTCATTAGGCTCAAATGAAGATCTCCTTGGACAGAAGAGAACAGAGAATTTATTGTTGGAGACTTTGTGCTCAAATGGAATGAATACAAGAGGAAACCCAAGAGGCATTCTAAATTTGATGCAATCTGGGATGTGCCATGTGTGATCATGAAACGCAAAGAGCATAATTCATTCTAGCTTTCAAAGTTAAGTGGAGAGGTGCTTCTGATCCCAGTCAATGGGATACATTTAAAACATTGCTTCTAAGATTTGAAGTTCTACCATGTACTATAGTAGAGTAGTTGTTTCTAATAATTTCTCTTGAAGCACATTTCATTTCAGTTTTCTTTCATAAGTGTTGTAGCACATGCTTTTTTGGCCACCTAGTCCTGGTTGTTTTATTTTGTTTTCATTCTCTATTGTTGTTTGGAGGATGTTGTTTCATTCTTCAAAATTTTTGAGTTATGGAGGGGTAGAATTGAATCCATTCCCAATGGACCTACATAAGGAAATTGGCCTAATGCTTAGTAGGCAAGCATCTAGCAGAGTTCACCAAGAGTGTTATCATTTTTTTACAACAACTCAAATTGACAAAGCTGGTTTATTTAGGTCCATTTTAAGGTGAAGAGTTTCAGTCTATTTCTATAGTTTCTTTAGCCATTGCATACATTTGATTTTTTAGTTGTTTAAGTGCAATGTGTTTCAATTTTCCATTCATTACTTACATCATTAATTATTGCATGAAGTGTGAAGGAAAGTGCTTTCATTTTGTATTAATTTATTTATCACAAAATTTTGTATACATTTGTTACAAGAGAGAAATGCAGAACTGAACAAGAATTGCATAGAAATGTTGTTTTGTATTCATCGATAAAAGAGAATCAAGTGTCCCACACAAGCCATGGGAATAGCTAAAATTAATGAATCAAAAAGAGTACACTACACTACTGAAGATAAAGGGAGAAGATCATGTAAGAGAGAACATAATCATCATTACCTTTTTGTGCCTTTGAGTTGACTTCAACATTGAGCTCTCCCTTCTGCTTTCGTTCTCCAAGTGAACCCCTAAGTGGATGAAAGTTTTGTTAGAGATCAGACTATGAACACTCCTACATGATCCATCAACAATAATGAAAAATAATTTTTATGATGCATTAAGTAAATTGAGAAAAATAAAAGAAGTGTGCAAGAGAATCCAAAGGAGGAAACATCAAAAGAAAACTTTTGGATTTATTGTTTCAATCTAACACTATTTGTTTGTTGTGCAGGTTTAGGAAAATACATGTTGCTGTTATGTTTGAATATTTTTAAGCATGTGGTGTAAAACGAGCTCCCACAATGGTTGAGCCTATTAGAGTAAAGGTTTTAACTTAATTATGTTGATTAAGTTACCTTTATTCCCTTCTTAAGATTTCATGTTAGTTTGCATAAAGTGACATTTAATAATTATATTAATTATTAAATGTTTTCCTTTTAGGGCTTCTTTTAGGGTTTCTCCTATTAGGATTTCTTTAGGTTTTGCATGATCTCCTTTTTATAAGGATTGATCCCATTGTATTTCATATCAATTCATTCTCTCATTCTCTCTGATATATATATTTTCAATTTTCAAAGAACCCTTGCTTGTTTGTCTCCATCTCTTCTTTTGTGATAGGTTATTTGCATGCAGGTGATCTTTAAGGTTTGTGAAGTTGTATTTTTTCAACTCCTACATGGTATCAAAGCTCCAGACCTACTAACTCATGTTCTTGTTTTCAAGATTTTTCGAGCTTCAAGGGTTTGGGGTTTTTTTTTTTCATCCAGGGCATACCTGCAATTTCAAAGCATTTTCAGCCCAAACGGACCTCGCCATTGCGTCCGTAGCAGTCCAAAACCCCTAAATCGACTGTTCATTTGTCCATTTTGGACAAAGTCAAATTTTGAGGCAAAAGTTTTTTGCTGGTACGACCGTACGGAGGTCGTCTGCGCGCGAATCGGAGAAAATCCTAGTATTTTTTTTTTTAATTTCTTTTGTCTGAAATTTTTCACTTGTCTGAAATCTGGAAAAATTGTGAAATTGTTTTTTTTTTTTTTTAAATCAAAAAGAAAAAAAATAAAAATAAAAATTATTTTTTGTAGTTTAAGGGCTTGTCGGCCCTGGTACAAGGTACCCGCAGGCCTGCGAGCCCTCTATCCCATTGATCGACATACTACCATCTGCCAGCAGCTTTAATGTCGATCGATGGTTGACAGTACCATTGACAGTGGTACATTGCTAGCCGCAGGCGGCAGCCCCCGCCAACTCTCTTTTTTTTATTAATTTTTTATAAAAAATTAAAAAATTAACATGTCTTTTTATTATTTTTCTGTAATAATTCCAGTTATGCATTTGCAGTGATGACCGTTTGGCCGTCAAATTTAAGTCAGTATTTTTGCTACGATGGCCGTATGACTGTCAAATTTTATCCAGCACTGGCTTTTTTCCCCTTTGGACCTGTTTTCTTCTAGAGGCTGTAACTTGGGCATACGATATTATTTTTTGGCAAACGAGATATTGTCGGAAAGTTGGTTTTCTCAACTTTCTTGTGGTGTGGGTTTCATCACCTCTTTCTTATATTGGTGCATTCTACAGCCAATTTTGTGGTTGTTCTTCATGTAATTCCATCTTTTGTCCTTTTTGGACATTTTGAACATCATTTGTAAGAAACCTTTTATGTAAACGCACTGAGATAAAGTGCCACAATACTATACATGTATTTTTTGGGGATTTTGCACATAAGGTTGTGCCATATTTTGTACTCGCATTGTTATTATAAAGTGCCATGAGGGGTTGTGTAGTTTTCCTTTGTTTTGCCATCACATCTTTGTTCGGTGAGTGTCCCTCCACGATGACAGTGAATCCTTATGATTCCAACCTCATGCATGTGTGCTTTGTTTTGCACACCACTTTTTCAGTTGCAGGTGCTTTCTTGTGCACTTTCAGATGTTGTATCTTCTTCTTCATGCACTACAGGGTGTTTCGCATCATTTTAGTGGATTTGTCAGGCTCTCCCAATTCAACATTATGGGGGGGCTATTATACTGTTCGTGCTAATTCTTCCTTGGTTTCGCCTTGGAAGGGATTTTCCATTCTCAATGAATCAGTGTTTTAGACTATTGGTTCTTGTGCCATTTGTATCTTTGTTCTAGGTGTTTGCCTTTGTTTGCCATCTTATTCGAGTAGTGTCATATGGGCACTTATGCAGATTATTGTTTTCTTAATCCTGATCATCTTATCTTCAACGGAGGTTGTTCAACACCATAGCAGTCATCTTTCGACAGTTGTTTGCAGCTTCTTCTACTTCAGTGATGCTTTTCTTGGCTTTTTGCATCTCTTTTTGGATTAGAGCTTTTCCCATGAGTTTTTCTCTATTTCTCCACTTTACAGAGATTTGGTTGTATTTGGGTACCTGATCTAGCCTAATTGTTAGGACCCATATTTACCTTCTTGCATTGTAGTTACCTTTGCTTTCTTGCATTTGTTTTTAGCTGCACTATTGCTCATCCTATGGGGGGGTGTTAGAGTAAAGGTTTTAACTTAATTATGTTGATTAAGTTACCTTTATTCCCTTCTTAAGATTTCGCATTAGTTTGCATAAAGTGACATTTAATAATTATATTAATTATTAAATGTTTTCCTTTTAGGGCTTCTTTTAGGGTTTTTCCTATTAGGGTTTCTTTAGGGTTTGCATGATCTCCTTTTTATAAGGATTGATCCCATTGTATTTCATATCAATTCATTCTCTCATTCTCTCTGATATATACATTTTCAGTTTTCAGAGAACCCTTGCTTGTTTGTCTCCATCTCTTCTTTTGTGATAGGTTATTTGCATGCAGGTGATCTTTGAGGTTTGTGAAGTTGTATTTTCTCAACTCCTACAGAGCCTTGACATGCTGCCCCTCAAAATTCCATAAAGGAGTTTCAAAAAAAAAAAAGTTTAGTTTTTGTTCAAGAGAAATGCATTTGAAGGAGTACATCAAGTATCATAAGAGCTCAAACAAGTGACCATCTAGGATAATCAATTTTGAAGTGCAATGAATTGAAGATCATAGGGGATTAGTTGCGTTGTGCAGTTATGCACACCAACCCCACTAAAATTAGGGGCCCTATTATGTGGCCTTGCCCCCTATTGAGCTTATCTTTGAAAATCTTGAGGTTTTTGGTCTTTGGTGTGCTTGTCTTGGTTATGGGTTCCTTTGTGTTGAGTTCCTGGTGGTTTTGGAGTCTCGTGGATGTCCTCTTTGGGGGCGGGTTTCTTTTTCCTTTTGTTTACCCTTGGCGTTTTCGTTTGGGTCTTGGTATTTTTTCTTTTTCTCTTTTGGCTTTGTTTATTTTGTTTTGTTAGAGGTAGTACCGGGATGGAACTTAACTCTAAACTTTAACAAAGTTCATGGTTCAGTTTTCATTCCCGTTTCGGCTCCACTTCCTACCTTCTTGTTTTTTCAGTTTTTTGGGTTGTCTTCGGCCTTCGGGTTGGTTTCCTCGCTTAGGTTTTCCTTCGTTTTCCCATTTATTTCATTTTTCAGAGGTGGGACTGGGATGGAACTTAACTCTGAACTTTAACAAAGTTTACTGTTCGGTTCCCATTCCCTTTTCGACTTTTCTTCCTGCCTTCTTGTTTTCCCCGACGTTTCACTATGTTCGGCCTTTAGGTTGGTTTCTTTCCCTTGGGTCTTCTTTGGTCTTCCTTTTATTCATTAGAACTGGAACTAAGTTGGGATCTGAACTTGGGACTTTGTGAAGAGTTTCATCTATTTTTCATTCTACCTTCACCTATTTTTGTCTGTGTCCCATCTTTTTTCTGTTTCCACCTCCGTCAGGTTTGGTTCCACCTCCGCCTATTTTCCCTTCATTCTTTTCTTGGTCTCATCTCTGCCTCTGCCTGTTTTCCTTCCATTCTTGTTTTGGTTCCATCTCCTCCTATTTTCCCTTTGTTCTTGTCTTGGGTGCATCTCCGCCTGTGCCTGTTTTCCTTCCGTTCTTGTTTTGGTTCCACCTCCACCTTTTTTTGTCTTTGTCCCGTCTTTTTTCCGTTTCTACCTCCACTGGGTTTGGTTCCATCTCCACCGGTTTTCTCTCCATTCTTGTCTTGGTCCCGTCTCTGCCTCCACCTATTTTCCTTCCATTCTTGTTTTGGTTCCACTTTCGCTTAGGTTTGTGTGTGGTTTTCTTTCCTTAGGAACTCTGATGGACTGACTTGGATTTTGATGATGTATTGAGCATTAATGGTGGCCCTTTTGAATGCAGGTTGGATTGAGCTGGAGGTTGTTGTCAGGGCAGAGGGAAGGATGGGTGTACTTTGAAGATTTGGTAGGATTTGTGGGTGTAGTCAAGTACATATTACAACCGTGGTCAGGCGAAACCCATCCGTGCACACAAGGTCAGCATGTTCGATGGTTAATTGATTTGAGATGGACACGGTGTGTAAGGCTCAACTTGGTTTGACTTGATCTGAGTCATCCATTTTCCTAGCTCAGGTTTGATTAGTGGATCATATTCGAACTGGTGTTGGACGTGTGTTGTCATTCTTCTATTCACATGGGTGAGGCATTAATGGCGGATGGGACCCATGGGTTCGGGTGTAGAATCTAGGGTCGATCTGAGGAAGGTGCCTCATGCATTCAATGCAAGGCGGTGATTTATTGTTGGTTGTCGGAGCTGATTTTTTTGGTGGCCGACCTTCTTTGTAACCCTAGCTCTCGTTCATGTGGGTAGGATTTCTAAAAGTATGGCCTTTGGCCTTATTTGTAAGGGTTGGTTAAGCTAGTTGCCAATCAATTTAGATAGTGAGTTAATTTGTTAGAATTAGAGTAGAAGGTTAGAGTTAGAATTTATTCATACTTTGGGTAGCCTCTTGATTAGGTGATTACTGGACAAGGTCAACATGTACCTGATACTTGTGTTCTTAGTTCAATTCTAGTAATTCATCTAGTTCCATTGAATGAATGTTTATAATCTGAAAATCTTTAATACCTTAGAAGATTGCATTATTTCTATGGGAATGTAGGTATAGCCCAGGTTGAACAGAAATCAGTTTTAAAGGATTGGTTTGTTCCAAGCATTTCATTATTAGCATTGTTGGTTTTAGGAGTAGTATTAATCTTAGGATTTCTAGGACCCTCATCTTTTATTATTTCTTTGAACTCTAGTTGGAACCAGGAATTTGAGTATCATTCTATTATAAAACTTGATAATTTTAGAGCCTTCAATACTTGTTTTGTAAGGTCCCTTTGTGATTACTAGCATTTTCACATTTATCACTGAGTGGTTCTACTACATTGTCATGACTTAAGACTCGAGAGACCTTGGGGTTATCTCTTTTCTCATAGAGATCAACCTTTCAAGAGAGAGAGGATATTTTATATTCTATCTAAGTTGTTGTGTAGAAAACACCCATCAACAAGATTGGTGCTAGAAGGATGGCCTGGATAGGTAAGCTAGAGTGTTTTCTAAATTCCATCTCTCTTGAGAGGCTCAGAAGGAGAACCAGATCTACACTAGGAGAAAAAGAAGAGTTTCAAGAATTTCCACCTCCAACCAGGTCAACATGGACTAGAAGAAGGGAGGAGTCATCATCCAACCTATCATTTCCACCATCCTCACCCTCATCCACCTCATCTTCATCTGATTCTAAGGTTGTTTCAATTCAACAACCCCAATTAGTCATCAATCAGCCTTTACCACCTCCACCTCCACCAATGGCTTTCTTTGAAAATAACCCATCACCTCTGACATTCAATAACCATAATGTTATGCCCAAGAACCTAAGAATTTTTTCTCTATGTTTCACATAAATGACCCTAATAGAATGATAGAGGAGAATATTAGGATTTTTCAAACTTGTTTGAGAGATAGAGGGATTAACCATAAGGATGTTGCATGCAGAATTTTTCCTTATTTTCTGGGAGAGGAGGATTTTTACTAGTACAATCATTTACTTGTTGCATCCATTCATAATTGGGTTGAACTTGAGGCTGGATTTCTGTAGAAGTTTCAAATTCCCATTAGTGCCAATGAGCTCGAACTGTAGTTTACTGGAGTCAAGAGAGAATTTAGTTAGCCTATAGGATCATTCAATAATAGGTTCCACTGAGCATACACTAGACTTCAAGAACCTTATGCAGGAAATGATGCCACTTCCCTATAGGTCTACTTCAAAGCCCTAGACAACCTTACATCGACCTTGCTTAAGTGGAGAACTAATCCCCCAACTACCCTGCTCACAACATATACCGAGGCTGTTAAGGTCAGTACTAACCTGAGACAACACTTGTCTAGACCCCTGCCATCTCTAGGATCGGTTTCTCACCCTAGGCAAGTCCAAGCTCTTAACCGGGTTCTAACCAATCATATGCCCATCATGAATCCCATCCCATAGTTTCCTTTGCTCCCTCACCTAGGTAATCCAATAAGTCAGACTCACCCAATGCCCAATTATCCGTAGTAGGGTGCCAATCACCCCCTTTATTCACAGTCACAACCTAGTTTCCCTACATATTTGCAAAACTCTAAAATTTTGAATCAGTCTACTGGTTCTGGAGGAGTGTCAAGATACCCTCCAAACAATGTGAATCCGTGCCTTACAATAGTCTAGATAAAGAAAGGCTAGATGAACTAAGTGAGCAAGTAAAAAAAATGAACATGGAAGTAACCCACTTGAGGAATGAGAACCACCAACTCCAAACTACTTAGAGGATCATTCAATCAAGTCACAATAGGGAGAATCGAGGATAGGGTTATGGTTAGAACTTTGATAGAAGCCATCAAGGTGGACAAGGGTTTAAAAGGAGACAACCACCTAGGTAGAATAGGGCATGGAATACTGGACCTAATAATGGAGGAGTTCCCACTCCACTAGATCAACCTTCCAATCAAGAGAAACCTCTAACTAGTGTGTACCTAGCAGAAGCAACTTTTTTAGGATGGTGTAGACTTCACAAGATAAGTCAACACTCTGAGCTTGATTGTCCTAAATTTCAATTTTCTGCTTCCATATTTCAATATGAAGTTGAGAACAACTCCATTGGTCAGGAATTGCTACCCTCAAATCCCTATGATTCCCCACTATTGGTGTTGAACCATGCCCCTTTCCCAAGACATGAAGATAATGAACTAGCTAAGGATTCAAGCAGCTAGAATGAGGAGGTTGAACAAGTGCTCAATGAAGATGAAATCTCATAGTTATTTGAGGAGGAAACTGGGAATGATAACGGCCCCTTAGATGAAGAAGAATCTGGTGTTGAAGAAATACAAATTTTTGAGCAACCCACAAGAAAGTATGAGTTGAGGAATAGGCCTAACCAGAATCCACAAGCTAGAGGCCCATTTACTACATCTATTACTCCTAACAACTTTACCACTCTACCAGACCCACATGCCAATAGTAACCCATCTTATCCTCAGGTGCCAATGCAGTACTCTACAAAAGAAGGACAACCTGATATTTCCAAAGGAAGCAATGCTGATGCAACAAAACATAAGAAGACTGACCATTCTAGGGAGACCCACATTGACATGAATGTGGGAAAATGAGGCGAATATGTGACTGAAGAATGCAAGAAAGTAAAGGCGAGTCTTTCTTCTTTTGAGCTATTAGGGGTTCCTGAAATAAAAATGTAGTCCTGGGGTCTTTCGACTCAAGCAAGCCATCACTAGAAGTAGCATTCAATGAGGTAGTTAGCATGCCTCCTAGTTCACATGCACCTAAGGGTCAAAGTAAAACACCACCTAGAGATAGAGGGAAGGAAAAAGATAACAATCAGGTTGCACAAGCTAACACTCAATTGAGTTTGCGCTAGGGAAGAATGGAGACCCCTCCCTTTCTAATTTTTGTTCATATCTTTGGAAAGAATCTGCACAATTGTTTGTTGGATTCAGGGGCATCTACAAATTTTATGCCTTTTACTGTCTGTAGGGCTCTCGCTATTACTCCTACAACTTCTCAGAAGAAGGTCACCCAATTAGACAAGACATAGGTAAATATAGTGGGAGAGTTGAACATGATTCCCATGCAAGTTGCTTCAGATCCTAGAGTGAAACAAGTACTTAATATTAAGGTAGAGGATGTTCCTGACACTTATGGTTTGATCTTGGGTTGGGATTTCACCAAGGCACTAAATGGATATACATCCATAGACCACTCTCACATGTGGCTCCCCTGGAAAGGAGTCCCAAATCAAATCAAAATTGAGAGAGAAGACATAATGAAGTATGTGATCACTGAATATCAGAATACTTCAAATGAAATATTGGTATCTGAGGTCAGCATGGGAAATTATATCCTGGCCTCTCCTATTTTTGATATAGAGGAAGTCTTTATGATGCAAAGCTCCTCTGATCAATCTACATCAGGAGCCAATAGTTTTGAAGTATAATTTGAATAAACAAGAGATCTTGATGATCAAGTAGATGGGCAACTCAACTTGCTAGATAGTTTCCAAGAGTTTATCCAAAAATGTGTGGAGGATCAAATTCAATTGGGTGGACATATGAATTTTGAAGAATTTTTGCTTCCCAATTGGTGCAGGGTTCATAATGCCCCTCACTCTGAGCTACGATGTTTCCCATGCCAAGTAGTCATGGGGAAGATACAAAGATGTATTAATCTGACCCTAGTTGTCAAGCTAGACATTAAAAAAATTCAAAGTTTCTAAAAATAAAAACCCCAAGGCCTCCTGAGGAGCCTCCAGGCAGTAGCAAGAACAAGGTTTGTTCAAGAGAACTGGGGGTTGATGGTTGCTGGATATTGAGATTTAATGGATCCAAATCAAAGTAGGGTGGTGGAGAATGATTTGAGTTGATCAACCTTAGAGGAAAAACCTATTTTTCTGCTCATAGATGGGTACTTCGGGTACAATCAAGTTATGGTCAAATATGAGGATAGGCACAACAACTGTCTTTACTACAAAATGGGGAACTTTTTCTTACTGGAGAATGCCCTTTGGATTAATCAATGTCGGGGCTACATTCCAGAGAGCAATGAATATTTCTTTCAAGGAAATCATTGGAAAGTGCATCATCATCTACATGGATGATTTGAAAGTATTTTCCAAAAGGAGAAGTGATCATGTTGTGGATTTATGCAAAGTATTCCAGAGGTGTAGGGAGTTTGGCATCTCCCTTAATCCAAAGAAATGCAGCTTTGGAGTCACTGAGGGAAATTTGTTAGGACATGTCATCTCAGAACAAGGCATTGCCATTGATCCAAAACGGGTAGAGGCTATACTAAAAATTCAACCTCCTGCAAGGAAAAAGGAAATGAAGTCATTCTTTGGGAAAATTAACTTTGTCATAAAATTCATCACTGGATTCATGGAAATAGTAAAGCCATTGACCACCATGCTAAAACAAGAAGTAAAGGTTGAATGGAGTGCAAAAGCTAGGGAAAAATTTGCAAAAATCAAGGGAGCTATTTCTAAAGCTCTAGTACTGGTAAGTCCAGATTATGTCAGACCCTTCTATGTATACTCGTTTGCTTCTAAACATTCTTGTGCTGGCATGCTGACCCAAAACTCTAAGCAAGGGAATGAACATCCCATATCTTTTATGAGTAATCCTCTGAAGGATGTCATACCGAGGTATCCCAATATGGAAAAATAGGCTTATGCCCTAGTCTGAGTAGTAAAGAAATTCAAGCATTATATCTTGAGAAATAAGGTTGTTGCCATAGTGCCTGATCCCATAGTTAAGTTGTTGTTGTTGTAGAATGAATTAGGAGAACATGGAGCCAAGTGGGTGACCATGTTGCAAGAGTATGATATTGAGATCCAACCCATGAAATTGGTGAGGGGGAAAGGAATGACACAAACAATGGCTAAGATGGGCCCTGACCTCATAGCTCAGCAATATCACCTCCAAGAAGTTTCTCCAGGAGACTGGTATGATGAAATTATCTACTACTTGTTGAATCAGCAGTGTCCTGAATACCTTAATGCAGTAAAAAGGAGAGATCTACATTTGAAGAGTGGCATTTTTATGATGAAGGGAGCTATTTTATACAAGATAAATCATGAGGGGGTTTATTTGAGGTGCTTAGGAAAGGAAGAGGCTGGGAGACTAATGATTGAATTTCATGACAAAATGGAAAAATCCATGGCTCAACAACTTCTACTGCAAACCAGATCTTGAGGGTAGGCTATTATTGTCCCACCTTGTTCAAAGACATACATAACCATGTGAGGACCTACCATGTATGTCAAACTGTGACAAGAAAAGAGAAGCATGCGTCCCTTCCCCTTCGTCCTGTTATTGAGGTAAAACCATTTGCACAATGGGCAATGGACTTCATAGGTACAATCAATCCACCTTCATCTGCGGGCCACAGGTATATTCTTACTATAACTGATTACTTTACTAGATGCACCAAGGCTCTTGCTTGCAAAAAATGCACCTCTAAGGTGGTTATCAATTTCTTGGAGTTAGGTATTATTAATCGCTTTGGTTTTCCATTAGATGTAGTTTGTGATAATGGTCTTGCTTTTGCATCATTGAGGTTTTCTAACTGGGCTTATGATCATGGAATTGTTGTGAAATTTGTATCTAATTACTACCCATAGGTAATGGTCTGGCCGAGTCATCTAATCAGAACCTTTTGACAGTCATTCAAAATCTATTAGAGAAAAACCCTAAGGATTAGCACACCCAGGTTAGATTTTCTCTCTGGGTAGATTGTACCAGACAAAAAACATCACTAGGAACCTCTCCTTATCACTTAGTATATGGCTTGGAACCTGTATTTCCCATCCAGCTGAAGATTCCTACATTGAAATTTGATCAATGAATATTAGAATGGAGAGGACAAATGTGAAGCCTACTTCACTGAATTGTTACACATTGAAGAGAGAAGAGATGTATCCCTAGAAAACTTTGCCAAACACAAGGGTATAGTGAAGAGATGATTTGATAGGAGAGCCAAGTTGACAAAATTTAGAATCTCTGAGTTGGTTCTCTACTAGAAAAAATCCCATGACCAAAAAAGGGGAGCATGGAAAATTTGACAAACTTTGGCTCGACCCCTATCAGATTGCAAATATTCTGGGAGATAATGATTTTCGTTTGAAAATCCTCACTGGAGAAGATATCCCACTGCCTATCAATGGGTAGTATTTGAAGCATTATTTTTAGTCCTAAGCTATTTGCAGCTCTTTCCTTGTACATAGGTAGATTAGGTTCCCTTTCTATTGTTTGTTTTGGATTTTCTTTGGTTGGGTTCCTTGGGGGTTTCCGTTATTTTTTTTTCTCTTTTTCAGCTTTTGGTTTGGGTTGGTTGTCCTTCGTTTGGATTTGGCTTTCTGCTCTGCTCCTACTTTGGGTTTTCTTGCTTTCCTTTGGGCTCGTTGAATCAGTATGACTGGCTTCTTGTCTAGGTTTTGCTGGGGATTTATTTTGGCAACTCTAATCATCTTTTTAGAGTCACTTCAACTGGTATAATTCCTTCACCTGATGTTCCATTTACTAGGAATTGGAGTCACTTAATTAAGTCAAAATTTTGGAATATATTTGGGTCTCATATCTTCACACAAATCTTAAGGATTCCAAGGTTGCATATGGTCCTTATGAGGTCTGATTGGATGAAAAATCTTATATTCTACTCCAGTGTCATTGTGGTTCTCATCCCTGAGTGCAGGCTTCATTGCCTGCAAGGTGAAAAGAAAAGCTTAAAAGAATCTCAAAGAGAATATCAAAAGAAAGAAAAAGAAAATATTGAAAATCAAAATAAATGTTCAATTTATCAGGGGAATCCTAATATCTCTACCAGGGCTATGGACACCTGGCTAGCAGTAGATCTATGCTAGGGATTTTCATAGTGATAACTATGTCAGGGCTATGGATGCCTATTTGGCAATGAGGCTCTATCCAGGTTGCTTTTGGAGATAGAATCCTTATGTAGCCCTATTGGACTAGGTTTGGTCCCTATTGCAACTAAGGAAAGGGAAATGAATACATACACACACAATTTGACCCTAGTATAGGAAAGGTTTTCTTGTTTGTGATTTTTGAGACCTTGTCCATTGATAACTTGGTGCTTGGATCGAAACTAGAGATTCTGAGTTCTTGATTCCAGTTTGTCATTGAAATGCTCAGGAGCATTTCCCCAGCGGAGTCACCATTTGTTGTGCAATTTTGTACACATGCCCCACTAAAAGTAGGGACCCTCTTTTTCCTACCCTTTTGGCCCTATTCTGTGGCCTTGCCCCCTTTTGAGCTTATCTTTGAAAATCTTGGGGTTTTTGGTCTTTGGTGTGCTTTTCTTGGTTATGGGTGCCTTTTGAGTTGAGTTCCTGGTGGTTTTGGAGTCTCACGGATTTCCTCTCTAGGGGTGGGTTCCTTTTTCCTTTTTTTTTCCCTTGGTGTTTTTGTTTGGGTCTTGGGAGTTGTTCTTTTTCTCTTTTGTCCTTGTTTCTTTTGTTTTTTTGGAGGCAGGACCGGGATGGAACTTAACTCTGAATTTTAATGAAGTTCACGGTTCGGTTTCCATTACCGTTCCAGCTCCGCTTCCCACCTTCTTGTTTTTTCTATTATTTTTCTTGTCTTCATCCTTCAAGTTGGTTTGCTCCCTTAGTTTTCCCTTGGTTTTCCCTTTTCTTTCGTTTGTCAGAGGGGGGAGTAGGATGGAACTTAACTCTTAACCTTAACAAAGTTCATTGTTTGGTTCTCACTCCCATTCCATCTCCGCTTCCCACCTTCTTGTTTTCTCTTGTGTTTTGTTGTGTTCGGCCTTCGAATTAGTTTCTTTCCCTTAGCTATTCTTTGTTCTTCCTTTTATTCATCAGAACCAAAACTGAGGTGGGATTTGAACTCGGGACTTTGTAAAGAGTTTCATTTGTATTTGGTTCTGCCTTCGCCTATTTTTGTCTCCATCCCATATTTTTTTCATTTTCGTCTCCACTGGGTTTGGTTCTTCCTCTGCCTGTTTTCCCTCCATTTTTGTCTTTGTCTCATCTCTGCCTCCACCTGTTTTCCTTCCGTTCTTGTTTTGGTTCCACCTCCACCTACTTTCCATCCATTCTTGTCTTGGTCACATCTCTGCCTCCGCCTATTTTCCTTTCATTCTTGTTTTGGTTCCACCTCCACCTGATTTTGTCTCCATCTTGTCTTTTTTTCCATTTTTGCCTCCACCGGGTTTGGTTCCCCCTTGCCTATTTTCCCTTTGTTCTTGTCTTGGTCCCGTCTCTGCCTCTACCTGTTTTCCTTCCATTCTTGTTTTGGTTCTACTTCCGCCTATGTTTGTGCATGGTTTTCTTGCCTTAGGAACTTTGATGGCCGATTGGTCTGAGATGGACATGGTGTGGAAGGCTCAACCTGGTTTGACTTGATCTGACTCATATGTTTTCCCAACTCGGGTTTGATCGATGGCTTGTATTCGAACTGGTGTTGCACACGTGTTGTCATTCTTCTTTTCACATAGGTGAGGCATTAATGGCAGATGGGACCTATGGGTTTGGGCTTCCTGAATCAAGATTTGTAGAATCCGGGGTCAATCTAAGGAAGGTGCCTCATGCATTCAATGCAGGGCAACAATTTATTGTTGGCTTTCAGGGCCGATTTGGTTGGTGGCCAACCTTCTTTGTAACCCTAGCTTTGGTTCACATGGGTAGGATTTCTATAAGTATGGCCTTTGGCCTCATTTGTAAGGGTTGGTTAAGTTGGTTGCCAATTAGTTTAGACAGTGATTTATTTTTTTATAATTAGAGCAGAAGGTTAGAGATAGAAGTTAGTCATATTTCAAGCAAATATTGTAACACATAACATCCAAATTATTGTAATTACTAATGATTCGATGCAAGTGAGGACATTGTGTTATTACTGGTGCCTTCTTTGAACTAATTTATCTTGCATGGTTCTTGTTCTATCTTTAAAATTGCTTGAAGATGTTTGAATGCATCTAGATTTGAGTTAAATAATTTAGTGGTGTTTGTGATTTAATGCTTGGAGTGTTGTAGCAATATTTGGTTCATACTTTGGGCAAACTCTTGATTAGGGGATTTCTGCACAAGGTTAACCTATTCCTGATACTTGTGTGCTTAGTTCAATTATAGCCATTCATCCAGTTCCATTGAATGAATATCTATATTCTGAAAACCTTTATTACCTTAGAAGATTGCACTGTTTCTATAGGATTATAGGTATAGCTTGGGTTGAACAGAATTTAGTTTTGAAGGATTGGTCTGTTCCAAGTGGTCCATTATTAGCACTATTGGTTTTAGGAGTAGTATTAATCTTAGGATTTCTAAAACCCTCATCTTTTATTATTTCTTTCAACTCCAGTTGGAACCAGGAATTTGAGTATCATTCTATTATAAAACTTGATAAGCTTTAAGCCTCCAATACTTGTTTTGTAAGGTCCCTTTGTGATTACCCACATTTTCACATTTATCACTGAGTGGTTCTACTGCATTGTCATGACCTGACACCCGAGAGACCTTGGGGTTATCTCTTTTCTTATAGAGATCAAACTTTCAAGAGAGATAGGATATTTTATATTCTGTTTGAGTTGTTGCTATGTAGAAAACACCCATCAACCAGTTGCCCAAGTGAATCATCAAGGACTGCATCATCATAAAGTGAGATAGTGAACAAGAATATATAATTCCTTATTTACAAGTCATCAATAGAAACTGAATAATTTTGAGAAGCTTCATAACACCTTCATTATGGTGTGTATTTCAAAATCTTCTATACATAAATCAAAATTTCATGTCAACATTTGTTGTTTAGGAGAAAAAAATGCATGAAGAGTACAGAGGAACGGTTGTCTCCATCAAAAAAAAATATGACAAGTGACTACAAGTAAATCACAAGAGTCAATGAGAAGCACTCATAAACTGAAAGGTGATACACTAAGTTTGAGATGAATGCAAAATAGGACAGCATCATCAATGAAAGTAGCTTGCAATGAATTGATTTTGTATCATTTTTTTATGCAACAAACATAAAGGAAGATCACATTGCATTGCTCAAAACAAAAATGTAGACCTAGAAATTCACTTTTCTGAAGCATATGTATAAAATGTGTGATAATGGAAAAAAAATTAACCTATAGGTGCACCATGATGACTAAGTTTAGCTTTGTGGGATAAGTGAGTGAAATAGAATCATTTATTTACAATTCATTTGAGCAAACAAAAGGAGCTTTTGTGTGTTTCCATTTTACAAGAGTATGTGCAAATGACATTGTCAACATAATGCTAAATACTAAATTGAGATTGCATGAAATAGAGAGCATGTCTTGATAAGTAACTTGAAATCATTAGTTAAGTGGAACTTCATTGCACCTATGCACTTCAAGTAATAATGCATAATGTTGGAGAGACACAAACAGTGCAAAGGTAGAGGATAGTTCTATTAAGAGTAATCTCTAAGTTAAGTGGAATTTGCATGATAAGAACAAACAAGTAAAGATATAGTTGTAGGTTTCAAGCTTGAAAAGGTGAAGTCATTCTTGTTTTTCAAAATAGTGAGTTTATGTTAGGGTTTCATAATGGAGACAAGTGCATAATGCCCAGTTTCACATTGGTGTATGTTAAAGATTTCAAAACGTAGAAAGAAAGGTATTTCAAGATCATAACCAGATGACAAATGTTCTTAACTTAACTCTCATGGCAACAGCCTAAGAGTATTTTTCTCTCACAAATGGTAATACCAATTTGGGGTATTGTGTTCTAGACACAAATACAGAGAAAATCAAGTGTTTTGAGCTTATTACCAATGGACCATGCCAGTGTGAAGAGAATATAATGAGTTAATGGCCACGGCCATAATGAGTTTGAAAACCCATAAAATGGATAGGTTGCATTCAAAAAATGTTTCATTTAACAATAATATCATTTGCACATCATGGGTCGAGGCCATAGTCATTTTTTTGTAGAAATAGAGGAATACTCATAGTATGGTCGTGGCCTATATAATGGCCGAACTCAAAAAATCCACAAAATCTTTATTGTTTTTCTGTGAGAAAAGATTGAATAAGCTTTTATTTAAGATGGAAATGCTTTTAGAAACAAAGAATCGAGCTCACCTTGAATGTTCTATGGAGAAGCTCATCAAAGCCCATGGCCAAACAACTTTCAGAAGCTCAAACAAACTCTCATATGGTTGCCACAACGAATGACAGAGAATATCGAAACAAGAAAACACACAAAATGCATCAAAAACCAGAGTCATAGCAGCGGCCTAAAGGCCCATTCTCTCATTCGAATGGAGTCAAAGAAGCATCAAAATATAAATAAACAACTTACCAGTGATTGCAAAGGAGAATCAACAAGAATGGCATCAAAATATGGTGAAGAATCCAGCTCCAAGGATCCAAACCCTAACTCCTATGGGAGTGGCTTGTAGAGGTTTCTTCTCCAAGCCAACCAAGTGATATGAGGCCAAATTCTTAGGGATTCAATGTTTTGTTGTTAGGGTTTCCTTCATTAACCCTATGTTTCCTTTGGCATTTTTCCCACATTCTTTTAATTATTCATGCCTCCACTAATAACTTCGAGGTATTGTCTTTTCCTTAGTGATATCTTATGGCTAGGTTTATTCATACCTTTGAATATTTTCATTGTTTTTCCTAGGTCGACTAATGCCTTGGGCATTTTTAATGATTTCTAAAGAAAATAAAACAAAAATCTCAATGTCTTAGGTATTTTGATAGTCAAATATTTCGATGCCTTAGTCATTTTTTTTATTGATTTTATAGAAATCGAACATATGCACTCAAATATTTAGTTTCCTAATTTTTTATGATTTTTTGAAGAAAAATCAATTGTAATAAGAGCATTAAAATTTTGTTAGTTTTTGCAAATATTTTTCCCAAATCTTAATTTAAAAAAATCAAGATAAGGAGCGAATTAAGAAAAATCAATCATGAGATAAAGATGAGCTTGATTTTTGTAATAAAACTGCAAATAATGTAAACCAGTATTTAAAGCAATATCTTATAAATTTATTTTAAATATTTGATATTTATGCAATTAAGGCAGATAAAAGGTGGCCAAGATCTTTCGGGATTTGTTTTTTCTTCTAGATGAAATTGGAAAAGGGAGGCAAACTGATGTTTCCATTTTCAGTTTCCAGCCAATTGCACCTGATTTTGAGGTTTTATGGATGGAATCTTTGGAGATGGAAAATTTATATCCTTTTGGTGATTTTTGGAGTTGTTTGAAGTCATCTTTACAAGCCTTTTTCCTGAGATCGAAAATGCAAAATGAATTTCTTTTTGGAGAAGTAGTGGGCCTGATTTTTCTATTTTGCACTATTGGGTCACTTAATGGCTATAAGCTTGAGAAATTTTAATTTCTCAAGGGTTTAGATAGATAGTCTCTTGCTCTCCTAATCACTGAGAGAGTTTTGTAGACTGATTTTGTACTTAGATTCTAAGAGTTTCATTCCTCCATTCAATAATAGTAGGGTTTTCCTTTCTCACTTCTTCTCTAATCTTTGCAATAATAATTTGATGTGTTTTGTGATTCGACCTATTGAATTCTTTATATGTCTTGTTATTGTGATGCATTTTCAAGAGTTACATTTTGATTCAAGTTGTGTCTCATGTTCATTTTATGAGCCTTTATGCAAAATAATTATGAGTCATATTTCTTGTGTGAGATTGTGAGAATTAAATCTTAAAGAATGTTGAGAGTGAATAATTATCAGAATCTTCTTATTGGTGGTAATTCATCTTAGATTTAAGGATTTAAACTACAGTTTTATATTCTAACTCTTTCCTCCACTAGTCAGTAGGGTAGGTGATTATCAACAAAGAAGTTGGATTTCTCCCTCTAGAGGTTCATTCTCATTATAGGTTGCCCACAACTTGAGAATGTTCCCATGTTTCAATACATAGCTAAAATTTTAGTTTAGTTGGGTGCATATCTAATTAACAATAGTTTTTGGCATGCCCTATGGGACCCTACAGTCTTGTCTTTAGGTTTGTTTTCAAATTATTATTTGTTGTTTGGTATATGCAACATAAATTTTTTTCCTATACAGGTTTTTTTTTAAGTATACTTGGAAACACCTAACTTCTGGTTACCTTGCATATTTAGTGTTGATAGCCTATGAGTAGAATCCAAACCAGATCTAGTCTGATTCCATTTGAATATTTGCAACTCTCCTAGACAAGAAGGAAAGGCAGACCACCAAGGAGGACTTTTGATTCAGTAAGACACCATGACTATTAAAATGCCAATTTAAAGAACAAAATGATGATGGATACAATGATCCAATCCTATATGAAAATATCTAAATGATAAAAGGAAACTATTGTAATATGAATTTACATGAAGTTGTGATGCAACCATGACATGAAATCTATTGCTATTTCTATGATTCTTGATTGCTTGATCTTGATGCTTGATGCTTGATTTCTTTCCTGCAGAGTAAGATTACACAAAGATGAATCCTTTTCTTGTATTGAAAGGTTGTATTTATAGATTTCCTGGTAGCACATTTGCACAGAGGCAACAAAGTAGAGGCTTGGATTCAATCTGGAGGATTCAATGGTGAGAGATGGAAAGGATGGAACTGATTATGGGAATGGTTCCTCCCCATGAAAACATATGACAATAAGATAGGAAAGATCATAGGGAGAAGATTGAGAGGATTTCCTACAAGCTTTCCTGTGAATGCCAGTCACATTAAATTATACATATGAAATTTAATTTGATAGGTGATTAAATAGAGGAATTTATGATTTATGATTTTATTTAAATATTTGATTTATTCAAATTAGCAAAAAGGGGAATAAATAATTTAATAAAACAAACTATACAAGTTGTTTATTAAATCAAAATAGAAGAAATATGATAACTAAATAATAAAGTATTTAACCTTTGTTTAATTAATGATGTGATTAAGATAGAATAAAATAGGGGAATTTGATAATTAAATAAAACAAAGTATTTAATTTTGTCTATTTAATTAAGATGAAATAATAAAAGAATTAGAAGAATTTAAATAAGAATTTAAACATGAACTATATAAATAAATATTTCTATTTATTCACTAGAAGAGGAATTTTAGGGTAATTAATCAAATAAGTTGTATTTAATTAATTAGATTCTCCAGACCATTTTTAGGTGTATACATTTTTCCCCTCTTTGAAGTGATGTGTTTATGCATTGTTTCAAATAAATTTGTGTTGTTGCTACTAGTATCGACGAATTTTTTTTCAGTATGCCCCAAACATTGATTTTGGCTAATGATGTATATATGGCCCCTCGAGAGATAAATTTGTGATATATTTTTTTGGAATTATTTGATTTTTTGATGATTTGATGATGATTTGATGATGATTTGATGAAGATTTGATGGTAAAATAATTTATCTCTTAATAATTGATGAAGAAAGTTTGTCCCTAGATGAATTTCAATTAATCTCCCAATAAAATTAATTAAATTTTTTAAAAATCCCACCAAAATCCACCTTTAATAACCTATAAGAGGTCAAAAGGGTCTTTTTCAAACTCATTTGTGCATTTGACTTTTGAAAACTTTGTGAGAGAGGGACATTCGAGCCAATTGGAGGAAGATGTCGATTCCCTATCACAACCACCGGTTCGAGTGTGTGCGAAGTCACCAACGCCCGACCACTTCCAGACCTCTAGTACGTACCCCTAAACCTCCTCGTATTTCGTGCAATTTCATTTTTCGTGCATTTTTTTGTATTTTCAAATTTTCATAGTTTTAGTGCTTCAGGATGCATTGTAGCACTTTGAAACTCTAGTGTAGCACTCCTAGGGTCTTTTTTAGTGCTTCGAAGAATTAACGCTTTCATTAGGTATTTTAGCACTTTGATAGGATAGATTAGCGCTTTGAAAACATTAGCACTATGATAGAATAGATTAGTGCTTTGGTGAGATAGTTTAGTGTTCGAAAACATTAGCGCTATGATAGAATAGATTAGCACTTTGGTGAGATCGTTTAGTGCTTCGAAAACATTAGCGCTTAGAGCTACTATTTTAGTGCTTTGACCTTCCAAAATAGCACTTTGAATGATGTAGCACTTTTATAATATGTTCTAGCGCATTTGATTGATAAAATGGTGCTTCTGATATTTTAGCGCCTTGAACGCATGTTTTAGCGCTTCTAATTGATAAATTGGTGCTTATGATATTTTAGCACCTTGAATGCTTGTTTTAGCACATTCAAAGTCATAGTTGATAAAATTTGTCAAATTTTTCTTTGTTTTGATTGATTTTGATAGTTTTAGCCATTTGGTTTCATATGATTTAATGATCTAATAACCTTGATGATTTTCAACCTCATGATGATTCATTTTAATGATTGATAGATGAGAATTATCCTCATGATAGGTGAGGAATAATCTTAGCTATGATGAACCTCATGATAGGAAAGGTTGATTTTGATAAATCGAACTCATGTTAGGCGAAGTACAATTTAAGATTGATAATGATTACCTCATGATAAGCAAGGTTTGATGATGCTTTCTCATGAATTTTGATCAAAAATTTGCACCAAGAGTTGATTAGATTTGATAGGATACATTGATATACGATATTTGACAAAGTGTACTGATTTTGAACATTTCACGATGATAGGAGCCTCTGGATAACCTCCAAATATGAGAGAATTTCCCTTGGACATTTGACTTGATTCCATAGCTTACACCAGATGAGACACAAATTATTGTTTGGTGTGGTCTTGCTTCTCTTCTTGACATGCCCCATATTTGGATTAATCAGGTTCTTCTCATAGCTTTAGTCGAGCAGTGGCAAAATGACCATGACACCTTCCACCTACCCACTAGCGAGATGACTATCACCCCAAAGGATGTATGGTGGATTTTATAGATACCGTTTGTTGGGGAGATTGTAGCATATAATTCACAAGAGGCTGGTGGGACAAATGCCCTCTGTAGAGTTTATCAGGATGATCACATTATAGGATTGTGGATTCGGTGGCATGCGATGGCTGACGCATATGCTACTTTGTCGACAGTTCTTGTTGGATTCATTGGAGGTTTCCTTTATCTTGATTTCAGGTCAAAGGGATTCTATGTTTGTTGAGGCCACATACTTGAGAGTGTGGTCATGCATGGGACTAGATATGCTTGGGGGATGTGCAAGCTAGCACATCTATATCATGATTTATGCTCGGATGTATATTTGAGAGGGCATAGCTTGTCAGTAGAAGTCACTTTTCTTTAGGTTTGGGTGTGGAAGCATATTGATGTCACATGACCACTGCCAGTATGAGATAGACCTACTACCAAGCCATATGTTTTCAAATATAGAGGTCACCTTACCCAGTCTAGGATGGGTAAGTTGGAGCATTGGAGACATGTATTTGATGACCTTGAGGCTATGACATGGCGTCCCTATATGGATTGTGAGCATTGAGATGAGGATGATGCAGAGATGGGTTGCTTATGTTATTTTATGTACCTCATTGGCAAGACCCGCTTTGTTTTAGAGAGATTACTACTATAGAGGTTTTATAGGTAGTATGGTATTGTTCAGTGCATGCCCCAGGGTGTTGCACATTATGGATGATGTCAGATTGATACAACGGATTAGGGACCATTTTTGTCTTATGATATTATTGTTGTTATATACCATTTCTTACAACCATCAGCCTGGGACATGCGCCATGATATTGCAGAGGCACTAGTGATTGTGAAGTATGAGGGGTATCTTACATTACATCCATGTCCTCAGATTACTATACTTGATGAGCCAACACCACTACCCATAGAGGAGGAGGTTGTTGTTGCACTTGGTTGATGATGGAGGTGAGTGGAGGATGTAGAGGAACAGGTTGTAGATGTTGAGGCAAATGATGTTGGTGGGGAGGAGGATGTGGGTGATGAGGAGGATAGTGAGGAGGTATTAGTGAGGAGGATAGCGGTGAGGGCAGAAGTGATGATAGTAGTAGTGATGACGGAGATGATGGAGGGGATGGTGATAGAGGGGTTGTGGCAGGCAGTATAGGTCCATCCACTAGTGTGCCTTGTAAGAGGAGAGCAGTGGAGACATATTCTATGGATCATCAGACATAAATGGTCAACCTTCAGGTACAGATTCAGACTCTGCAAGGGCAGCTTGTTCAGGCACATGGGTTACTTGTTCAGACATAGACATAGTTATAGACCCAAGCACAGTAACATGCACAGGCCATGACATAGACATAGGGACAATTGGCTGCCCCCTCTAGACATAGATCGGTACACTGATAATTGAGAGAGACAGTGCTAGGAAGATCTAAAAGAAGGTTCAGATGACTATTGAGAAATTACAATGGATTGCTGATGGTACCATTGTATCAAATTATATGAGAGAGGTTCTATGTGTGGGCCGAGAGGCTGATTTTTATAGAGGTCGATATCACGATGCAGTACCTTCCAAGCAGAGAGTGAGTTATGCCCCTTCAAGATTAGGCAAGACACATAGTAGGACTGTTAGTGAGGGTGTGTCCCAACCGCCTCACCGAGATTCAAGAGGTTTTGGTCCATCTATTGGTGGTGGAGGTACTAGTCCTATGATGCCTGCACCATCTGGTAGCAATAGATTGTAGCTATTTTATATGATTTTGTGATATTTTTGAGATATGATGTACACTTCGATATAGCTAGTTTTGATGATATATCTCTTTTATTTCAAACTTCATTGTATACTTGAAATTGATGTTTTATATGATTTATATGATATGCATAAGATTCTTATCAATCTATGATGTGTTCTAATATGATTTTATGATGGATGCATTTATTTTCCATGTTTTATATGCCATGTGATGATTTACTTGATTCTAAATGATCATGTGATATGCTATGGTTCATGATGTTCTATATTAATGATTGATGTATGCATGTATGATGTCGATCTATTTTATATGATGATCTTCTATATACATGGATGTAGATGTAATGGTTTAAATAATTTATGATATGCAAAGTAAATGTGATGTGTATGTTTTATGTAAATGGCACAAATAAATAAATGATAATGATGTACTCCATGGAATGATGAATTGATGGAAATGCAATGATTTGATGTTTGTTGCAAAGAATATGATAGTTGATGGATGAATGAAACATTATAAATGTATTGATAATAAAATTGAATGAATGATGTGATGAATATGTGATAAATAATTGATGGATGAATTAAAATGCAATGATATGATTTATTTTTGAAAATTTCTTTTAGAACTTGTATATGATATGATGAATGCAAAATTATTTGATTGAAATGTATAAATGATGATATGATAAAAATAAAAATTATTTCTAATATATGAAAAATGTTGATGCCACTACATGATTCTGATGATGATTTTTTTATGTTAATGTCAAGTATCCTCAATCTTATTAATAGAAAAGATAATCATCAATTTCAATCTTTCACGAGCTTGTGTAACAAACACTCTGCAAATGTAGAAATAAATATGAATGCAATCTAATTTTATCATGCAACTATATGCAAAAAAATTGGTAGTCTAACAGTACTTTTTGTGCTTTGTATCATCATTATAGAGCTTTAGTTTTTTTGAAGGTAAGTACAAGCATCAATGGTATATTTTAGACCAATGACGACCTAAGTATTAATTTCATGATTTTTGATATTGCAAGTGAACACAACCATCTAGATATAATTAAACTAAGATGACTTGAGCATTTCTTATGTAAACAAACAAGAATTAATCATTTTAGTGTGTGAATTCCGAATGTCATCAATGATATATTTGTAGAAAATGTCCCACAATAATTTATAAACAACAGACAAATGAAAACACCATTCTTCTTCTTAGCTTCTCTAGTTCAATTCATCATCGAGTTTCTCCAAAGAAATGATAACAAATAATTGAAAATACAACATATCCAACCTTCACTTAAAGTGTTTCAATAATTATTCAGATTAGATCATCCAATCTGATTTTGTGTTGTTTTTGTGATTTTCTAAGATTTTGGATCTAACCTAACCTAAAGACATATCCTAGGGGCCCCGGGGGCTGATCAAGGATTAGCCTTGCCTACGTTATATACATAGATACCATGTAGTTCGACTAACATAGACTCATGTTATTTTTGACCTTCTGAGACTGACTCTGTTTTACTTCAATTTTATATTTAGATATGGATTTCTGAATGTGCTTCTGATGGTGATTGATGTTCTAAGTTGGTTGTGTTTTCAATCATTGTATTTGTTGCATTTTTGCTAAGCTCAATGTTTTATTTTCCCCAGTGATGTGTAGATGTTTCCCCCAAGCTAGGGTGAGACATGAATATTTGCAATGATACGATAATGGATGCAAAGTGATGGTGATAGTAATGATCATGACATGCATCCAATAGATGGAAAAGCTGGTTAAATTATGTGCCTATTTCCAAGTTTTCACTATATGTTTTTATTGCACTTTTTGATTTCATTCTTTTTTATTTTATTTTTGTATATTTTTATCTTTTTTTATTTTTTTGTATTTTTTCGTTACCAAGACACCTGTTTGTTAGGTTTTCATCAAGGAAACCATTTTTTCAGATTTTGAACCATGCCCTAGGTGATTCAAGTGTAGAATCTTCTGAGATGGATGTTGTTGAGAGGTTCATCAAACAAATCCCCTTTAGGTGTTGATAGATAATAAGAGCCTAATCCATAAACTGATATGATGACAAAAGGACCTAGCCAGTTAGGTTCAAACTTCCCTTTCTTTCCCTATCTTTTTGATTTCTAGGGTTCTCTTTTAGGATCAAATCATCAACTTGAAAGATTCTAGGTTTTACCCTATGATTGTAGCTCCTGGACATTCTTTTTTGATATGCCATCAAATGATTGACAACTTGTTGATGATGTTCATCCAACAATTCTAGTTTTTGAAGCCTAGACACTCTATAATCCTCATTTGAAATGATTCCCTTTAGTTATACACAGAGCGATGAAATCTCCACTTCAATGGGTAGTATGGCCTCTGATCCATATACCAAGGCATATGGTGTAGCTCCTGTCGGTGTCCTAATGTTGGTTTTGTAGGCCCATAATGCTGGATTGAGTTGAACATGTTAATTCATTCAACATCGTTAACTGTTTTCTTGAGTATTTTTAGAATTGTCTTGTTAGAGTACTCTACCTAGCCATTTTCTTGAGGATAATACAATGTCGAGAACCGATGTTGGATATGAAATTTTTCACACAATTCTTGGACATCCTAGTTTTTAAATGGTCATGCATTATTAGTGATAATGGACTGGGGTATTCTATACCGATAGATTATGTAGTTTAGTATGAAAGATAAGATCTTCTTTCTAGTAATGGTTGTAAGAGGAACCACTTCTATCCATTTTGTAAAGTATTATGTTGCTTTGATTATGAACTTGTGTCCATCAAATGAAGATGGTTTTATATTTCTTACCAGATCCAATCCCCACTGACAAAAGGGCAATGTTGATGTGAATGGGTGTAATTATTGAGCTAGTGCATGGATACAATTACTATGAATCTGACACTTTTGGCAC